>QYAN01000076.1:0-112325 GCA_003988815.1 Chlorencoelia australis | reverse complement strand
TGTGGCTCCTGGCTGTAGGCAGAGAGGACCTACTCGTGCTACTATAGTTCTTAACTTACACAGCACAATAAAAGGATTACACACACACACACACACACATACGGAGCAGGGCTTTGGTATTCAGAAATGGCGATTAATACAATATGCTCTTTGTCTATTGGATCATTCGTCAAGTAATTGACAATACAACCTAGTATCACAACACACAAATGATTTGTTCCGACACTTGTCTAAGTACGAAGATCTCTTCAATAGGCATGCTTCTTTCCACAAAGTCATCTTTTTTTCTCGGCATTGGCCATGGATTCAAATAGCCGTTGAATTTCTACCAACACACTTGAGGCGCGGCAGAATCCTTATAGGCTTAAAAGTGGCAATTCATCATAGCCCTTAAATGCACTTGAATAATGGGGGCGAACAACTAGTTCAAACATCTGCTTCGAAGCAGGAAGGGTTGGGTATTTTGCTTTAGGCTAAATTCGTGATAGGATTAGGTACAATTTAGACCATGTCAAATTATCAATCTGGGGACTAGAAATGCCAGCGGATATTCTATGATTAACTTGGAATGAATATTTGGGGTTAAAAGCTTAATATCATCATCAATAGCTCGTATGTCTAATTTTCCGGCAGATGACAAACATACGATGATGCCACGATAAAGCTGGAAACCCACCCACATTTTGATATGCATAGCATCACTGCGCTTTTTTTCATCCTCACCCCATTGATTCCGATCGTATAGTAAGAGTGAGCTTCAATCCTGCGACTTCCAACTAAAGACGCTCGTTTGATCCAACATCATCACTTTCACTATCCATTCTATCAATTTATCGAAGGGAGAAACATTTGACGGAAAGAAGCTTGGCTATATGACACCAGCTAAAATCGCATTTTATGCACAAAACGCGACAGAAATAACGACGGGAATCATCAAACACCCTTCCGCATTCCACGGGAACTAATGAACACCACTCATATAAATCCCGAAATCTGCAACGATTAGAAAGCGTTACTTGGCCGTTATTGAGGGCTATAAAGAATTGAACCTGGCTGTACGCATACCAAGCATCCGCTTTGCATCGACGAGATGCAAAAATCACTGTTCTTCCTCTACACTTTCCTACCTCTCCTCAGAGCAGACACCGCTCCTCTCGCAGATGGCTTAATTGTCCCATTCACAAGCGGTCTTCCCGTATGTGCTTCATTGTGCGGCCAACTCTCGAATGTGCAAGGAGCATGTGTACCGCCAGCCTCTACTTCAGTCAGCAGCTCGTGTTTCTGCTCCGATCCTAGATTAACACCTTTCCTACAAGGTCCTTCGTCCGTCGCTACGGTGTGTTCTACTGGAGGTGTAGCCTGTACTAGTACATCGGATTTGCAAGCAATTGAGACTTGGTACGAGGATTATTGTAATGTGAAAGCTGTCACGACTTCTACGTCAAGTGCGGCGGGAAGCACGTCTACGAGCTCAAGTAGCTCTTCCGGCTCTATTAGTTCAAACTCTACTAGCAATGATACATGGTAAGGAGCACAATCCTTGATTCAAAACGATTTGGATGGCTAAGTCTTATATCAATTAGGTTCTCAACACATTATAAATGGGTGATAATGCTTATTATACTCGTTCTGGGCCTTCCTGGCTTGTGGGTGGCAGCCTTCTTCCTTCGACGACGTTATATCCGAAAAAGGGACAAAGAATTCGAGATGCGACCTCCTGTTGCATTGGGACCACATCAAATGCAAGGCATAACTGGAGGATACACTTACGGCGACGGCGTGGGAAATAGGGCAGATGTGGATGCCGGTGGACATCAAAAGGAGGCTAAATCTACACAGCAGTCTTTTGCAACTCCAACAAATGCTACCCAAGAGAAAAGAGAAAGCAAAGGATGGTTACGGAAAGCTCGAAAATAAGGGTATTTGGATTATGTGGAATTTGAAGGGATGGAAAATGGAAAATTATGTAGATTATGTATGGAGTTTAGGTGGACATATGGGGTCGGGGGGATTCAAGGTACCTTGTATCACATAAATAGTACTAACCGCGATCGTTCAGACGTTACTTACAGCTGCTCAATGGTAAATAACTTTTAAATAGACAATTGATGAGCGGTTTTCATCGCTTATGGAGGTTGAACCTGGCATAAAGAAGGCATATCATCTCAAGTGAATGGAAATAACCAACATTGGGTATACAATTTTTAACGACATTCAACCTTCCCCCAAGGCTATACATATCACCATTTCCAGTTTAACTATTGTTGCAAGTCTTCAACAATAGGCCAAGTCCGATATCACTATTCCCAAAGAAGTACTCTTTTCGTCTTAGCAACCTTCCTCATAACAGCATCCATTCGAGAACTTCTTCCTCTTTCCTCTCTATTCTAGTTCTACCTTCTTCTCAAATTACTTGGTTTGGTTCTCTATGCAGGCATTATCTACACCCTTCGTACCGCACGATTTTCGACGAGAGCGAGGTGGGGTATGGTTTAGCTTTTCTTGATTGAGAGATCTTTCACCCTATCGAAGAGCCTATTGATCATCAATAACAACAGCCATCGTTCCTCAAGATTAAGTCACCGAACTCGGTAGTCAATTGAAGATACTTGCTCATTCACTGACTTCAGTCTCCTCGCCTATTTCCTACCAACCCCAAACTTTCAACTATCTTTTTTCTTCCTCTCTACCTTTCTTCTACCTTCTACTTTTCTATCTATTCCATCTTCTCACAATACACAATTGCAATCATAAACCTTTCACTTGCTATTTGCTTTCTTCCAAGTCTTCATTCATATTACACTCCAACGGATCAGCAATATCAGGTCTTTCAGAACAAGGTCGATACTATCCACTTCAATCTTATACTTATCAGACATTGATCTTTGATTAGCTCTTCTAAAGCAGGTTATTTCACCTCCAACCCAGATTCTTCATCTTTCCTCAATATTGATATCCTAACCTTCTCACCTCAAAAGACTTCTTGCAACTAATTGATTAATTCTTACGCACAGAAAGAACGTTCACTTTTATGTCAACCAGTTCATCTGAATCACAGCCAGAAGCCACCAAAATGTCATCCTCATCCAACCCCCCTCCACCATTCCTCTCTTCTCTCCCCAACATCCGAACACAATACACTCCCACACGCACACCCGACCCCAACTTCAACGACGAATGCATCTCCACCTTCGACTCCATCCACAATTTAATCAACGAAACCTTGAACCCCACCGAAGTCCCCCCCTCATTCCACCACCAAACCCACAACCAGACTCAGCACCAAAGCACCTCCATTACCACCCTAAAAATCCGCGTCGCCGTTCTCGAAAACGACCTTTCCCACCTGCACACCCAAATCACTCAAGATCTCACCACCATCAGCAGTCTCGAATCCACCATCTCCTCCCTGCAATTCGAAAATATCTCTGCATTGTCCAAAATTTCTGTCCTTGAGGCTGATTTAGCGTACGCGAAGAAAGAGAAAACAGATGCGGTGAATAGTTCGGTGATTATTGCGAGAGCTCTTGGAGGAGTGGCGAAGGAAAGTGAGAAGCTGAAGTTCGGTGCGGCTGAAGAGGAGATTCAGGAGTTGAGGGGGGAGGTTAGGCGGTTGAAGAGGGAGAATGCTATGTTATGGGGGAGAATTGAATCTGTTGGACATGGTTCTGGTTCTGGTCGAAGGAGTGGTGAGGAGAGAAGAGGTGAGAGTAAGGGTGCTAGTGCATCTGATAAGCAAAACCCTAGAGACCCGAAGGTGGTGGTACAGAGGATTCTGAGTACTGATTGGGATGATGGCGATGATGTGCGTGAGAGGGCTCAGGATGGGAATCGACCCGGCTCTGAGGGAGATTCCAGCTCCGACCACGAAGCAATCTCTTCCCACACCCCCAAACCCCTCAAATCCATAAATGCAGATGTTGGCATGACCGCCCTCGACGATGTCCTTGATGACTCCGAAGACGACGTCTCAGTGCAACTTGCCACCACCGAAGAACGCATAGCATCCCTAAAAGACATGATTCCCCCCATCGTTTTGAAAACCGGATTCAACCACAGAGGCCTACGAGGCGAAAATTACGCGAATCGACAAGAACCAGATTGCCATCGCTTCAGTCATCCACCAGTCCATGGAAATGCCAGTTTGCTGATTGGTCCAGAGGGTATCTGGGGCTCGGCTGAAGAGAGAGATGATGAGATTTCTACTCATTTTTCTTCTGGGAGGGGTGGTACTTTTTTGAGTTATTTTAAGTATGGGACGAAGTATATTCCAGCGAAGGGGGATAAAAATGTTTATCGCTCGGTGCTTGTTTCGAATCTTTCGAAGGATGTTAAGTTAAAGGATATCTTAGCTAGAACTAGAGGTGGACAGATTTTTTCCTCCGTCTTGGTGAATGGTGTTGCGTTAGTTATGTTTATCAAGCAAGAAGCTGCAGAGGACTATGTTGCATACACTTCTCAATACCCCATCCGTCTAGGAGAAGAGAAACTCAAAGCCGACATCACCCTCCTCTCAACTCCAACCTTCCCCCTCGCAGGAGCCAAACTAGCAATGATCGACCGACACTACTCCCGACACATCTGCATTCCAAACCTGCCCTCACAATTCTCCATCGGCCGTCTGGAACTCGACCTCCTCACACAAAACTATTTTCGCCACGCCAGTCTAATCGAAATCTACATCGATGACGAAGAAACTCTTCATTTAGAATTCAACAGTATCGATAACGCCAAATTCGCATATGGTATCATGACCAGATGGCCCGGATATCGCGGATTGAGAATTTTCTTCGAAGAAGATCCTTCTGCTCATCCTTTGGAAGATCTCCTCCTCCCTATTCTGGAAAAGAAACCCATTTCAGCCGAGCGTCAAGAAATCCCCGAAGGTTTCTTCCCTGTCCAATATCAACCTCGCGTCCTCAATTCGGGAAAACCAGGAAGTGGCGGCAATGGCTCAGGAAATCAAGACGTCTTATCCCAACGATCACGTCTCTTAGCCCTCCAATCTCAACAAACCGTCATTCCTGAATTCGACAACGGCAAAGATTCTTCATGGGCAGATGAATTTATTAATGCAAGAAATGCGGTTTCGAAAGTCATTACTGAGGATGGAGATCGTAGTCAAGCAGCGATCTTGAGAGGTATTCATGCAATTGCTCCACCTAATTCTCCGGCTTCAAATGCACAGATCGATTCGATTGACGATGTAATAGATATGGATATCTCTGCAGTGAAAGAAGAAGATTTCCTGAAACCGTTTACTGCTTCGAGATATGCTGATACTGCTGTGATACCGGGATCCCAAGGAGATGAGAATGGAATGGTGAGACTACGCAGTGGTGGTTTAGTGAAAGGCAGTCCGCGGATCATTGATCAAAAAGAAGCATTGAGAGAATTTCTGATGGAGGAAGAGAAGATGAATCGCAAGCTGAAGGCAGCTTCTTCTCTTCAAACTGGAATTGCCTCTTCTTCGACAGCTCTAGCAGTCCCTGATAAAACAGTATATTTCACAAACGCAAACTCCGACCAAGCGATCCTCGATTCTCGATCCGCAAGTTTCTCCTCTCCCCTCTCTCACGTCATCAATATCGATCAACCTACTTCTCTTCCGCCCACAACGCTATCACTATCGCCCACTCCTTCGAATGCTCTTACGAAGGTTATGGAATCTAATCCTACGATTTCTCCGAATGGCATTCCAAGGAATCAAAAAGAAGCTAGATTTATTGCGGAGAGGAAGCTGGTTGTAAGTCTGACGGAGCAGGGTGAGGTGGTGGATGTTGAGAGGAAGGGTGACAGGGATGTTGAAGTTGAGAAAACTAATCAGGATGAGATTGATATTAATGATTCTGAGGGTGAGGGGGAGTATCGGGATTTGGAGGAGGATGATTGAGGGGATGGATATGGATATTTACCTTATACATCAGAGTGTGGTTGGTTGGTTATGGGATGGGAGGAAAAGGGAAAATCGCAGATTTACAAAAATTACATGAGGATACTGATTTAGGATTTTTTCTTCATTTATTCATTTATTCATTTATTCATTTACATTACTGGTTAGGGAGAGAGTGGAACGATGATTTTCATGGAGTTGTGTTGGGGGAGGAGGATGGATGGATGGATGGAGAGAAGGCGAGAGGGTGAGAGAAAGGATCCGGAGACGTCGGATGCCAGACTTTTTTTTTCCACACTTTATTTCCCTCACAAAAAGGTATTTTTTAACATCCTCATAAAGACATAGCAAATATACTTTAGCCAACCATACATACTTATCACTCCCAATACCAAAAATCATTCCACCCAATTCCCCCAAACCCCAAACCTCCAACTCCAACTTCTCCTCGCTTCCCCCTGCTATCTATATCCCATCCCACCCCCGTCCTATCCCATCTCGTATTCCAAAAATACCCCCAAAAATGCCCCAAAAGAGTAAAGGCCACCGAACCAATCATCTCCCCCATCCGCTGCACATATCCCCAAAGCATCCCAAAAACGAAAGAAATCCCGAAATGTCTGGTTTTTGTTGCAAGTCGCAAAAAGCATCGAAATGCAACAATACTTTTTTTGGACCCTTGTGGTCGCTTGAAAAGGGGGGGGTGTGTTTTTTGGGCCTGTTTGACTTTTAACCATGGGCAGGGGGAAGAGGGTTTTTTTTGTTTTTTTTCGGGTTGAGAGAGAGAGGAGAGGAGAGGAGAGAAGAGGAGAGAAGAGGAGAGGAAAGGAGAGAAAGAGGAGAGGAAGGGGAGGGAGAGAACAGTTGGATGGAGTATGTGGTTTTTTTTATTCCTTTCTTGTCCCCTTTCCCTTTATTATGCATGGAATGGAACGAATGGAGAGAGGGATGGAGTTATGCAACAGAGTTATGCGTTGCATATAAGTATAAATAAATGTGTTGGATAGATGAGTCGGTTAATTGAGGCTTTTATTTTCATTCGTAAGCCATGGTCAAGGTTAAGATGTTAAGATGTTAAGATGTTAATAAGATCCAGAACCCCTTCTTGTCCTCATGCATCTCGTTCTCCGTCACATGCTCTCTCCACCACACACACATAATTACCATCCATCCTCCCTTTTTCCCTTTCCCTCTCCCATCCCCCTTCTTCCACCTTTATCCTCCCCCCCTCGATCGCCCGCATGAAAAATAAATCAAAAGAGGGCGTTGACGTTACATTACATTACATTACACTACAGGGCGCAGCAAAAGGGCGAACATTTTGCGACATGCAACAAAACCCATTTCTCACTCTCCTATTCGCCCCTTCGCTTTTCTTTCCCTTTTCTCCTCCTAACACAACCCTTTTTTACCCATTTTCTTTCTCCCTTTCCCTCTTTTCTCTACCTATCCTATTTACCCCCCCTTCCCAAACTTACCCTACTTGACCATTCAAAAAAAACCCCTCCTCCTCCTCGTCCTCCCCCTCCCCATCCACCCACTCCATCTCATCACCCACACTCCTCCCCACCTTCCATCTAAACCTCACTCGCGGCAAAACCCTCTTCCAACCGCCTTCACCCCAAAAAAGACTCCTCGCCGCCGATTCGAAGTGAAACCTTTTTTTGATTTCCGTTTCTTCTTCTTCTTCTTCTTCCGCTGCTGAGTTGATCTCTGTGAAATGGAGGGAAGGAGGGTCGATGGAATAGGGTGGAATGGATTCATACGAGGTGCGGGAGGAATTTCTTGTTAGCTGGAGCTGTGATTCTATTTCAGAATTGGTGGGGGAGGAGGTTGGTGCTTGCGCTGTGTCGGTAGGAGGAGAGATTAAGAATGAAGGCGGAATGGATAAAGGAGAACCACAAGTATAAGGTTGATCAAAAACAATAGTTAACTCCTCCAGCCCTTTCATCCTCAACAGAGCACCCAGCCATTTCCTTCCTTTTATCAAGATAAGCCACGTCTCAAATTCTACTGCCAACTTCTTTATCCTGCCCAATTCTCGGGAATTCTTGATGTCTTTTGCTATGTAATAGGGACTGATTGGGATATCGGGACTGGAAGATGAAGAAGGTGGATAGAGAGTGCCCGAGGAGAGGAAAATGGTGTCGAGGGAGTAGGAGATATACGAGTAGGGAGGGAGATGTGTATATGTGGGGTGGCCGAAAGAAAGCGGCGAATACTGGGAGAGGAAGAAAGATCGCGAGAATTGGTTGATGTGCAAGAGGAGTGGGGGAGGATGATTCGTTGTGTATTGTGGGAAGGGATGGAGATGCTGTTTTGATGGGGAGGAAGAAGGAGATTGGTAGATCTCCATGATTCGTGGGCCGGGAAGGAGGTAGGTGAATATTTTCCGTTGGATGTTTGGGGGGAGGAGGGGGAATCCCCAGTTTTGCGGTGCGGAGGAAGAGATGGCTGGAGGTGGAGATGTAGGGGGAGAGGGCGTGAGGGAGAAGAGTTCATGGTATGCAGGTGGTGCGTCGTGGGAGTGGGTATGTCGATGATAGGGGGGAGAGGGAGTGGAAGGGCTGAATGGTTCATCGGAATCATTGTCTTCGTGGGGGTGTTCGAATCGGTCGATTAGGTGCAGGATACGGGTGCGGAATGCACGACGCAATTGAAGGGCCATAAGAGATGGAGCAGAGGCGATCAGCCTCGTAGGATTGTAGGGGTGCCTAGGAGGAGCGTGGTGAGGTGTTTCTGACTGAATAAAAAGGAATAAGAAGGGGTTCTGGAGCTGGCTGCACTTGAAAAAGATGAGAATCAGGAAAGAAACAAGAATAGAGAATCTTCAATTCCACAAAGACTATATATAAAGAGGAAAGAACAAGAACCTATCAAATCCGAATGTTGGTACAAGACCTCCAAGCAGGCCTAGACCTAAGCCTTAAACCCAACCACAGATTTTCTATTTAACTGGCTGATCGTATACAAGACGCCGTACTGAGCCTCACACATGACTTTGCATCCTTCTCACCCTATCAAACAATGAGATTGTTTTTGTTGCACATCTGACAAATCGCCCTTTTGCCCTTTTCACGCCCTACGACGCCTCCTTTCCATGTGGGCGTTCCGACATCGGCACTAATATAGGGGAGACAAAGGAAGATGACTAGAGAAATGACATAGTTTGCTCCCCCGCCAACCTTGAGAAGTGCAACAAAGCTGGTGATGTGGTTGATGGAGGATCGAGGCGTTCGTGAAGTGAAGCGTTGTTGGTTTGGGGAGAGGGCACGTGATAGAGACACACGGGGAGAAGGAGAGAGAAAGGAGAAAAGTGAGTGCACTTGCACTAAAGTTTGTTTGTTTTAGTCTTTTTTAAATATAATCTATAATTGTATTTGTGTTATTATTTTCTAATCCTTTTGTCATTTTTCATTTCCCATTCTGTTCCTTCTCAACCGGCCTAGTGGAAAACTTAAGATAGACATGCTACCCGTCTCCTTGCGTTCCTCCACTATCCTAAAGCCTAAGAAGTCGAGGAACCAAAGAAATCATGGCAACAAATTGAGGCCGTAACGTTCATCAGATTAGCCCCCGCTAAATGATGCCTGCTTTCTATCAAAAGAACATTTAGCCATACGGAGCGAATCTGTACCCAAAAATGATCTCTTTCCTTTTTTTCTTTAGTTCTTTCCCCGCAACCCTACCCCCTTTGTATTTCTTCTCTCCTCCATCCTTCTTCGTATTCTGCGAGTCCTCCAGGGTTTCTTTCTCTAAAGTGCCAGCACTACCTTGCGAAGACATAATCCGTGGAACATCGTTGACTAATTTATTAGGTTTAGCAGTCAATTCATTTCGGGCTCTAGTAGTCTCGTCTTCTAAATCCGACCCACCATTTGCGAATTTATTAAGTTTTGCTGTTAGTTTGTTTCGGGCTATAGTGGTATTATCTTCAGAGTTGGACAAAGCACTTCCTGACTCGGAATCAGAATCGGAATCGCTGGTAGTTGATTCAACGGCGGGTTTGGAGATTGGTTTCTGGGAGCTGGCCGTAGCCTGTTTCTGACGTACTTCCTGTTCAGAATCAGAAGACGATTCGTCATCAGAATCCACCGATTCGGATTCCTCTTCTGAACCTTCTTCATCTGATTGAGCGGCTTTCAAGGGCTGCTTCATGGGGTTGACGAGACCATTTGCAGCTCTGGTACCATTACCGCCGGCTTTATTGTTGAAGGAAGAAAGACTTGCTCCGATTCGAAAACTCGGTCTCACAATTTTGCTATGAGGAATGGCCGTGGCCGTGTCTGCAGAAGGGATTGTAGAAGGCATTCGGTCAACTTCGATAATGTCTGAAGTTAGTTGTTGATCAATTTCGTCTTGGGTAGCGTTGGAGCCATCATCGGAAACCGGCTTACTTTCATTGTCATCCCTCTGGGCCGTGGCTTTGTCATTGACCTTGAGTGGAGGTAGATGTTGACTCGACTGTGGTTGAGCAGTTTCCTCTTCACTTTCACTCTCTTCATCCCCAGGAATAGCGTCCGATTCTTCTTCAGCCTCAGATTCAGATTCATCAGAAGAAGCGTTCTGAAGTTTGGGGGTTCCTAAATGACGATGTTTGATGAGATTTGGAGACTCTCCAGCTTCATCGGAATTGATGTGTTTCTGGAAGACAACAGGCGAACGACTTTCGCGGGTTGATTGAGCGCTTGCCATTTCGATATCCTCTCCCTCAGATTCCTCTTCAGGATCCTCGACATCCGGTTCTTTTTTTGTTGGGGTATTCCTGAAAGAAGGTTTTGAGATAGTAGGATTCTTCTCTGGGGTAGCTTTCGTTGGGAGGTCTTCCTCTGAGTCCGTCTCTGATTCGTCGGATGAAATTTCAATCTGAGGTTGCTTGGTAGAAGAGGGTGCTTCTACGGATTTTGAATCCTCTAAGACGAGTTGTGTCAGGTCTGCAACTAGAAGCCACAAATGCCTCTGAGTTTGAAATATGACAAGAGTCGGCAGAAGAGTGTCAAAAAAAATAACATACCTTTAGTTACAGGTAGTCTTTCCATTGTGGGGCTCTTTGCACTGGAAAATAACGGTCCTGAATATTTGCTCGGGATTATCACCTGTGGAATACTTTTCGGAATCGAAGATGTTGGTGTGTTGCTAGATCGAGGAAGAACAATTGATGACTGTTTCATGGGATTCACATCACCCGCTCTGCTATATTTTTTGGATGGGACTATTATTGGAGTGTGGGAGTGCTGCTCTCGCAAAACTGACACTACATTGGTGGTGTTAGCATAAATCAGTAGATTTCTTCTATGATTCTTACCAGAAGTTTTATTTTCAATACTCTGGCTAGATGGTATATTCTGGCTTGAGGATACAACGATTGGAGTGGAATTCTTAGAAGGTGGAAGGATGCGACTAGACTTCTTAGAAGGCGGAAGAATAAGGCTAGAGTTCATAGAAGCTGCAGGTTTCGCTGGTGCATCACTCCCAGTTACGGCTTTCAAAGAGGTTTTATTGCTAGCTGCGGCCTTCAATGGGGTCTCAATATTGCCCAAAGCCTTCTCAAGGGCCAAGAAAGACACACGTCGTTCTCTTTGCAAGGACATTTGAGCTTCAATGCTAGCGCCTTTGGATGAAACCTCAGGTAAAGCCGCATTTACAATTGGGGAAGAGCTCATTGGCGTTTGCGAAGAACTGATAGGACGTTTCAAGGAGGATTTTCTCCCGCTCGGGATGTGTGGCGTGGATGATTGTGGAGGTCGAATAACTGAGGTAGAGCATCTTGGTATATCTGGCGATGAGGCTTTCTGAGCTGATCTTGTTAAGGACCTCTCTTTCAAAGCTTCTGCCTCCTTTCTCGACTTCTCATCGGCAGCAGCTTTAGCTCTACGATCCTCCATTTCCTTGCGCAAGCGTTCGTTCTCCCCAGCCTGAGCCTTTTCTCTTTCGGCCTCCTTTTGCTTCCTAGTATCTTCGCGTTGCTTATCATCTGCCTTACGCTGCTCTTCAATCTTCCTCTCATTTTCTTTCTTTTCCTTTTCCCTCCGGAGTCGCTCTGTCTTAGCAGTAATAGCAGCCTGCTTCTCTTCCTCCTCTCGTTCCATCTCCTGAGCTTGAAGACGTTCTTGCTCCTCCTTCCTTACCTTTTCCTCTTCAGCAATTCGGGACTCTTCGGCATGACAAACCTCCTCAGCTTCACGCTTTCTTTGGTCTGCTGCCTCTGCTGCCGCAATTCTGGCTTCCTCAACTTCCCTGTTTTGACGTTGCTTCTCTTGGAGTTCCTTGCTACTGGGGGTCAAGGGTAATTCCCCTAAAGGAGAACTGTAGGAACTTCGACGACTGCCATTTGATGGTGTACTGACTTTCTTAGACCAATTTAGCCTAGGTACTCTTGATGGAGAGCTGCTCTTGATCTTGAGAAACGATTTGGGTCGTTTCAACGTTGAAGCCTCTTCACTCTCTGATCCAAAATCATCGTATATGTTTCCCCCACGGCTAGACCGCAACCCTTGTACTGGAGCTAATTTAGAAACTCGCTCTGATTCTTTGCGCTTATTGATGGATTTTTGGTCATTAAGAGGCAGGTGGTCACCCGATAATGGGCTCGTAGCTGCAGTAGAAACGGATGTCCCTCTTTCCGTAGCTCTTTCAATGTGATAACTGGCGCTTTTCAATCTAGACCCATTCGGCGGCAATATGGGCTTTCGCTGTTTCGGAACTACTTTAAATGGACTGACGAGGCTTCTTTGAGAGGATGGAGGCAGGTCCATTTCTTCTTGTATATTCTCAAGGACAGACTTTCGATTATTATCAGCCGAGTTATTTTTGGGTTCTGTAGCACTTTGAAGCTCGCGAGGTGGAGACGGAGAAGGCGTTTCGGGGATTCTGCGCCCTTCGTCTCTTACATCTCTGGAAGTATCATTTTGTCCATCGTCTGTAAAAGCACCTTGCTGGGAATTTGGAATTGTTAAAGCGTCCCATCTTGCGCCATCTGCGTGCACATCTTCATTGGTACCCAAATCGTTCTCGCTCGAAGGTAGAGGATGGTCTGGATCAATATCTGTGACTCTCCGCCTTTTACTAATATTCTGTGCTTCCGAAGACCCCGAGCCACTGATTCCTAAACTCGTCTCGAGCCTTCTCTTCCGGGTATTCCTCGAAGGGTCGAAACGAAGGGCAGATGTAGGAGGGACAGAATCGCGAGGATTTGGGAGTTTTGTATCTTGCTCTATACGTATCGTAGCTAAATTTGGGAATATATGCCCTACCACATTGAAGAGCGAGACATCGTAACCTTCTGCGTCCATGCATTTGCGTATAGATATTGGCCTGCAGGTTCATAAAGGTTAACGTGAGTTTAGCTTTAAGGTGAATAGCAGATAGACCTGCAATATAGAAAAAACTCACTGTCCATAGTTGATCTCATGAATCCTAGATGCCTCTTCGCAGAAATCTGCCAGAGTTATATGCGGCGAACTAATCACGCGAAACAGTCGAATTGGTCGATCGGTCGCGATGTTGCTACTGTATGCAAAGAGCTGTACCCTCAGCGAGTATGTTGGGAGTGCGGGTGGTCCCATCTCCATCTCCATCTCCATCTTGATATATTTCTTCGATCTTGATGTTCTGTGTAAAGGCGAAGCGATGGATCTCGAGATAACTTTGTGAAGAGCACGGAAGAAAGCATTGAGAGATGAGAAGATGTGGGAGGGAGGTTGCTTTTTTTGTGGAAAGAAAAGAAAGTTTGACCGAGGATTCACGCGCAACGCGATTTTTGTGTTTTATTTCTGTGGTTCGTGAATTTTTGTTTGATATTCCCAATTGGGGAAGTCACAAAGACATTTCCCCCGCGCTTTTTATAGAACACCACCTCATCTTTCGAACTCACCTTATATTTTTTCTTTACAATCTTTTAAAAATGTAAGAACCCTTGATTCAAGTAGAGATTCACCGTTTGCTCTTTGCTTAGGCTAGATTCGTTACTTCACCCATGTATATCTACCGAAAACCCCGAGGCATTCCTAGCTATCTCGAAGCTTTCCCATTCCAAGAATCGTTAGAACTCGAGCTATCACACAATGTCAAATGTTCAACGTTCATCAATTGACACGAATCCATTGCTGTCCAGGGCCTATATTTTGCTTCTTCTCCACAAGATACAATTATGTGAAGAGACCGTCATCAAAAGCCGCCTTGAATAGGTTTCACGTAGCCCCCTTCTTGAAAATTTACCACCGACTATAAACCCAGCTACAAACCCTAATAAACCCCCAACATATTCCCACTAAGATAACTGCCATACCAATAACCACCGAATTCCTAACCCGGAAAGCCTCGGAAATTTCCATTTTCATCATATGTCTTTGTTTCGTATGCCAATGCCATGGCTGTTCCTCCTTACCCCCTTTCGTCTTCTGCTTTTCATCCTGTCTAGGAAAAGAAGGCGACTTCACATACGCGTAAGGTTGTGGTTTAAACACCAACTGATGAAGAAATGCCTTTGTGCGACTAAAGAAGGTAGTTGATGGAGAGGCAGGAGAAGCGTGTTGATGGACTCGAAGATTGTAGTTATGGGAATCGATTATAAAGAGGGAGATGAGGAAGGAGACGAATGTCAGAGGAGCTATGAAAAGCTGTTTGGTTTGTTAGCTAAAGCTCAATTGGAAGGGATAGTGGCCTTTGTCTACTCTCGCTAGTGCCCCTTCTTTCGGAGCTTCGGGAACTGGCGGTGACTTGAGTATTGTGGGTGATTGCGCTGGAGGCGCCATTTTGCTTCATGGCCATTCAATTGAAGACTTGACTAGGTTTCCGTTGAAGAGAAAGAGAGGAATGTTTATAGACAAGGTCGTATTGCTGATCTAATGCATTAATACTGGATGCCAAGCTTTTCAGCCGTAGATTCCGGTGGACTAGACTTTCAACAAGTTCTTAAGATTGACGGATCTCGGGATCGTTCATCCATCAAGCGATGGAGTGACTGGCTTAACTCGGCGAAGGAGGTTTACAAATAAGAAGTGATATCAATCCTTCAAGATACTGTCGAGTTATCCCATTGGGAAGCTTTGCGTTAGCGAGTTCTTCAATCCAAACTTAAGTCACAATTAATAGTATCTAACTTAATTCTGATACCGCATTAGCTAGCCTTTGAGATCTATTTCAAGTTGCTCACAGGTCCAAAGATCTACTTGATCAAATACATCATTACTTTTTCAGTCACCAAGCACTACAAAACAGAAGCTAAAACACTAAGACCACTAGCTGCGGTCAGAATTGACAAGCTATTACAATTTTACTACCATCCTCAACTCGACCAAACACTCTTTCAATGTTCTGTAATTAACTAGTTTTTCGATTGAGACCTTGAGCTCTAAATGTTTAAAGATATATAGATAGCACGTTATTTGTTGCATTGTTATTGCCTCTTCGTTTTCCCCTATGTATGAGTTGGATTGTCTTTTGTCCTGTTGCTAACGAACAATCTACTGAACAGCGTTTATTCTTAGTATAATCTTGGTCAACTTTCTCGGATCAGAAACCGTGAA
Source organism: Chlorencoelia australis (assembly GCA_003988815.1). Lineage (NCBI taxonomy): Eukaryota > Fungi > Ascomycota > Leotiomycetes > Helotiales > Cenangiaceae > Chlorencoelia > Chlorencoelia australis. The sequence continues at coordinate 96,905 of QYAN01000076.1, read as the reverse complement.
CAGCGTTTATTAGTATAATTTCGGTCAACTTTCTCAGATCAGAAACAGTTAACTAGCAATCACTCAACCGAACATCCTACTGCTCAACGACCTAGCAAGCTACCAGCTCATCCACCAACATGTGTTGTACACTCACATACGAATATAGCGAATGCGGCCATTTCACTGAACAGGACTATTTCTGCTCGCTACGCGAACATTGTGCAATATCCACACCTCTATCCGCCATAATAGAAGGTGAATTCTGTCCAACATGTTTCGCACTTCCCGATCCGCGAGCCTCCGAATCGCACTTCCGACTGAATGGCCCCTACGTCTATGCCCCTTCCTATATCGATGCCTACATCAATGGAAGGACACTGTTCCAGGATCACGGACTCGCTAGCTCTTTAGCCATAGTTCGCCGGGCTCAACTTCTTAATTTCGATAAGTTCCAGGAATATATTTCCAAAGCTCAATATATGAATATGGATGACGTAGTTAGACTCCAAATTATCCTGATGATGCTGGGAAGCGCATACTGGCATAAAATTAACAATCCGGGAATATCACAACCAACTATGGTCGAAAAGAAGTTATTCCAAGATTTGCTTCTGATCTACCGATGGCAAGAAGGTATCTTACGTATTCGAGACTCCCTTATAAAGAATTATGAACGACTCAGGAAAGAAGATCTCGACAAGAAAGTTCTACCTCTTGTCATTTCGGTCGAAGTCTCCACCCTCAAGGAAACCGATGATCATGACTGTCCAATCTGCAAAGAACCATTTGGAACCGAAATTGGCGAAGTGGTAGTCCCAACCGTCAAAACCGAATGCAACCATATATTTGGGCTCAACTGTCTGCAACAAAGCCTCCTGATCAGCCCTTGCTGTCCAATTTGCCGCACAATCCTCGCTGAGCAGCCTATAGTAAGCAATCCTAGGATAGTGTCAAAGCTCAACGAGATACTTGTGGATATATGGAAGGCTAAGTCGACGGCTTGTCCGGATTGGTTAGCTACTTTGACCGGTAGTACCGAGCTGTTTAAGCATACTCATGAGCAGCAAGCGAAAGAGAATCTGGATAGGCAAAAATATGTTCGAGCCCTTCGAGATTTACGAGACCTTGGCTACTGGAATATGGCTGATCGGGTATATCTTAATGACTGGTTTCGACACCAGCTTGCAGATGGCTTGATGATCAGATAGCCGTTTTCTTTTTCCTTTGTCTCTAATTCTAGGTAAGTAAACGTAATCGAATCCCCCCTGTTCAGCTCATTTTCCAGCTTATTTTTCTTCTCATTTTTCTTTAAATATATTTCCTTAGCCAAGCAATCCAGAATCGTGAGTACCCCCCAATACCTTCAATCGTTGTCATATTAACCCAACCCTTAGCTCAATAGCTTTACTGTAATTTCAATTTCATAATATATCCCATCCCATTTTGAAGCCACTATTGCCACAATCTCCGAAAACCATTTGAATAACTTCATTGAGTGTTGGGATAATTCTCAGCTTTGCTCTACTGACCGCATTGGGACTGGCGCATGAGTCACGGCTGCGCGCCTACATATCAACACCAACCTCCGTAGAACTTAGAATAGAACTATCATTGAAACCAGACTTGTTATTTCCTTTTACTTGCATATGCAAACACTGGTCATACCTACATTGAGAACAAACTTAGCCACTCAGATCTAGAATGAGTTTGTTAAACCGAACCCAAGAACAGACCTAAAAACTTGGTATTCACATAATCTAAGCATTATTTACACACTTTCTTATATAGCCTCAACTTCCTATAGATGAGCCTTGAAGGCCTTCACATTACTTACAACTTAATTATTTTTCTTTAACTCTTAAAATACGCTAGGCTATACTACACTTACAACAATCTACTCTCCTGCGCTTACCAACACCTCCTACGCAAATTCCAACTTTAACAACAACGTTCATTCTCCCTCATGGGTCTGTCAAGCCTACCTCGCCCTACGAGGGATCGGTAGAGACGGAGTCTTCAGCGCTTTTACTTTTTCCTCCATATACTTACACTTCTAACATCTAGATGTTCCCTTATTGTTATTATCTCTAATTTCAAATCTAGGGGTACTGAATTGGGCCTTTTTTATTTTGAGGTAAACACTTGGTGATATCGTTGGTTTGTTTGGTTTTGGGTAAGAGTTGAAAGTCATGAGGGGGGGGGTTAGTCTAGGTTAAGTGGGTTGGGGTGAAAGAAGTGACAGAGAGAAGACTCCTGATCAAGCGGACATTTATATATTCCTCGGCTTTGGCAATTTTGACTGTAGGCAAGACTTACTTTTTATTAGTTAGTTGTGTTCTTAGCAGGCCGCCCAAGTTTATTATTGGCAGGTGCTTTTACGAAAAAAAGACTTTTCGAGAGGACTCTGAAGTCTAGTGTTAATAATCCTCAAAAGTCAAGGAGGCATAGTTAATCCTAGGTAGGCCTACTTAAGCGGCTATTTAAGTGACTTATTATTATAGAGAGGCGCAGTAAATCTTAGGCCTTAGCCTACTAAAAGGTCGTTTAAAGAGCTATTAAGGAGACTTATCACAAAGGGAGACGCAATAAAATACTTTAGCCTATTAAAAAGGCTCTTAACTTCTAGTTTGCTTTACTCTGAGCAGTTTCCAATGTAGCTACTCATACTAGACTCAACTCAAACTACTCTGAGTAAATTAAATAATTTGAGTTTTTTTCTTCACACTATAGAATAGCATCTTATAGCATCTTCAATTTCTTACTGCAGGCAATATTTTCGTACACAGTTGCAATAGTGTCTCAAAAATATTTTTTGGTTTCCCTAACTCTACATCAAGCTCGTCCGCCCACCAACCTCAGTCCCCCCCTGGCCATTCGGCATCTCCCCACTCCGTCCCACTACAAACTCCCTATAAATCCCCGTCAATCTCCTTCTCTCATCTACACTAATACTCGCTCTCGTACTCTCAAGACTCTTCATTATATGTTTCCACTCTATCGTGACTTCTTGCTGTTCTTTTTCTTCTTTTTGTCCTCCTTCTCCTCCTTTCCTTAGTAGTTTTGCGTGCTTTTTGGCTTTTTTGATTTCTTCGAGTTTCGAAGAGATGATGGCTCGTTCGGCAAGTAGTTTGGATTTGCTGTGCCCGGATTTAAAACGGGCCTCAGCCTCGAGACGATCTTCTTCTTCGCCGTAGCGGAATTGGATGAAACTCCTGTTAATAGAGGAAGTAGTTCCGTTAGTTTTTGTGGAATTGTTTTTTGTGCCTATTTCGGCGCGATCTTGGTCTCCAAGAACACCGTGGATAGCTTCCAGATGTGCGTTGTATACCAGAGCTTGGAGATCAGCACCGGAATAGCCCTCCGTTCGGCGAGCTATTTCAGCGAGTCCGCCTTCAGGGCCGTCTTGCACATCGTAAGAGAGTTTAAGTTTCTGGCCGAGAGCTTTAAGAATATCGATCCGGTCGTCGAGGTTGGGAAGGTCGCAAATGATGGATTTGTCGAGACGACCGGGGCGAAGTAAGGCGGGGTCTATGAGATCTGGTCGAGATGTTGCTGCAAGAACGTAAACTCCTGATAAGCCTTCAGCACCATCCATCTGCGTAAGAAGTTGATTGACAACTCGATCAGTCACACCTGTGGAATCGTGGCCTCGTTTTGGTGCGATGGAGTCGAATTCATCGAAGAATAGAACGCAAGGACGAGCAGCTTCTGCTCGTTCGAAGAGATCGCGAACCGATTTTTCTGAAGCTCCAATGTACTTGTTGAGGATTTCTGGCCCTTTAACACTGATGAAGTTGAGACCGCATTCTCCTGCAACGGCACTTGCAAGCAGAGTCTTGCCACAACCAGGAAAGCCATACAAGAGGAGTCCAGACCGAAGACGGAGTGGGCACTGTGCAAAAATGGGTGCGTAGGTTGTTGGATACTGCAAGGTTTCAAGGAGGACCTTCCGAGTTTCTTTAAGTCCGCCGATAGAATCAAAAGTAGTTGTAGATGTTTGAAGAGTGACATTTCGGAGTGAGGCTGGCGTGAATCCTTTCAACGCGCTGTCAAAGTCTTCTCTTCGGAGCTCAACAATAGCTGCATTAGTGTTCTTGGGCGCTTCTGACACAGAGCGGATGAGCGCCTCACTTCTAGCCCTCGCCACTAAGAGTACAAGATCGCCTGGCATGTAACCATCTGTCTCACCCGCCAGATCGAGGAAATCCAGGCTTTGGTCGATCACGTATCCATCATTTTTGTTAAATGATTCGGGATTGCTAGCACCACCCATCCAAGCATCTTCTTCTATGGCACTGTTATCGGCAGTTCCCGGACGACTGCTAGACACTATTCGCTTGTCGGGCAATTCCACAACTTTAGCATGCTGCTTGACAACCGTCTCCATAACCCTCCTCCTGCCTTCTTTGTTTGGTGCTTTCAAACCCACAATCTCACGAACAATATGACCACCAACTATCACGTTGTGAAGGGACTCCTTGGCTTGAGCTGTTGCTAGAAGCACAACCCCGCTATCTCTTCCGCAATATTGCCTCATTACTACGCATAGTCCTTCGCTGATTTGTCTACTCCGCCCATTCTCGCTGCCGACTTCAAGCTCAGTCTCAACTGGGCACAGTTTGTCGAGGTCATCTAATATCACCAAAGATCGACCCCCAAGTCTTGCGCCCCATGAAGCACTCATAAATAGACGATTGAATGTCTCCCTTATTGTTGAAACACGTGTCTCGTCATTCACGAGCTTTCGGCAGGAAAAGTAAGTAGTATGAAAGAGCGTCTCTTGGCGCAATCGATGAGCCAAGTAGTTTGCAACAGATGTTTTACCAGCTCCCAATGCTCCCGTAAGCAATACGGAAGACATATGGGATAGATGCGACTGTAGCTGCTCTATCAGGCTATCGATCCCGACAAGAACTGGGGCAACTGCTGGAAGTGGCTCTCCTAAACTCGTATCATTGGCAAGTGCTAGGGGCCGCGGAATAGCAATTTGTATTTCTATATTGAACTTTCGTTCTGATCCAAGAAACCAATTGCAGAACTGTTTCCCAGAATCGGTAGGTGGATGGTCGAATCGGAGCATTCCACCTTCCCATCCAGATAAGCTTTCAGAAGATTTTGGCATTCCGAGAATAGAGCCATCAGTCAATGGCCCGTCGAGAAGGCCTTCAGATGCCTCTCGCGTGCCGCTGTACATTTTCAAAATGCGCTTCGAAGCTTCTTCACGCTCTGCCTTGGACTCACCACCAAATTTGAGACCCTCACTTGCCTTTTCAAGGCTTGAAGAAAAGGGATATACTTTGATCTGTTGCACTCCAGACTTTGATGGCGTTTGTTGAGGAGCTGGTTCGAGCTTCACAACTCCACCGACAATGTCTTCGCAGGCTATTGACGCACAAAGTGCTGATGATAATGCAATGTGATTACGATCCGGGGGTTCGTGCCAAGGCATCAATCTCGCAACAACCTTCGACACGACTTTGCCAGCATCGCCAGCGTTCTCAATCTCTTGCTGTTGTCTTTGAGGATCGATAGGAGCTTGAATACTTGCCGGTTTTATCACAGTAACACACACCCAGGTAATGCCTTTCAGTGCTTTCGAAAGAAGCCTATCTCTATCAACCCAAACCTTCACTCCTTCGTCCTCAGAGTCCTTGCTCCCTTCGAACCAATTTTCACAAAATTTCCGGCTGAGGCCTCGGAAAAACATGGCAGGTCTTATCTCTTCACCGCGTCCACTCCGTCGGCGTACAGTGCTAGCCCCGCTTCTTCCACCAGCACTCTTCCTAGAGGAGACACTACGATTCTCCCCTGACACCCTTGAGGGTTTGGTCCTAGTCTTAGGAGCCACAATTACTTCAGCATCAGGCGCAAGTTTAACAAATTGGGTAAACGACGGCGGTGCAGGATCGAGTGAGGTAATAATGATATTTGCAGTTGATGTTGGAGAGAGATGCAATGTAAGCGGATGAGGGGTGGGCGTGGGTCCACTTGATGGGATAAAGCTTGGATTAGGTAGTGCGCGTATCTGATTAATGAGATTGAGTTCGAGAAATGTAGCATGTAATTCTATGATTTCCCAGTCCTCCGGTGTTGATGGTTCTATATGAACAGTATGTGCGACGGGAGGATCGATATGCAGACTGGCTGTCACTTTCTGCCCGTCTGATAGACCTAATGCCCGGGCGAACATTGCATCAATCTCAACTAGTGGTACATCCTGCTCACGACTGCTGTTCCCTCTTGTACCACTTATGCCATCTCTGCTAACAATTGGGGCCAGCTTGCGCTTGCTTTGCATTCCAGTCCATCCTACAAAGACGGATCGCTGTGTAGGGGCTCCATTCGTCTGATTTGAATTCGGCGGGGTTGGAATACGGTAATTCAGTTCTACGATAACATTTTGTGCAGGCTAGACTATTATTAATAGACTGTCATCAGAAAAGATTTGAGACTTACAGTATTGATATTGACTAATAGCGAATATAAAGAGGAAGGTAGATGGACCAGGCAGTTCTTCAAATGAACGAGAGATATTTCTGCAGAAGTAGCCTGGCTACTACGCCTTTTGGTATCAGGGGCCATGATGTGTAGAAGAAATCATCAGTAACGTAGCGGACGAACGAGAAAAAAGCAAAGCGCAGGAAGTCGTTGATATCTTTCAACCTCGGCTTCTACCTCACAAGCCACAAATTGTGGCTTTAATTGAACGCGAACCTGACACGTCGAAATCCCTCGCTCTTTGCGACTTCAATCTACCAACCCCTCCAAAATCCTTCTTTTACCTCTATAACCTCAGAGACTCCTCACACTGCCACAAGATTGACCCATTGAAAGAAATATATCTGCGCATAGCAGTCTATCCTCTTCTTTCAAATTTAAAACGATTCAGAAGCTTTGCGTAAGATGGCGCTTCTTACTTTCAGGTCGCCCGTCAACTATGAAGCACATCAAGGTACGAAGCCCTCCCTAAAGCAATGAATCTTTAGCTAATTCTTCCTCAGAGGCTTTCGAGGAGTTCCTCCAGAACTTCAAGACTTCTCCAACAAAATCTTCCAACATTGCGAGCGCGCTGGGGGATATGAACATTGACGAAGATGACTTCAGTGATGATTACGATTTTATGGACGACGATGATGAAGAAGCACAGAATACAAGAAGGCGGACAAGATCCCAGGAAAAGACACCGAAGACCAAATATATGGATCTGTTGCAGAAGGTCGCAGATAGATACGAGGATGAAATTACAATTGATTTAGATGATGTCGCAAAGGTAGGTTTTTAACTTCCTCCTTGAGATTTAACATGGCTGACATCTTTACTAAGTATGATCAATTGTTGGAGGATAATGGAACACCTTTACATCTGGTAGCTGGAATTGAAACTAATGCTAAGCACTATTTGGATGTAATGGCTAAGGCTGTCGACAAAGTCATGCCAGAGCCTACGAGAGAGATCAAGTATGTGCTATTGAAGACACGTCAAAGGATACAACTAATTTCAATCTAGCTACAAGGATGATGTTCTCGATGTCCTTATGTCACAGCGAACGGCACGAAACAATGCTCTTGTACGCGCAGCAGCAGAACAACCCGACCTCGGAGCGCAGGAGCCTGAACTTTTCCCTGCAGAGCTCACCCGCCGATATACACTTAATTTCAAACCCCGAACACTTAGTGATGAACCTTTGAAGGCGCTGGCTGTACGACAGGTCAAGGGAGAGCATCTTGGTCACCTTATCACAGTTCGAGGTATTACAACCAGAGTTTCAGATGTCAAGCCAACTGTGGAAGTCAATGCCTATACTTGTGATCGTTGTGGTTGTGAAATCTTCCAACCCGTTGCATCCAAGACGTTCGGTCCTCTGATTGAGTGTCCTTCTAAGGACTGTATCGACAATCAGACCAAAGGCCAGCTTCATCATTCTACTCGAGCTTCCAAATTCCAGCCGTTCCAAGAGGTCAAAATCCAGGAGATGGCTGAACAAGTACCTGTTGGACACATTCCTCGGATGCTGACAATTCTCTGTCATGGTGCTCTAGTCCGCCGGATCAATCCTGGAGATGTCGTCGATGTCGCCGGAATATTCTTGCCTACACCCTATACAGGCTTCAAGGCAATCCGGGCTGGTCTTCTCACTGACACCTATCTTGAAGCACAGCATGTGACTCAGCACAAGAAAGCATACGAAAATCTAGAAAAGGATGCTCGAGTCTTCAGAAGAATCGAGCAATATCGATCATCTGGCCATGTCTACGAATACTTAGCGAAGTCCATTGCACCTGAGATTTACGGTCACCTAGACGTTAAGAAGGCATTGCTATTATTGCTCGTTGGAGGTGCCACCAAGCAGGTGGGTGATGGTATGCGAATTCGAGGTGATATCAACATCTGTTTGATGGGTGACCCTGGTGTGGCTAAATCGCAATTGCTCAAATACATCACAAAGGTTGCTCCTCGAGGAGTCTACACTACTGGTCGTGGATCTAGTGGTGTAGGTCTTACAGCAGCAGTCATGAAGGATCCGGTCACTGATGAGATGATCTTGGAAGGAGGTGCTTTGGTCCTTGCTGATAATGGAATATGCTGCATTGATGAATTTGATAAAATGGATGACAGTGACCGAACGGCTATCCACGAAGTTATGGAACAACAGACAATTTCTATTTCTAAGGCTGGAATCTCTACGACTTTGAATGCACGAACGTCAATTCTAGCAGCAGCCAATCCTCTCTATGGTCGATACAACCCTCGGATATCTCCGGTAGAGAACATCAATCTTCCAGCTGCTTTGCTTTCTCGTTTTGACGTGCTATTTCTCATTCTCGACACCCCTACCCGAGACAACGATGCTCTCTTGGCACGCCATGTGACTTATGTTCATATGAACAACAAGCATCCCAACACTGATGGTGTAGTCTTTACGCCGCATGAAGTTCGACAATATGTTGCTCAAGCTCGGACATTCAACCCTACCATTCCCACTGGCGTGTCAGAATACATCGTCAAAGCCTATGTCAGAATGCGAGACCAGCAATCCCGTGACGAGAAAAATAAAAAGCAATTCGCCCACACATCTCCTCGTACTCTCCTTGGTGTCGTTCGTCTTTCTCAAGCTCTTGCACGCCTTCGTTTCAGTGAGGAAGTTGTACAAGATGACGTTGATGAAGCTTTGAGATTGATTGAGGCTTCAAAAGAGAGTTTGTACGCTGATCAAGATGGCTACAGAAAGGACACAAGTCCAAGCAGTAAGATTTATAATATGGTCAGAGCTCTTGCGGAATCTGGACAGTGCAAACCTGAGGATGCAGACGATGACGATGAAGATGCTTCGAATATGGAGTTGAGCATGAAGAAGGTTAAGGATAGAGTTCTTGCCAAGGGCTTTACTCAGGATCAATGGCAGAATGCTCTGATTGAGTACACTAATCTCGATGTACGTTTTCTACTCCCTTATTTGTTGTGCATTTACTGACTATCTACTTAGATATGGCAAACTGCTGGAAATGGCACGAGATTGATATTCATTATTTCGGAAGCTGCTCATATGGCTCGTGATGCTGAATATGAGATGGAGTAATGGCGGCAAGAGAGAAACTATAGTGCAATGTAAAATGATTATGTTTCCGAGGCGTCATAGGGATAGGATGGATTATTGAAAGGCGTACTTGTGAGATACCGTTAGAGTAGGAGAGAGTTAATTGAATACTATTGTTTCCCATAGCCCACTCTCATAGAGTTGACAAGTGATCCTCAAGTGACAGAGCTGTGGGTAGGATTTAAGGGCAGAAGGATGAGATGGCTTTAAGGTGCTTATTCTTGATTCCTAGACTTCCAGCCCTTAAAATTCCCAACCCCTAAAGCGCCAGAAGTTGCTCTCCATTTTATGGTTATTAGCAACTCCGTATAGTTGCTATAACTACTATCTCGGTTTGACGATTTCAAAAAAACAGTTGGAGTTTTGTCACATTACCATATTCCCTACCATGAATACCAATGCCTAACCCCCTTAAGGTAGGCTTGGCCAACAAATAACTGTTTCCTTCTCGTGATATGCTTGTGCTTTCTTTATTATCTCCCTCTGATCTAAATGTATGTTTTCAGTCTGCCTCGATATGGTTAGTAGGTCAGATGGCATTCATTCCAACAGTCTAGATGTTTTCGAAGTCGACGAAAATATCTGCTTATCTGTTAATCGAAGAAATTTGAACCTTATTCTGGGCTGGAAAGAGAAGTGGAGAGACTAAGCTAAGCTATTTGTAAGTTTCTAGAGGAGGCGAAAAAGACGCTAGTTACTAGTTGCTAGTTCAAGGAGTAAAATTACGTAGCTGTAGAGACGGAAGTCGATGAGTAGTTGTTTATTATTGGTTTGGCCAGAGGTGTTGATGGGGATGTTGATGGTGAAGCGGAAGGGGGAGATGAATGGATGGATGGAGGTGAGGTGGATGTTATAATAGGATTGAGATTATATAACATTTCTCAAGAATGACTATTTCTTAGTAATTGCTTTGAAAGATTTTTTTTGCATAGTATTACAAGTATATATAATCTGCCTCTCATCTAACTTTCATTATCACAGCCTTTGACGTAGAGTAGGGGAGGTCTTAGGTCTTCAGATTGGAGCTATAGAGCTATCTTTGGTTAACACACTTACAATGTGGCTCTAGATGACTATTCTTAGTGTGTGTACCAACTCAGGTTACTTAAATGCACCTACTTGAACGGCTTTTTCATGCAATTAAAGGCTGGAACAGGGAGGAGGCGGGTGATGAAGGCAGCACGAAGAGACAAAAAAGGAAAAAGGGATGATGCTAGTTCGCTTCTCAACTCACATGCAAATATTTCAAAAATTGAAACTTGAAATTTCAGTTTCTTAGCTTCAGCTTTCTACTGAATTGGTTGCACCATTACACTATTTCTAATAATGTTACATTCATTCAATGAATTCTATAACTATAGTGAATAATTATTAGTAAGATGATATTATAGTCTAGCAGTGCTCAGCTCTTGTTCTAAAGTATTAAGATGAATATTAATTATACTTGCAATACTAGAACGTGTAGTAAACTAATATTCAGGCCCAACCAACAGAAGATTAATAGAGTTACTCCATTACTGTTAAACTACTGCATTTGGTTGTAAGGGCATTTGTTTGTGAAGGATCTTTGCTGTATTTTGGGGTAGTATTTGTGCGAAGGTTTGAGTTTATATACCGCTGAAAGTAGAAAGGAGTGGTAGACATTTCATACGTAATCTCTATATGATGATTTATTTTGTCTACAAATATGAAAGCTTTCTAATTAGTAGGGATTTTAGCGCTTTCAAGTGATGGTGTTGAGTGTGAGATGAGCCGAGTCACCTGAAATGCTGCTAATAGATGCACGCCAATTGTTAATCTCGTAAATAAGAGCTATCCTCTGATTTTACAAGCCCAGCCAATTTCTAAGGATAGTCTATGACTAAGTTATGCCTATCATTTCATTGCTCATTCCCTGTCTCAAGAGTCGAACACGTTTTAACCAAGGTATCCAAACTGTACGAGTCTGTTGACAGAAATTCTCCCTTTCATTCAGCTATATGCTGCTTCTCATTATTAGCTATCTATGATTTTCTTATGCTGCTAATTTTAAATATTGAGTCATTATTCAATCCTCAGCGTATGGAGGATCGTCGCCTCTCAGCATTGGAATCCTATACGATAAAAATTTTGGAAGTGCTTCTATGGCCATAAAATTCAAATCACCAACTTCCCCCTCCTCGAGTTGAAAGGTATCCAACATTGTTCCTATCTTGACAGCCAAATTGACGAGTTCAAGGTTTGCTTCGACAATCTGCCGAACAGTCTCGGGAATCCCCTCAAATACCTCCAGCCAGAAGCCTCTCTCTGCTTCTTCGAACTCTTCAGGCATGACGAATTCTCCCTGTACAAATTTTGCTCCTGCAAGAGTATGAATTCGATTGAAACCCAAGCCGAAGGGGGCCCTTTTTACCGATCCCCAACCGGCAATACCGGAGACATTGAATTCTTTATCTAACATAATCTTCTCATCATCGAGGCCGAAGAGGGATAGAAAACGCGGCAACCTTCTCAGTCTATCGACGCTTTTGCGCATATCTCGAATTTCCGATTGGAATGGCTCAAGCTCCTCAATATCTGATGCCAACAATATATCGAGGTGCGGGTTGATTTGCGATTCGATAATATCGTCGGTTATATTTGCAGCTTCGATATACCCTTGGGAAAGGATCTGGCCTAAACTTTTAAGGGCAGGAACTCTTGCCTCTGCTTCTCGTCGATGGGCCCTTTCGTGCCATGGTTTGCCTGGCAAACGAGACATGAAGTATACCCAGATGCCACTGCCTTGCATCTCAGCATCGAATACCTCATCGATAGAAGGCACATAATTCTCAAAGACACCACGGGCTTCTGTGAAGCAAGAGAGGTCTAGCAGCTCAAAGCGAAACTGAACCACAAGTTCTTCTTCATTTTCTAGAGTCACCAACACTGTGCGGCTAGACACGCCTTGCGGATTCGGAGCCCTTACCCGCTTTGCAGCAACTCGACGATAAAGAAGGACGAGCTGCTTGGCTTTCTTGAATTGTTTGTTCTCGGTATTGAGAAGAAGGGGAAGATCGTCATTTGATTTTATGATCACCATAATGGCCTTACTCCGAACTTTCGACAGGAGTTGGTGGCACAAATTTTTTGGTTGTCGTGTGCATCTCTCTCGCTAAACCCCCCCCGGAAAACCAACTGAAGAATGGGATGGACTCGGCCTAGCGGCCTAAGTTATGTCACACGTACATTTGAGACCTCCTAGACCTATTTACATTTATTTATCTAGGATACTGGTATTTGAATGACTATAGCAAGTCAGGCTTTCGTTATACTCTAGAAAGCTCCTTACCCCAGACAGTAGCATTCATCACGGCAGAAACTACCCACTATACCGTAAGGTGACAAGTTGGGCTTTCATGACAATGCGGTCCGGGTCGTCCCTCTCAAACCTTCCAATCGAGAACCCTACTAGAAGAAAGTCAAACATGGTTGGGTTGATCAACCAACATCTGGGATTATCGGTGGTCTTGTTACGTCTTCGATGAACGGCCCAACGAATTAAGTGCGGCCAGCAGGAGTGGGATCTCCGGAACGAGATTGGCCAGACTCCGCTGTTGGTTTGTTGTTACTCCTAAAGGTCTGTCGGTACATATTACCTGATGAGCAACTTCCCGTTGTCCTCCGCGCTGGAATTTGCTTTATGTATTTTTGTTCCTATATCTTTTTCCGCCTTATCCTTCAAGATTTTTCATTCTCACAACTTCTCGAATTCCTCGAATAACATATACTGCGAGGAAGATCTTATAATTGGCCTGTTTGAACTGGCTCGTATTGTTTCCTTTTGTCTATTTGAGTGCTAGCATATACCTCCCCGGAAGTCTACCGGATCACGTGATCTATTTTGTCATATATCCTATTATTGATCTTATCATATTCGACTTTTCATTTGCATATTGTTTCTCAATAGTAGCCTTGCTCCTTTACTATCGTCCCACAAATATGAAGTCATCAGTGCAGCCTAATACCGACTCGGCGGACGAAGTAGAAAAGCATGCCAGGCTACGGCCAGAAGACCAGTCTAATCCAACACCAGAAATTATGGCACTTTGCTCTATAGCAAATCTGCCTAATGAGCTGCTACTCGAGATCTTCTCCTACCTTCCGCCAACTCAGCCGCATGAAGAGAAGAGACCGTATGATCCTTCTCCTTTATTGTTCGTCTGTCAACGATGGGCAAGTACCTACGAACCCGTTCTCTTTCAGAACATCCATATCTCGTCTGATGGATGGCGAAATGTCTTTGAACAAGCTGGAGAAGTTGCTGAGGCTATTGAAAACCGTCCACACCTACGCAACTATCCACGAACTCTTCATTTAACCTCACTTCGCCCCTTCGGCACCGTCTGTCACTATGTTGCCGAGATCCTGGAATGTTGCAGAGGAATCCGACAAGTATATCTAGAAGTAGACCTGGTAGTTGAAAACTGGCCGTTGATAAATGCCATCAAGAACCTGCCTCAACTTCAGGAACTCCACATGACCGGCCCATCCATCCATCCTCTCCTTCAACAATTCGATTTTCCGACTCTCAAAAAACTCTGCATCTCCAGATACGGATCGGGAAAAGAAACCACAGACCATCTCCCACCATGGAAACGGAATCTTCTTCCGCGGGATGCAACACACGAAGAAGATATCCCCCAAACACCGTTGTTCCCCAACAAAAACCAGCTCGAAAATCTTCAATCCCTTGAACTTTCCGATCCAGATGCTTCCGTCCATGTCTCAGCTAAAATCCTCAAACTCCCACTCCATCTCGAATCATTAGCTGTAACTTGGCTTTCTCACTCTGTCGCTTGGGAAGACTATACATTACCTTCCATCCAAATCCTCATCGATATCCATTCCTCTTCTCTCAAGCATCTCCAGCTAGGAATCATCCCCGGTGAATTCATGGCTCCTACTTTGCCTGTCTTCTCACATTTTCCGCTCTTAGAAACACTCCATATTTCCGCCTCCAACATCTTTACCTCCTCCCCAACCTCTGCACTCGAAAACCTCTCTTGTCCTTCTTTGACGAAATTGATAATTGATTTCTACCCCGAAGATGCATCACGAGAATTAGGTTGCGATTTCAATGTGCAGAAGAAAGATTGGATTGTGGAATTTGTGAAGACAAGGAAGAAGGTATTTAAGGAAAGTATATTGGAATTGGTGGAGATTAAATTTAGACCGGAAGATGACCCGGCAGATGCAGTGAGGTTTTCGGGGGGGGTGGGAGAAGAGGATGTGGATGGGTGGCGGAAATGGCCTTGGGAGGATATTGAGAGTGCGAGGAGGGAGATCGAGGAGGGGATTGGGAAGTGGGGGGTGGAAATGGTTTATTCGGAGGTGGGGTGGTCGAGGGAGGCGTGGATGAGGGCGTTAAAGGATTGTGAGGGGATGATGGAGGGAGGATTTGAGGACGAGGGGATGGATGTGAAGGTGAATGAGGTTGAGGAAGTTGAATGAGTTCTAGATCTCCGGCAAAAAAAAGGCATAACAAAAAAAGCACTGATGAATAGAGTTAGCATTATCACGAGATGTAGGGTAGGGTAGTTAATAATTGATAAAATCTTAGTTTTCGACAAGAGAAAATATTCATTGGGCATGAATGAGAAATGAAGAAATGTAGAAATCTGAATCTAGCTTAAACCAACTTTGATTTGGATTTACTCTTGACCTCTTTTGAATTAAGCATGAAGTCTGCTTTGATTCAGCTCAAACCTGCTGTAGAGTCATAACGTTTGGCCCTAGATTAAATTCAATTTATACAATCTACATGAGATGGGACATATCTCAAGTCTAAAGTAAATTCTAATTAAACTAGCCTCGAAGAATCTTAAAGACACGGCAGTCTCATCGGACTCTTCTACATCGTCCTCGGAACTGAGTGATCCTTCCTGGCTGCTTAGAGGCAATCCAAAAATTAATAACTTTTCGAATTTTCGAGAAAAACAAAGGGAAAGCATGCCTAACCTTAATAATGATATGATCCACAAAGAAATATATACTATAGTGCAAGATAAAGTAATTATCTGGGTTAATAAATTACACGCACATAAGAAATGTTCAGCTATAATTCATAATCTCATAAACCTCATTATAGAACAACTTCTCATTATCGACTCTAATAGCAGAACCAAAGCAATCACCCTCGCACTTGAATTGAAGCGTATGGTGGAAAGAGCAAGAGTCGACAAGGACTACCTGTTGGCACCTAAACTCAATGACTTTCGGTTATTTTGTAGTAGAAATATGGAACAAATGAGAGAGGCAGCTCGACCTACGGATACAACTGATGATGCTTGTCTGCCAGCACCGTTAGTAGACGAGTATTTACTCGAAGAGTTTCGGGCCCTTAACGCTATTTATACAGACAAAGCCAAAAATCGGTAAGCCATCATGACTTCCCCGAGCACTGCCACTGTTTGGGAATCTACTATAGAGATCTTAAGCCAGAGAATATTTTGGTTTCCAATTCAGGCCAGGATATCCTCCTGGCAGACTTTAGCCCTAGCAACTACGGAGCTAGAATCCGATGACCATAGATGTGGATCGACATTCTACATGTCATCAGGTAGGCACTCCCAGTTACCCACTAACCATCCCGACCTTTTCAGAGTATCTAGACCAATAGGTGTGCTCTCCCAACGATATTTAGTCCCTTGGCGTTATCCTAGTCAATCTGGCGCAATACATGGAAGCAAGCATCTACATGCCGGGCTTTCACCAGGAACCGTAATTTCTTGGAGAGCATGCTTCCTTTGTCCGATGAGTTGAACGATATCCTGAGCCGGATCTTTGAACGCAACCCAGAAGACCGAATTTCTGTTGGAATGTTCCGAATTTTCTACCCCAACATCTAGCGCCAGTATCCTGCGCAAGGTATCAACAACTACGAAAAGCTGGAAAATGATAAACCAATAGATAGGGACTCGAGGGCGAGCTGTGCCCCTAAGATTTATATACATTATTCATATCCTCTCCCTCTTACTTTTCTCCTTTTGTCTTTAGTTTTAGATTCTAAGGAATAATTAAAGTTTTTGCACTAGTTCACTGAGAAATAAAGATAGTCACTGATTTGATTTCTACCCTATGAAAGAAGAAATTGAATATTAGGTCATTAAAAAAGGGGAAAAGTAAAATAACAACTGAATTCATTCAAGTAAGGTCGACTAGTACTATTCCCAACAATCCACAATCTCAACCGTCAGTTCCGGAAACCTCGTGCATTGAAAGTATTCGAGGCATTCCGACCACATAGTCTCTTCAATTGTAGACAAGTCTATCACTCCATCCTTGCCAACACCATATATGGTCTTCAGCTTTCGCTGGCCTTGCCTAACCATCAACATGTTCGAATCGAGGTATGAATTTATGGCGTCGAGTATTGCTGTGCGGGTATTATTTGCTAGGGTTGTCATTAACTTTGCTTGTAGAGGCTCTGTGCTAGTCTCGTTTGGGTATTGGATCGTTAACACAACTGTTTGGCCACTTCGTTCGACCTGTGGCTGAGGAGCATGAGTCGCTCTTGAAGATCCCCAACCAGAATTCTCGACGACAGGTTCGGGCTCAGGGATGACATCCTTTAGTTCCTCAACAGGGGCAGCAGCGGTATTTTTGACTCTCTTCTTTTTATTCTTAAAAATAGCCCCAGACCCCAAATCGAAATCCTCAACGACAGGTTCAGGCCAAGGGATGATATCCTCGACGGCAGCAGCATTTCTGTCTTTCTTTTTATCATTAGAAATAGCCCAAAATCCCCAATCAGAATCCTCGAGGACAGGTTCAGGCTCAGGAATGATATTTTCGACTTCCTTTAGTTCCTCAACAGGGGCGACAGGTTCGGACGTAGGGATGATATCCTCGACTTCCTTTCGTTCCTCAACAGGGGCGACAAGTTCGGGCTTAGGGATAACATCCTCGATTTCCTTTAGTTTCTCAAGAGGGGCGGCAACCTCTTCAAATGCATTATTTCCCTTCTTCTTACCTTTTTTGGGTTTGGGCTCCTTAATAGCGCTCTCTCCCTTATTTTTCATCTTTTTGGTTGAGAGCGTCGACTTCCCCTTTTTCTTCCCAGGTTTGAACCCTGCCCATTCAAGCCTATCATCGACCACTGGTTCCAGTTCTGGGACTAGTACCGGCCCCAAAATGGTGAGTTCCTCGACCTTGGGGAGAGCCATGATGGAGCACCCTTTGGCTTCTAGTGCAAGTGGCGTTTCGAGTATTTGACAATTTGGCTCCTTAGCGGTCGAAGATTCTTCTTCTAGTGATCTTTCGGGGAGCGTGTTATTGTAATTATCTCTCCTACTAGGAGGCCCCCAAGTTCCCCATAGATCACCTTCGATTACTGGCTGAGGTTCAGAAGGTGGAGACGGAGCCTCATCTATCATGGGCTCTTCGATCACCATTTCCATAGCAGCTTCTTCCACAGGAAACTCATTCACAGGAAACTCTTCCACTGCAACCTCTTCCAGTGGAGTCTCCCCGTCGAGATGCTCTTTAGGAAGACTGTCATCTGGCAAAGTCGACGCTGGAGTAGCAATTAAGACAAACTCCGACTTTAGGCTACCAGCACTAGAATCTCTCTGTTGTCTACGGCGTAGAGTCAAAGTCTGCGTCGAATGCCCTTGAAACGGAAGCGGATTTCCATTTGCCCAGAAAAGCTTCGCGAGTTCCCTTTCTGATTCTCTAAGCAAACTCAAAATAGCACATCCAGTAGATGACGAGTTCGGTTCGCTGTGTAGGAACTTGGTCCATATTGCGTTGAAGGGATCGTAGCTCATGGCTACAGCTTGATATTTGTTTCGATCGCTATCAACGCACAAGCTAAGAACTTCGACCTCGGGCCCGTAGAGGCATTTGAGGTTCGCTACTAGTATTAGCGGTGGAAGGATACGGAATGGTGCGCGGCTGAAGCCACTTACTGAGCAGTTGTGCACGCATATTCAAGGCCATCGCTCCGTAAAATTTCGAAGGCTTGTTCTGGCCGTTAGAACTTTGGGCTGACTTTGGTTTTGATTTTGATTTTTTTGACAAGAAAAAATACTCTAGAGTTAGATAGGGTGAAACAGACTTGGACTTTTGGCCTGCGGAATCTGGTGTGCAGGATGGTTGGACCACGTATACATGCAGATGTCAGTGGCCAAATCTAGACGCTAAGCTCGCAGTTGAGGTTTCACAGAATTGCTTCTTTCCAATATGCTCCAATTGAACTTCAGGGGGACGCCATTAGTATAGGAATAGTAACCTTATTATAGCAGAGGGAAATAATTGTACTACGAAAAAAGTGCATGAGAGAAATGTAGCTTATCTGTTGTAAAAAAGCATAGAAAAAGAAATATACTATAGATGATGATGATTTACTGGTAAGAATTCATTACTATTTGGACATTAGTTTTTAATAGGGCAAAAGGCTTCACAACAACTAGAAGACCTCGTTTGCTATCGACCGGCCCGCCCTAGCTTCGCCGACCTTTGGGTGGGTCCGGACGTGAGGAAGAGGTAACAAGTCGATGTACATGGACAACTCCATCGCCATGCGAAATATGTAAGATCTCACCATGTACGCATCCGAGGCAGGGGAATATGCAGTGTCCAGCGGTCCAATGGACCAATCCATGAATCCACGCCATGGCCAAACCGACTCGGGAAGTATATTCTTATCTTTTGCCTTTTGGTCGCCGCCGCCATTGGCCTGGTGACCTTGCCTTGCCTCCAGAACTTCGTCCCCAACTCCACACTCAACAGTCCACTCTTCCCGCCCCCCGCCTCCACTTCATCTCCGCAACTTTCCACTGGATGATGAAGTGCGCCAACTGCAATCGCGGCAGAAACGGCTTTTGATTGTTCACAAGAGCGAGAGGATGTTGATAGACCCTTACATGGCTTAATCGAAAATAGCGGTATGCAAACCATTCTCCCCAACTGGTCAGAGGAATTGGACCGAGCTGAGTGCGAGTGCCGCATTTCTTTATCAATACTCAACCCCTTCTCTTTTTCCTCTTCAAATTCAAAATTCTCTTCCCGCTTCAACTCTTCAAGATCCTTTTGCTTGAAAGCCCCTTTCCTGAGCCAACATGATCGGCTTTAAACGCAAAGATGTGCTTTCCAACAATACCGATAGTGATGAGAAGGTAGAGGCTGGCCGTCAACAAGAAGAAGATGTACAAGTGGATATCCCCGATCCTGATGCAGAGCTCAGCGACGAGGAAAAGGCTGCTATTGTTGGTTAATCCTCTATTTGTGCCAACCCAGAATCAATTAACCGGCGCGAACTTTAGGATCGCAAGCTATTGTGGAAACTGGATCTCACCTTAATTCCATGGGTAATTACCATCCACCCCCGCAATCCATCTACTTGACTGACATAGACATATCTCAGCTGTGCATCCTCTACCTGTTGGCCTTCCTCGACCGTACGAATGTCGGCAATGCCAAAATCGATGGCCTACAAAAGAGCTTGCATAACATAACCACTGGCCAATACAATGCCTCGCTCTCCATCTTCTTTGTCTCGTATGCCGTCTTCGAACCCATCACCAACGTCTTGTTGAAGCGTCTGCGCCCTTCGGTCTTCATTCCAATAATCATGTACGTTATACAAAGGAGGAAGTAATGAGGCCAATAGCTGATACCGTTGTAGGATTCTCTGGGGACTTACAATGACTTTTATGGGGTTCGTCAAGAATTATGGTGATTTAATGACCGCACGGTGGTTCTTGGGCCTTGCAGAAGCAGGACTGTTCCCTGGTGTCAACTACTACCTTTCCTGCTGGTATAAGAGATCTGAATTCGGTATTCGAGCTGCTATTTTCTTCTCTGCGGCTGCAGTGAGTGGTTCTTTTGGTGGTCTCTTGGCTGCTGCTATAGAAAACATGGCTGGTCTGGGCGGTAGGCCTGGCTGGGCTTGGATCTTTATATTGGAAGGAATTGTTACTGTTCTCTTCGGGTTTGCCTCATTCGTAAGTTCATCCCCTACTCCTGTAATTTGGATTGAAAATTTTTCTCAATTTCTCGAGAATTCACTATAAATTTCCCATACTGTTCTTGACTTTACTCTTTTCCCTAACTCTCTTCTCTAGTGGGCTGTCCATGATTTCCCAGATGATGCCACTTTCCTCTCCGAAGTCGACCGTGCTCGAGTTGTACGACGACTCAAACTCGACAAACAATCCTCCGCCGAACATGAAGAATTCAAATTCAAATATGTTATACTCGCCCTTAAGGACTACAAAATGTGGCTTGGCATGATTATATATATGGGATGCGACATGCCCCTCTACGCATTCTCCCTTTTCCTCCCCTCCATCATCTCCGAATTAGGCTACACAACCACCAAAGCTCAACTACTCACTGTGCCTCCTTATGTAGCAGCAGCTATCCTAACCATAACCGTCGGTTATATCGCCGATCGAACACGCCAACGCGGGCTCTGCAACATCCTCACTTCCTTCCTTGGTATTGCCGGATTCGCCATGTTATTAGGCAGTCAAGACGCAGGCGTGAAATATGCAGGTACCTTCTTAGGAGCTTGTGGTATTTACCCCTGCATTGCCAATACCATTTCCTGGACCTCCAATAATATTGAAGGCGTCTACAAGCGCGGAGTAGTCCTTGGATTCGTTATTGGCTGGGGCAACTTAACTGGCATCATAAGCTCCAACATCTACCGCAGCCCGCCTAAATACACCGTAGGCCATGCAACCGTTATGGGTTTCATGATTTTATTCTTGCTTGGTGGCAGTATCGTGCTTCATTTGATGTTGCGAAGAGAAAATGCTGCAAGAGCTGCTGGCAAGAGAGATGCTTGGATTGAGGGTCTTTCGGCTAAGGAGGTTGAGGCTTTGGGTGATAGGAAACCGGATTTCGTTTATACGTTGTAATATTTTTATTTACTTGCTACTACTAAATTAGTTGTTAGTAGGTAAGTGAGCGATGATTGGAACGCATCGATCATTATCCTTAACTCTATGACTGCTTTCGGACAGTATAGTTAATCTAAATAATTAGCTTCTCAGAAAGTAGAATACATTAGCCAGGCTTCTGATAGTGAAATTGAACCTTTCTGTTTGATCTTATCCCTTAATATTGGATATTTACCAGCTTTCTCATACCATGATACTTTTCAAATGTAGTAAATAAATCCTTGTTAAAAATCTAAACAACCGTATGTTTTATGCAATCGTCGTCATTAACCCTCTCTTTTCTTTCTTCTATTCTTTCTTCTATTCCTATCTAATATTATCTAAGCACTTTCCCACGTGGCTAGCAGCCCAATTCGCAATTCTTGGCGTCCTCCATACTCCCTATGCAAAACTAGAAGCCACGACCCCTCCCCCTACAGCATCCATATCAGTAGGATAGACATAAAAAGCCGTCGCTATTATTGCATATCTATTACTCCACACCTTCTTGTCAGCTTTCTTCCTCTTTCCTCATCCCCCTAGGGCAAAGTAGAAACAAAGAAACACAAAAACTCACGTCCCAACCAACATAGCACCCTCCAAATAATTACTATCCCCATCACTAATCACACCAGACACAACAATGACGCTCACAAAGAAAACCACGGCACCAAAAGGTTCGAATGATAAACTCATAGGTTGGTTGATGATCCAGCCGAGGATTACTAAAGTGGGCGTGACGAGCATGGCGATTTGCATGGAAGAACCGATGGCGACGCCGATGGAGAGGTCCATTTTGGATTTTGAGGCTGCGGTCATTGCTGAT
The DNA here is from genome assembly GCA_003988815.1 of Chlorencoelia australis. Lineage (NCBI taxonomy): Eukaryota > Fungi > Ascomycota > Leotiomycetes > Helotiales > Cenangiaceae > Chlorencoelia > Chlorencoelia australis. Next base: position 74,593 of record QYAN01000076.1, on the reverse strand, counting down.
ACGCTGAGGGGGAGATGGGGGGTGTTAGGCCTAGTATTTAGGGGATAGGGATAGGATAGGGGAAAACGTACTATTCAGCAGCATTCCCCACAATAGGAATAACCACAATCCCAATAAACGTCCTATTGATATTAAGTGATTCCACCACATCATCAATCGCCCCAACTAAATATTCCGCACACACAGCTATACAAAGCGACACAGCAAACAACACCGCTATTGCCGTCGTGGGTTTCACATTATTTCTCTCTCCTTCCTCCCCATCACTATCCTCCTCTCCACAAGAGCTCCCTTCCCCTCCTTCGGTCCCCTCAAAAAGCGCCGAATGAGTATTCAACTGAAAATTCAAATACTTCACATACAGCACCAACAACACCACCGCGGTCCCTCTACTCAAAACCAGCGTTGATCTCAACGCCTCCTGCGTATCCCTAGACGAAAACGACAAATTCAACGCAGCGGGAATAATGAGAGAGGCTGATGCAACGACCATTAGAGAGGACATTGTAGAAGCGGCGATGGCGTTGAAATGGCAATCTTTAGACCAGCCGCCAATGGTAAGACAGGCGCCCAGACAGAGGAGGATGTTGGAGAGGATGGCGCCGAGCATGGAAGATTGCACAATTCGGATTTCGCCCCGGGTCAAGGCGACGGTGGAGACGATCATTTCGACGGCGTTGCCGAATGTTGCGTTTAGTAGTGCTGGGGAACTCTAAATTAATATAACCTTTTAATTGGATTGGATAGAGGAAGGAGGGGGGAAGGCAGGAGATGAAGGAGAGTGAAGATTCGAAACTTTCAAAACTTTCAACTCTGAATATGTCAAATTCCCAGACCATTGACCTCCTAAAACAGTGTCCCGCGACCCCAAAAAAGAAAAGAAAGTCCTCCAAACTCACCACCAATAACCTGCCCCGCCTCAGCAGCCAACTCCTCCGTCGCATTACTCAACAACATACTCAACGGCAAAATAGCAAGCATGTTCAAACTAAACACTGCTGTAGAATTCCACTCCCAATACCCAGCTATCATTCCCGCCGGAACGAACAGTAGGAGGAATTGGAGTCCATGACCGGGGAGAATACGGGCTAGACCTCGTTTTTGCGGTAGGGGAGAGGGTAGTTCTCGGATGCTGATGCTGGTAGTTTTGGGAGATGGGGAGGGGGAGGAGAGGCTTTTCATGAAGCCTCGATAGGAGGGGTTTCCTGATGGCGGTTAGGATTTGTGAGTGAGGGAGGGGAGGGAAGAGTTAAGTTTGAGATTTTGTGTGACTGAATTGGGTAGAATGGAGGGAAATGAAGGAAATATCTTAAAGTACCCATGATTGCTATAACGAATAAATGAATCAATGAACACGCTGAAAGCAAATGCAAAAGCAAATAACCCAATTGCTTTTCTGCACGAGGACTATATCTAGCTTGTAGGAAAGAATGCTTTTCGATCAAACCCTCAATTCAACCAAACAACTCAACTGAAATAAAAGAGATCTCAATCACATAGGGCTTAAAATCAAATATAAACCTTTCAAAAATAAAAATAAATAAAAGCGGTGGAAGTTCAAGCTGACACCACGTGAATCTTAGCCCTGAATCATCGTAAGAAGCTTTACCAAAAGGGGTACGAGCACTCGCTTTTCATTGGGAGGATTACGGCGAGCGGTCGGATAAGATTGATGATCTCCATCGTTTTCGGGATGGAGGAATGCGGGAGTTGTTTGTACTGGCCGAGCTGGTCAGCCGCGTATTGAAGGTATTCCCATGTATCTATCAGAAGGAAAGCTCTTTGAGATGCTACATCCTGGAGCTCTTAGCCTACTCGTCGAGCTGTTTATATATATCGAATAGGTAGGTCATACCGAATGATTGAAATCGCATACCAGAACTCCTCAAAACCAATGATATGAAATTAAAATGCCATGAGCTGAAAGACGTGATATCGCGATCGACTTCCGTCACCTTGACACAAGCCAATCAGATCAACTGTAGAAAATCCTCCTAGACATTTATGTCAGGCCTTACAACACAGATATGAAATGCTTATTTAGACATCATAAAAGAAGATATACTTGTGAGAATTTGATACTTAATTGATATCCGCTCTTGGATGGCTTTGAACAAGTGTTCTTGGACTTGCCTCGGCTCAATACAAGGTATTAAGAAGCAATCCATCTAAATTCCCTTTCAAATCTTCTATTATGTCTAAAATTAGCTTTATAGTTGAACTACAAGTCGGGGATTTCGGGAAAGACCTTTGAGTAAAGCTCTCTGTTTGTCTTTCACTTCTAATTCTCTTATCTTTGAAGTCGTCGCTCGGCCTTTGAAAATGTGCCGCTTGCCCGTTTTGAAAGTTTGTAGTCATCAGTAGAGAGATAAACAACTTCAAGCCAAGCCATGTCACACCATTTCCTGAATGCAACTTAAGATAGATTCAGTTCACTTCTCGATATCTTCTCCTCAGTAAGTAGTTAGTTGCCATCATCAATTACTATTCCTTCAGAAGCTCTGGAAGCTCAATTCTCTTATCTCCTCCAACCATCACCATGGTCAACTCCACCGCCATCTGCCTCGGCGAACAAGCATTCGCTTCTCTTCACCACATATGGGAATCTAAATTCCCATCTTCTGCTCAATCTCCATCTCTCAGATGCTCCACATATCCCAACCTCCCCCGCACATCTCCCACTCGACTTGCACAAGCCCAACCCACTCAGAAAGAAAAACACCAAGAAGGCCAAGAAACAACCATCCTCTACCTTGCCTACGGCTCCAACCTCTCCGCCGAGACATTTCGAGGAGCTCGCGGCATCAAACCCCTTTCCGCAGTGAACGTCCACGTTCCCTCCTTATCCCTAACCTTCGATCTCCCAGGAATCCCTTACACCGAACCCTGTTTCGCTAATACTACATATCGCACCTTACCTCCATTTCCATTGCCTCCTTCTTCTTCCAACCAAACCTCTCTTCTCCCCCAAGAATCCCCTTACAACGATCATGAAAATGATGACAACTACCACCAAACCAGCTGGTCCAAAGGTCTCATCGGCGTCGTCTACGAAGTCACCCCCAAAGATTACCACACCATAATATCGACTGAAGGCGGCGGCGCCTCCTACAGTGATATCCTGGTCCCTTGCTTCCCCCTCCCCTCATCAGTCTCTACCGTCCCCTTAATCCCATCCGGGATTCCCTTCCTCGCCCACACCCTCCTCTCACCCTCATCAACCTCCCGTCCGGACCCAAATTACGCACAAGCCTCAGCTCGATACCTAAAACTAATCATTGACGGAGCGGCAGAACATGAATTACCGAGGGAATATCAGAGGTATTTGGGAAGATTAAGGGCGTATAGAATGACGATGAAAAGGCAGAAAGTAGGTCAAGTGTTACTTTTGATACTTTGGGGACCTATATTAGGGGTTCTATTTGGGTTGGGTAGGGTTTTTAGCGATGGGGAGGGGAGGGTGGCGGATTGGTTGAAGGTTTTGATGGTATTGGTTTTTAGGGCGGTTTGGGCGAGTTATGATGGGTTTTGGAAGGGGGTGTTTGGGGATGGGGAGAGGACTGTTGAGGAGGATGATAATGGTGATGAGGATGCGGAGATGGGGAAAAGGAGGTGGGGTGAGAAGGGGAAGACCTTCATATGATCATTTTGCACAATTTCCTTATAATGAGCAGTATTGGTTTGATATATTTCACGATAGGAAATAGCGTGTTAAATCATGCTTAAATCAAATTGTTTAGAGGATAAACTCCTTTCAATACATATCTTCGTGAACAGGAGCTAAGGATTAGATGAGCAAGGAAAACCCCCCAAAAAAGAGTTCTCCAGAAATCTGTATCTACAAACATAGATAATTAACATGCTCTTTACTATAATAAAAGGGAATTTTCAGCAAAGAGACAAGTTCTTCAGGCTAAGAGCTTAGCTACTTTCAGAGGGGTGTGTATGTAACCTTGAGGTATGCAACAGAATTCTCTTTAGCAAGCACATTACTAAGTAAACGGGGACTTGCGAGAGAGAGAAACAAGAGCTAACTCAGGCTAAAAGGATGTGTAATCCTAAGATGTGCAACAGAATTCTCACACATCGACTAAGTAAACGGTAACTACTAACCTTGTCTAAAGAGGGATATGCTAGTTGAAGCTAAGATCTAAGAGAGGTTAGTTAGTAGTGGATGTGTAACCTTGAAAGATGCAACATATTTTTTGTCCTCGGGGCTTGATACGATGGAGAAAATGTTGGCTAAAGCCAAGCTAGGCAAGAAGGGGAAACATTTTGAGTTCTAAAAGGAAGATGGTAGTCTTAGTGGAATGAGATGTGCAACAAGGCTTATCCAGCATCTTGATTCGGTGTTTCGATAGAGCGAATACTAGATAAAGTGAAGTTAGATAAGGAGGGGAGCAAGTCCGAGCTCTAAAAGAGAGCTGGAGGTTTTAGTGAAATGAGTTTAGTAACATAAGATGTGTAATAACATTCTTTTGGTTTGATTTGAGGAAGTAAATGTTAGCTAAAGCCAACTGGGGTAAAATGCACCAGGAGAAAAGAGAGGTAGTTTGTATTTTGAAGGAAAGCTAGCAGGTTCAATGGCATGAGATGTGCAACAGAATTATTTCTGGCAGCTTAAAAGGTAATGCTACCTAGATCCTAGATAGAGATAGTCTAGAAAAAAATAAGATATGCAACGGAATTCTTTCCAGCAGCTTGATTCGGCATAAAAAATACTAGCTAAAGCTTATCTTCAAGAGCTAGCAAGCTTACTGAAACGAGACATGCAACAAAAATTATTTCCGGCAGCTTAGTCTGATAAAGCAGGTGCTAATGGCTACCTAGTCTGTTGTCTAAAGTAAAGCTACTTGATTAAAAATCATGAGATATGCAACGAACCCTCTTACCTACACCTACATCTAAAGCAACTAGAATAGACTAACTCAAACTAAATATAAGTGAATGTGTAATATTCCTAAGAAATGCGACACAAAGCCTTTCTGATTGACTCGGTGTAGCGAGAGAGTAACTGGTAAGAGAATAGCATTTTAGTTGGCTTGCTTTTAGGTAGAGCTTGGCATGTGAGCCTAAGATTCTTGGGATGTAGTGAGACTTTGCCAGCTTTTGACAAGTTATTACAATTCATTTGAGATGAAAAGCGACATAATGTGGCAAAGGGGAAGACGCTCTTAGCATGTGCAAAAAGACCAAAGTGAGGATTGGAAGAATGGAAGTTGCAGTTGTTTCCTAAGTAACTCCTTATCCCTAAAGCCAAAAACCAAATCTTATCGAGGCAATGCTCTAATTTTTGTGGTACTTTTTGTTGCATAGCGCGCCGAAAACTTCTTACTTTTAAGAAGTCGTATATGAAAGTTGATGTCAAAACAGCTTGCCAGTGATTTCAGTTCCGCTGACAGAAACTTGTTAGCATATCTCAATTTCATCCTTTCACTTGAGAATCTTTTGAATGGACAGGTGATCTCTGCTCTCAGGTCCCATTACACTTCTTATATGTGTCTTGGCAGGAAGTCTTTCACCAATAAATTTTCTCCAAGCCAGGAATACCGAGTCAAATGATAAGAGGAAAAACTAAGAAATGGAAACTAGCTAGTCATCGATATTCCAGGATTTAAGCTTGAAGTGAAAGGCCACTGGTGAAGGGTGAGACATACAACAAACAATGAACTTATATATATAGCCATCGATTGTCCGTAAGTTAGGATTGGCGCAGACGAATAGTTTTTGGTGGGCTCTCTGAAAGAAATGAGGCAAATCCTCTTGCTCATATACCAATTCCAACATCTTCTCATTCTAGCTGATATGCACGAACAAAGGTGTAGGTGTTACTGGAGTTAATCATAATACATTAAAATATACTAGGAGAAAGAGGAGATTGGTAAAACGTGAATACGACTTGTAGAGTACCCGAATCACTTTATGACAGGAACAAAATTTGAGAGGCAAATGCCCGAGTTGTGGATTCCTGAAATCACCTATCTAACAAGAAATCTGGCACACCCCAAGCCAATAGAACTTCCACCACAAGAAACCCGGAGCCCCTCGTTGCCAATATTCTATGGGAGGCATCGAGAAGGATGAGCTCGCACCACCATGACTAACTCTAAACCCCTGACTTAGTGGACAAATTGTCTAGGTCTCAGAGAGTCCACCACCCTCTCTGATGCTGAACTTGACTGAATTATCCTGTGCAATTATTAAACCAATAATCCAGGATGACTGGAGACCATGCAATACCACTTCTAGAGTCATCGACTAAACATAACTCCTGACTCCAAATTTGAGTTTATCCTCATTAGCTTCTCGGGGAGCTGAAATCTAATGAGGGAAGAGTTATCGGAAATCACTGTGATGTGCGATTTCCACTAGTCTCACCACCCTTGAGTGGACTATACTTGCATGATCTTCTTATTCCGCCTCGGTGTCGCCTCGGACCGACTGCCTCGACTTCCGGACCTCATCTGTTGACGATGCCTCCGGTTTCCCAAAAAAAAAAGGGGCCAGCTCAGGTGCCACCAAACGGCTGCACACCTGTTGCCCACGCTTCGCATGCTGCTGAAAAGCTTGAAATATACAGTCTAATGGCAGAGTTTCGAAGATATGACTACCTTCATGGAAGACGTGACCATCCAACTCACCGGTCTTATACCGTTCACGACTGAACGTTTTCGAGAGCTCTGGGTCTCTCTCTGTTTGATCCTCCTCGGCCGAGTCCGAGATGCTGGCTTCGGAGCAAAGTCACGGCTTGCCAAACCATGCTTACTATCACGCTTATCTCCTTCAGAAAGGATCCCGTCTAAAGATCACAATGTCAGTATTATTACGTGAGATAATGGTGGAGAATGTTTCAACAGATCCATGAAACATTCACCTCTCAACATGTGGAAAAATGAACACTTACTCAGTCGGTACCCACAGCATCGCTTGACAACCATTTTCTACTATCCCCCCCCTAAACAAACGGTAGTTCCAGCGGTGCACGGAATTGGTGGAATTAACGTTTGTTAAGAGGGGGAGGGGGTGGGGGGGAGCATCAAGTCTCAAACCCCGCCAATCGAAAAGCGGTTGTCAGGCGGCGCCGCAGTCCAGACACACAACCACAATCGTTGCTGTGTGCCCTTCTTATTCCACTTCGACCAACAAGCAATTTCAACAGCACGGTGCCTTTTACGCGTCATGCTCCAGGACTAGAATGACTTGAGGAAGTGGGATATCGAATGGATATAGATGGTATCTTTCGGAACATAAAATCTTTCATAAACATGAACTCATGAAAAACTGCTGAAGTCTCAGCAGCCCAATCAAAATAAAAGCAAAAACGTGGCCTTTTTGTGTCCTGCCCAGGACGAAAGGAGTGAGCAAAGGATGGTTGAATGCCTTTCTGTTGCGGAGCTACTCTTCACTGAATGTCCATCCGCTGGATGTAATTTGGTACCGCATTCCGAGTTTGTGCAGGACGTTCGATTTGCATGGAAGTCGTATGGATTTCTCAAAAGTCTTGAGACATTCTACTAATCGTGGAGGAGGAAAGACAGTGTCAGGGTTCAGGGGTTCGGCCGCTTGCTTGGGACTACCCGAAGAATTCACCAGCAACAAGGGTTTCCCAGGGTTTACTAGTCTCCCAAACTCGCTCCATCAATGTTCGTGCTTTATGAACCTGTTCCGGTTAGCAAATAGAAAGAATAACTAGCCAACAAGAAACTTACTTGCGTCAGTCCTGCTCTCTCGACGCTCCTGATTCTTTCTAGAATATTCGACTTCTGTTCCTCGTCCTGAGCATCACATCCAGCTATGAACATCGGAAATAACAGGCATGCTTCCGCACTGCTACCCTTCCTCACTTTCGATAGCGCACCTAATATTTCGCGAACGCCATGCTGAACATAGTAATGACTTGATGGTTTGCCTAAGATCCTTCTTTGCAGATTTACTAGACCGGCAGAATGGAAGGCCTCGTTAACGGCGGCCATTTCAAGACTATCCCGTTGATATTCAGCTTCCGTTTTAGATTTCATATGTGTGCACGGCTTAGCAGGGTGGTGTATTGATTCTATAAGGTCAGCTTCGAGCTTTTCCGCACGGGAAATAACGTCTTGAGAAGGCTGCCAATCTGTTTGAAGAGTGAGGTTTGAAGTAATCCGCTGGTTATCACAGACATGTGCAAGTTCCGCAATCTTGGCCAGTAGTCGAAGGCATTGGCCTGTAAAACCCAGAAAGCAGTCAGTTCGGTAATCATCTTCATCGTCGATCTGGTGATCCAGTATCCAGGACGATGAAGGGATGTGCCTGCTACCACCACTCAAGCTACCAAGAACATCCAAGTAAATGAACCAATCCCACAGAAAGGAGGTCACTTTATCAGCACGAGATATTGTCTGCATGCTTTGTGGACCACCTCTGGCTGCTATCATGCTGCGCGCAGTGTCCAAATGAGCTTGCCATGGTACCAAAACACCAAAAGTTTTGGGAGATATTATCTCTAGAGAAGCTAGCATGATCGCAGTAGCAAGATTGGCGTTGGAGATGATTTTACTAGGATCGTCCAGGGCATTTCTCAGATTCGGAAAGACGTCCTGAACCCACAAAGCAATGCGAGTAGCAGGTTCTGGTTGCCTCAGAAGTCGTGATCGATGGGAGGCGGAATAAGCAAGAAGAAGACAGAGGAGATTGTCATCGCGAACAGCCATCTGAGGAAGAATGGTGCGGAACGGGTTTGATGAACAGTTGTGTGGTATTAGACATGCAGAAGTGTGGTTGATGAAATGGTGAAAATACTAGACAAGGTTAGTCACGAGATAATCTTTCAAACAATTAGAGCACTTACTAGTAGATTCATTGGGTTCTCAAGTAATTTGTTAGGTAGAGGTTCCAGCACTTGGGGAATGCAAATGGGAACCGGCTGGTCGTAGTAATTTTCATTAGCAAATGCAATATCAGGAACATGTATACCGAAGCCAAATTCAATAGGCGCTAAAGGTCTGTCAATATCAAAACTAAGATCAAGGCAGGCTTTCGTGGTGATAGGAGAAGAACATGATATAGCATTCACGTCATCATTTTTCCCTATGTCAAGGTCCGGGAAGCCACGATCAATACCCCAAGTTCTAGTATCTTGACATTGTAAGTCTTCATGTAAAGGATAATCGGTTTCGTCAATCTGTTGTCGCCGATATTGTATTCCCGGCGGACCAGAGAGAAGAGAATTGACCGAAAGACGACTCAAATCAGAATCGTAAGCATTTGGTGAAGGCTTCGTAGAATAGAGGGCCTGAGCGTTATCGCCTTGACTTAATATGGACATCAGAGAAGCTGAAGCATATGGCGATGTAGGGTCAGTCGTGATCTGCGGACCTTGCATTGCTTCACTGAGCGATTGAAAAGGGATTGGATTTGGCGGAAGTATAGGCAAGTCATGCGATGTCCGGTAACTAGAGCTATCATGCTTGACGCGCTTACTAGGCCTGCTAGATGCGGTCGATATGGGAGTGACTAAAGGCAAGTCTAGTTGTCGGAGGACTTGTGGGTTTGAAGATCCAGTCTGGACAGGAAGGCACGTCCCAAATGCTAGAGAAGAGCGAAGTGCACAATCCACAAAAGATTCGACCGAACGCTTGGTAGCAGTCAACGCGTATTGAATCCCCTGTTCGGATTTCGAACTCGTTGCAAGGTACCTAACTCCTTCTATGAGCAAGCCGTCTACCTTCTTCTTTCCCCTCCCTTCCCAGTTCAGGCGCATGTTGTAGTCACAAGCTTCGCTGTGCCTTTGGCAGCTCAGACATGATGGCCTCGTCTCGTCGCACTTCACTTTCTTAGCTTTACATGGCCTAATAAACGTATCAGTGAAGCCTACAAGCACTTGGGGAAGGATGAATTACCAGCACCCGTTTCGGCTTCTTTTCTTAGGCTCGGGGGCACCCGCCTTCTTTTGTCGTGGCATGCTGACATGGAGAGATCTTCGTGATAAGAGTAGTGCCGATTGCCTATATGGAGGTTTGAGGATCTTTAGTGTTCTCAGCCAAGGCAACTCTGAGTAAGTAGTAGTCTATGTTTCGTATATTGGGCGGTAAGATGTCTAAGCTGCATAGACATGCCGGCGGAGACCTCTTGTGGATATGAGATGAGGGACAAGAATGCAAAATCATGGCTACGCAATATCATTGAAGATAAAAGAGATAGGTTTTGAAAGTTTGTTGTTATTAAAGAGGTTGGAGGAAGAGAAATGGGAAAGAGGAGATAAATAGTGTAGGGTGGGTAATCGTCATCGAACTCGCCCCGCTAAAGTCGACAAGGACAGGGACAGGGGTCCATAGCACCTTACTTACTAATCATCACCTTAAAGCGGCAAGAGCAAAATCATGGTTTAATTGAGCTTCAAATCGGAGGAAGATAACCATTTGAATTTGAATAGCTACTGCACTTTACATAATCTCAATATTCAGTATTTTTATCTCCTCTTCCGGGCGTTCCTTATAAACTCTACAGTTCTCAATGAGATGTATAACGTCCATGCCTTGCACCGCCCGCCCCTATTGATGAAGTTAGCAGATTCTCTCTATTTTGGGAGGTAGAGTAAGTGCAGGCACATATGCGGACACCGTCTCAGGGAAATACGCACAAAAATTGTATGTTTATTATCCAGCCAAGGCTATTGAATTGGTCAGTTTGCAACAGAATAAGGCGGGAAAGATGAACTTACTGTCTTTTCAGTCGTGATGAAAAATTGGCTGCCATTGGTATTTGGTCCTGCATTGGCCATACTCAAGGTATAAGGCTTATCATGCTTCAATGTGCTAAACTCATCCTCGAACTCCCTTCCCCAAATACTCTCTCCGCCAGTTCCGTCTCCTAAAGGATCACCACACTGTATCATAAACTTTCTGATGACTCGATGGAAGATGGTGTTGTTGTAATAGCCTTGTTTTGAGTGTGTCACAAAGTTCTCGACTGCTTTCGGAGCTGCGTCTGGGAAGAGGCGAACATGAATATCTCCATAGGTGGTATGAATGATACCCGCAGTACCACTCTCTGTTGCTTTTGCCTCTACTAGCTTCTTGGCGTTCGGATTTGTAGGCTTTTCATTCTGGACATCTCTTTCGGACTTGAAAATCTCCTCTTCGTTTGTGAACATGTAGAACCGAACTTTACCTACTCCAGTAGCGAATAGAATCGGGTCATTGGCTTCAGACTCTTGCAAGAGCGGATTGTTTGATGCTGCCATTGCCACTGTTGTGACACCCTTTTTTTGCGGTTGACCCTGGTAGATAGCGATATTCAAAGGCCTAAAGTTCTCATCTTTTCCATAGACTTTCAAAACCCGGTTTGTATAAGTATTCAGGACCTTGGTCCCAAGTATAGAGCCGTAAATAATGAAATGTCCAGTTTCATCAAATATGACATTTACCTTGTTTCGTAGAGCCGGGCTTTCGATCTCTCGCTCTGTGGCCAGTCGGCGACCAAACTCAACATCTTCAAGCTTTTGTAAAGCTGTACCAGCCTGCTGCATTTCCTCGATAACTCGTAGAGATTCATCATAAGTCCGGTAGAGTTTGCCAGTGGGAAAGTCGAAAATTCGAATTTTTCGATCGGGGAACGAGAAGGTTGCAAATTGCGATCCAGACGGAGATATCGTGAGAGACGAGGGTGTCGATTTCGCCTTCTTGAATTCGAAAAGGTTTGTAGAACTTTTATATTCAAAAACATTATCCGGTTTCTCGTAGTTTCCTCCTGGTTGCCAATATTCAATCATACCGTTCTCGTCTGCCGATATTACACAATCATAAGAGTCATTAAATGCCATCAATGAGACGATACTTCGATGCAGGCCAGATATTGTATAAATAGGGTTCTGATCCTCTCCCCGGCCATCATAGATTCGAATCGTGTAGTTGATTTCATCGGACACAGCAAGCAAAGGTAACGAGGCACCACGCCTATGTACCCAGCAGACACATTTCGGTATAAATTCCTGGGTCAGCATCGACAGGAGGTCGAACGTAACCACATCAAATATCTTTATGCTCTTGTCTGCCCCGGCTGTCGCAAAGGTTCTACCGTCCGCACTCACTGACACACTCGTAATCTCTCCGTTATGCGCCCTGAACTCTTTTACAAATTCAACACCATCCCCTCCCTTCTTCCAGAACTTAACAACTCCATCGATTGAGCTGGTGATTAAGAAGTCCGTCAATGGTGTCATAGTAATAAACGCAAGCTGCTCCTTATGCATAAGGGATTTCGAATAGCGTATTGATTTTGGTAAGGCAGACACATAGAGCTTTTCGTAAGGGAGCTTCCGACGCTTCTTCTTCGGTGCTTCAGCAGACGGTAATTGAGGTCCCATATCATCGTCGGATGATGAGTCTGTTCATGGTTAGCATAGTCCTGGAAGAAAAATGCAGAAGCGCATACCATCTTCAGCTTGTGCTTCAGCAGCCTCAAGCTCTGATCGACTTCTCTTATTCGATTTCATCTCAGATTCAACTTCGGCCATTTTGAAATCAGTGGAGGTGTGGAATTCGATGTCGAAAGAAAATAAACAAATCGCGAGGCTGAAACTAGACCTCGCTTATTAGCATTAATAAGCGCGGCTGAGCTTTCAAGATCAGTTATAACTTACCTGATATCTTTTCTTACCAAAATCGTCATTTACCATGGCTTCTGCATCTGATAAATTAATGGCCCGTCATCCACTTCAAAGACTGCAGTCCCCATCGCGTAGCGTCTCAGCTGTTGTCCACCTCCTGGGACTACTTTCATTTTCTCTTTCTTACAAATACCTCTTGGACTTTCCCACTTTTATTAACGAGTCCTACGGATGGCACTTTCAGTACCTTACGATTATTGGCCTTACAATCGCATCTCTGACTTTTGTCTTTGGCTTCTTGTACGTTATTTCAACGATACTATCGTCAACCTATGCAGACGAGGAGCTTCCTTGAGGATTCCTTGAGGTCCAGAAGCCCGAGTCTGCTCCTGGAGCTCTGCCACCTGTGCTATCGACTTCATTGATGATAATGGACTAACCTCAGCTAGTGCCGACCTTACCTTATCCCCGACTCTTTTCCTCCTTAAAAATGGCTTGTCGTTGTGCAGCGCCCCTCTTGAAGTCTTGATCAGTGTATTATATTGGGGGATCAGTGCTATTGACAAGACACTTCTTGTTCCTCCTGAGATTCACATGTCTCACTACGCTGATGTGGGATTCCACGCCATGCCTGCTATAATGCTTACGATTGACCTTCTATTCTTGAGTCCGCCTTGGACAGTCAATGCACTACCGGCTATGGGATTGTCTTCTGTGCTCGCAGTCTCTTATTGGGCTTGGGTGGAGCAATGCTACAAATATAATGGATTGTAAGTCTCTATTAATGTATCTATTAATATTTTGGCTTAGCTGGCATTTTCTAACTGCTCTCTTTTTTTATCAGTTACCCATATCCACTCTTTGGACAACTTGATACAACCCAGCGAATTTTCCTTTTTTCCGGAGCGGCTTTGACAATGATGGGCAACATATTGATGTTGAAATGGCTTTATGGAAGGGTAAATGGGCTTCAGGGAGCACAAAAGAGAAGCACACCGGCGAATATTAAAAGCGAGTGAGATATTACAATACTTTACATATGGTAGAATAGACGATAGAATAAGACTGTTGATGGGAAATATCATTTTGGAGTATTTGAGGAGCCCTCAAGATCCTCGACTACATCCGATCTGCATTTACAACCCTTTGTTATTAGAAAGCGTGACAAAAGTTTTGTATCTAGTGCTTTCTGAAGAAGGGACAACACACTTTTATTTCAACTATATGTGTTTCTGTTCCTGTTAGCACCAGGAGTTTCTATAACGATCTTCTCATTCTCCTCTTTCATTGTCTGGGGGTACTGAAGCGTGGTATATATTCCAAATATTCCTGGATTCATTGGCTGCAAAACTTCAAGACCACTTATTCTAATGCTATATTTCTCACTAGGTCTCTGAAATGATAGAATCCAAATTAGACAACCCACGCACCGACACGTAGCCAGATCCAATTTCACCAACTTTGGTATGTACGAAGTGGTCGAGACGCATCCTACATCATAGCCCGATTGTGAAAGCTCGCCGGAAGGTGATTCTTTCAGACCATGGCGAGGATCTGGCCAGCGACCCAACAAGGATGGAGCAAAGATCCGAGGACACATCCGAGCGTGTACCATTAGCATACCAGGAGAACGAAGCTCTAGCCTGGACAAGAAAACCACTGGTTTGGGGTCTAGATATTTGTTCACTTTCAGTAGTGGGTCAATGTGGTTCTTCCTATTCCTTTTGGTTTGTGCTCTGCAGGATATAACGACGGTTTTAAGGTCCGCTCTAAACGAGTGTCAAGGCATTCCATACACTTCAAGGCACATTTTAGGGACCACTTTCGGGAATCCGGAATAGAAAGAGCTCTACTTCTAGGTTAGAATGGTGAGCTTGCCGACAAAAGGACATCCGACTTACTACTGTAACTACCGAAATAAGGTTCCTAGCTAGACCTCGATTTTTATTTTATCTTATTTGTTTTTTGGGACCATGTAGAGATGATCGACGCCGCAAAAAAACGCATAAAGTAGAACGTCTAACTCTCTTTAGCTAACTTAGAATATTTGTGACAGGCAGCAGCACAATAAGGATAAGACATCCCTTTTTTTTTAAAAAAAAAAAAAAGCTTAAGAACTTTACAAAGAGAGAATCTCAAATAATTATTCTACTCCATCTATATTCAACAATCTCTACTCACTGAGAGAAATGAGGTAGCATATCCTACATACTCCTCACACAACCTTCTCAAGGAAATCCACACTCTGCTCCTTCCTCTCCCCCACCACCCCCGCATCAATAATCCTCATCCCCCCTTTCTCATCCCACGCAACCCTCCCTCTCTCCGCAGCCCTCAACAATTCCCGACTAGCAACCTCTTTCTCGCCCGTAAAAGGATCCCATTCGAATCCTTCTTTCAACCACATCCATCTGAGGAATGCTCTGAGTTCTTTGTCTTCAGGGAGGACACGCATCCATTCTGGTTGGAAGACTCTTTCTCTTTCTTCTTTCTCCCCTTTTCCGTTTCGTTCTGGCGAGGATGCAGAGGATAATGGAGAGGAAGACGTGGGAGAAGAAGGGGAAGCACCTTCACCATTCCACCCCTCCGCTAACCCCCTACAAACATCCCTACAAAAGATCCTCCAACTATCAAGCGCATACGGACCCTGCGTCATATGGCCTATCTCCCACGCCTCCCTCGGATCCCCATCATCCAACACTTCCTCCCTCCTAATATCCCTCCCACTCCCCCACTCCGGATACCCGGGAATAGCAAATCGCCTTCCCCTCCTTGGTCTCGTCTCCTCATCCACCCACATCCTCGCATAACTCTGATACGTCGCCGCTCTCTGATTCTGTAATCCAAGACATCGAATTACATCTACGATATCTTCTTTTCGCGCTTTAGCGAGGGATTCAGGGGTGGGATATTTCTGCATGAGCGAGAAGAAAACAGGAATAGCGTGTTTTCCGTGCGTGCGGTTGAGGAACGTGACGGCGATGAGAAGTTGGAAGGGGTTGGAGGCGAGCTTTTCTTGGATTAGGCCGAAATGAGGGGAGGAGAGGGGCGGGAAGGGAATGCATGATACTATTCCTCCTGGTGAACGTTTGGAGAGAGAGCCGTTCTTTTTGGGTGTTGCTTGGAGTGTGAAATATGGGGATTTTGTTGGTTGCTTCTTAGCTTTGACTGATGGCTTGAGAGAATTATCTTGGAGGTCTTGGTCGACGAGTGTAGGATCTTTTCGAGGGCTGCATGTGGGTGAAATTTCGCTCTTTGGGATAGTTTTCAATAAAGTCTTGACGGGAGAAGGATCAATTTCAAGTACGTTTGATGAAGGTTCTTTCGGCTCCGAATTATTTAAAGCAGAAGACTTTCTCTTGGTTTTGCTTTGCTTGGCACTCACTGCCTTCTTTGGAGTAATCATTGAGGTCGCTGGTCTCGAGATGCTCAGAACGGATTTGGAGAGTTCATTCGCATATAAGAAGGAAGAAATATTCTTCCTAATCTTAGGATTAGCTTCAATTTCGACGAAGTCGTTCGTATCATAATCCCATTCTAGAGTATCAAAAAGGTCTGAGTCTAAGTCTGAGAGCTCTGAAACGTCGAGCTCAGCATCATCGAATACATTAGTATCATTGTTGAAAGAAGGGTGAGTCTGGGAGACTGTGGTGTTAAATTCGGATTTTAAGGCTGCCACGGGACGCAAGTCATTTGAAATATCATACTGCTTGCAATATTCCAAGGCTTCGAGGGCTTTATCTTTCTGGTCTTGTGAGTTATGAACATCCAAGACATCCAGGAAGTGACTACCACTCGTAGATCCCTGGTATGCTTTCTCTACGAGTGGTGGACTTTTGCTTGCTTCAATGAAGGAGGGTCGATTTCCATCTCAGAACCGCCCCCTAAAGACTTGCTCTTCCGCTTCCTTTTTGATTTCTTTACGTTGGTATCTGTCAATTCTGCTAATGGTTCAGGGAAGTGCTGTACGGGGATTGAATCAGACTTCTGCTCTGTAGTTGGTTTGCCTTGGTTATTCGACTTTTTGCCGCCACGAGTGCGCTTTCGCCGTTTTGGGGGTTCGCCGTCGGTTTTGTTCTGTCCGGCATCTCCGTTGGTGAGGATTACTTTGGTGGGTTCTTTCTCTGTTTTCTGAAGAATGGACTTGCTCAGCTCGGCATTCCCATTTGGTCCATCAATCTCTCCATATTTTCTCTTCTTGGATTTCTTCGTTTCCTTCGCCTCAGATGGTGGCTTTGCATCGTTGCTCGGTGTACTTTTCAAGCTATCGATCCCAATTGCTTGAAGTTGGTCCTCAGGGAGACGGTTCTTATTCCTGTTCTTTTTCCGTCTAGATTTCTTAGAAAGTCTACTGGGATCAAAGCTCTCCTTCGATTCTCCACCTTCTTTTGAATTGGTAGAAGGATCTATATTCTTCTGGACTGCTGCAACAGCTGGCTTAGGAGCGCTATTGCTACTGGACTTTCCCATTTTAGCAGCCTTGCGCTTTTTGGGATGATTGGGAACGTTATTCCTAATGGCGATCTTAGTTGCCAAATTCTGACGCCTGTGATCATTCTTAGCAATGTCAGGTTTAGTCGACTTGATCTCTGGTGTTGCCAACTTCTTTATATAGACCTTAAGCTTCTGTGCTTCGGGTAATTCAAAATACGACGATTTCTTCAGACCAAGCTTGCTCGCAAGCTTGCGTTTCTTCTCCTCCTCACTTCTCTTATGGGCCTCATCGGCAGCAGCACGTCGTGCCACATGTTCCGGGTCAAGGTCCCGCTTCAGCTTTTTCTTTTTGCGCCTCTCACTAGTAGTAGCTTGCTGTTTCCGGACTTTAACCTTGGTAGATATCAATGGAATTCCCACCTGCCCATCAATAGGATTCTTAGCAGCTTTGTCAAGGGCTCGTTTAGCTTTCAGTAACATTGCATTGACATTTAGGACTTCGATGCGTTTTGCTGCCTTTGCTCCTTTCTTCTGGCGCTTGGCTGCAACAAGCTCTTCACCTATTCGGTCAAGTTCTTGAGCTGGAGCAGTGTCGACATCCATTTCGCTCTCCTCATCACTCTCCCCGCCACTCTCCTCATAACTTTCCTTACTCTCCTCATCACTCTCATCACTATCAATATGGGCAACTGACTGATCCCGCTTCCGCTTCCTATTCTTGCTGGTATCTGATCGTTCTGCTTCGATTGAGGGAGTCGGAGCCTCTGCTGAAACTGGAGCTCCCTCAGAGACCCTCTTCACAAGGCTGGGAGTAACCTTATCTAGCGTATCCACGACACCCATCAAACCCTTCCTCAACAACCCCTCATCCAACCGATTTCCGCCTGGCAGGCCCCTCTTCCTTCTCCACCCCGCCGTCAGCTTCATAACCTCCACTTGAGCCAGGTTCTTCCCCATGCCCAAATACCTTGCATACTCACCCACTACCCCGATAAACTGTTGACTTTGCATTGGAGTCCATTTCTCCTTCGCATATAGAGGACTCTTCTTCGCGAACGCTTTTAACTTCTGTCTCTTCTTCAAATCGCTCTGACTATCAATTTTCGGTTGAGAGAGTTCTTGCGAAGATAGTTCTAATGGGGCGATTTCGGAGGGTGGTGCAATGGTGAGCAATTCGAGGACGAATTCTCTGTCTGCAGGATTCACGTCTAGTCCTTCTAATGGATCGTAGATTTCCGAACTACTTCCCTCCTCTATGCTTTCTTCCTCGACATCGAATCTGAGAACTTCCGTGCGTTGTTTCTTACTAGTCATCTCCACAGTGTCGTTTGGTGCCTTCTCTTCTATAGCCTTTAGGTTCTCTGTAATTTCCAGTATACCCTTACAACGTGGATCCTCCGTAGCTTTCGTCGGCGTCTCTTCTTCTTTCTGGTGTAATCTCCTTTCTTCCCTCGCTATATCTATACTTGAAGCTCTGGGTTGACTTGAAGGCGGCGCAATGAAATCCGGATGCTTGTAATAGTTAAAATATTAGCTTAGCTCTACTATAGCTCCCACCCTTTGCTCACATCAAAATATCCAAAACCAAAAACACAAAGAAATAAACATACCAAATCCTCCATCTCTTCATCCTCTCGCATGCCATTGCCCTTGATTTTCTGAGCAGAACGAAGTTCCACATCAGAATCTTCACCAGCATTCAAATCATTACTACTATTGTCGCCCGCCCAAACCCTCTCTGGGTTAATCATATCGAATTTTCTCTGTTCTTTATCACCGAGATTGGGTACTTCTGCTTGATGGAATTCTTCGTAGGCGCGATTTCGATAATATTAGACATGTAGGTGCACACCTTCAAATAATTAATACGAACTAAGGCTGAGGTTGAGACTGCAAAATTTAAGCAGGGATTAATTTTTAAGAGGGGCAAGGCTAGCAAACAAAAGTAGCAAACTTCTTATAGAGCTTCAGATCACGAGGTAGAGAGATGTGCATGTTTCAAGGTATTGGCACAAGTCTAGAAATCTTACGAGAGAGAGAGCTCCCATACTGAAGCATTCATCTAAAGCCTCCACAGCCCCCTTTGTACAATCTCTCGCTATAATAAAGACTAGTAGCACATTTTCTCCATTCCATTCGCTCCGCTGCCAATCGCACAAATGAAAAAGTGCATTCAGTGTCCACCAGTCTTTCGGGTAGTAATAGGAGGGTTGTATACGAGCTTTCTCGTCTTGATCGGAGCCCATTTGTATCGCTTCACCCAAATACTCAATGCAAGCAGAGCGGTTCCAATAACCACGACCTTCAATCCCATTTTCTTCCTTTGGTCCATCTCAGGCTCTGCTGACCAGTTGAGGAATTCGGAAACGTCTTTGGCCATTTGTGATGCTGTTGCTGGAGTGCCATCCTCATATTCAACAAGCTCATTGTAGAGAACACGAGCCATTGCAATACCGGTACCAGGGAAATATGGGTTGAAATTTAGGCCTTCTTGAACACTTGCTCCAGCCGGAGGCTCGTCAGGATAACCAGTCAACAAGCTGAAAACATAATCAACTCCACCGTGGCGAGCCTTGGTGATCAAGCTAAGATCAGGGGGAAGAGCACCGTTGTTTGCAGCACGAGCAGCTTCGTCGTTTTTGTAAGGACTTGGGAGGTAGTCGGACAGCTTTCCAGGTCGCTTCTCGATTTCGCCCTCATCATTAGGCTCGGAATCGTACTCGTTCTCTTCTGCCATTACCTTTGCCTCATCGACAGTGTGGGTAACACCGACTAGGGATCGGTATGGAATTCGGCTGAGAGAGTGGCAAGAAGAGCAGACTTCGCGATAGACTTGGAAACCTCGGCGGAGTCTGAAACCTGTTAATTAGTCGCTCTCGTAATGATTCCATCAAAGGCTACTTACGCTTGGTGATCGTAGGTCTTTGTCCATTGTGTATGAACCCAGGGGTATTTTGTTGGGTGAAGTCTGCCAATTCTATCAGTACGATGTTCCTAGTTGGCTGCTCTATTTCAAGTCCAATGAAATTGAGATAATCGGAATTGCTGAGGAGCAGGTGACTCACCCTTCTTCGACAGGTGTCATGGCATGTAATTCTGGTCCATAAAGATGATAGTACCAGGCCATTGATCCAATTGCTGCAGCGGTAGCAGCTGATGCAGCCATATTCAATCGAAAGGAAGAGGCGGATTCGGAGCTCAAGGATGATACGGAACGCTGTGATAAAAATATCGTCAGTCTTCAATTCAACTCTATTGATATCCTGCATATTGTACAAAATGCCTCCAAATACTTCCAACGATTCCTGCGAATGGTGTGTTCTTGTCGTACCTTTGAAGTATTAACCGTACTAATCCGGACAGCTCTGACCGCGCGCGTCGAGTGCAAGCATGATCTTGCAAACATCTTGAGCAAAATAATGCCTCTAACTGAAGATCACTTCACAGGATGAGCGGGGCTCAATTGAGTGACATGAGTTGAGGTTGTTGTCGAGAAAGGCGGGAATGAAAGGCGAGCTTTGATTCTGATTCTCAAAAAAAAAAGGGACCAATGACCGCGAAGTTGTTAACGAGCTAAAGGTCACGTGGCAATATAGAAAACAACAGGGTGAAATCATGGAAGTTGTTTGAGATAGAGGATACTTTGTAGTTATTAGAGAGTTTTAAAAGAGCTCTGAGGCACAATACTGCTATTTATGAAAGTGTGTCTCTATAAAATCCAATTGCGTCACAACAATAAAAAACAACTTTTTATATGCCCTATGCTGGCAGAATTCCTTCTGATATGTTTTCCTAAACTCCATGCAGTAACATACGAGTTTATGGCCCAGATTAATGTCCATTGACACCATTGGTACTGTTAGTACCGTTGGCACCGTTCTTAAGTTCTCGTCGCTTGATGACAGCCTGAGCCAGCGTCTGTAAGACGGGTTCGGTGTCCTCCCATCCAATACAAGCGTCAGTGATACTGACACCGTATTTAAGGCCTGCTTTACCTTCTGCGGGAACTTTCTGGTTACCTAGGTGGAGATTAGTATAGAGGATGAATTGTGTAACGGAACCACTCACCCTCAAAGATGTTGCTTTCAACCATAACACCCATAATACCATCTTCTCCAGCAGCAATTTGTTCAGCCAAAACAGCAGCAACCTTTGGCTGGTTCTTGTGGTTCTTCCCCGAGTTTCCATGACTGCAATCCACCATCAGTCTTTGCCTGACACCGCGCTTCTCCAATGCAGCCTTGGCCTCCTTGATACTCTCGGCATCATAGTTGGTGCCTTTAGTGCCACCCCTTAGGATAACGAAGCAGTCGTCGTTACCCATAGTCCCGACAATAGCCACTACACCCGGCTTCGTGACGGTTAAGAACTGATGAGGATGGTTGGCAGCACCGATGGCATCAATTGCGACGTTGAGAGTACCATCAGTTCCATTCTTGAAGCCTACTGGGAAACTTAATCCACTAGCCAATTCTCTGTGTAGCTGACTCTCTGTTGTTCGCGCACCGATAGCTCCAACACATAATAAATCACTGAGGTATTGGGGCGAAATCGTGTCCAACATCTCACTAGCAATTGGCATGCCCTTGGATGTCAAATCGAGGAACAACTGCCTACTTGTTCGCAATCCCTTGTTAATCTTGTAGCTTTCATCGATATCCGGATCATTTATGAGTCCTTTCCATCCAACAGTAGTTCTGGGTTTTTCAAGATAGGAACGCATAACCACGAGCAGTTCATCCTTGTATTTTTCCTTGAGGGTGAGGAGTCTGTCGCAGTAGTCGAGGGCAGCTTTAGGGTCGTGGATTGAACATGGGCCGATGACTACTAGCAGGCGTTGCTTGGAATCTGTGCCATTGATAATATCGACAGTTTCATTGCGGCCTAGGACAACAGTGTGTCTGGATTCCTCACTTTGGGGGATTTCATGCTGTAGGAGGTCGGGAGGGGTAAGGGGATTGTATCCTCGAACTATGCAATGGTTAGCAGAGATTCAAGTATACCTTAGGTGCTAATGAACTTACTTCGCCAATCCTCAGTGCCGTCTCTCTTACCCAGGAACTTGTTTTTTATGTGGCATGTCTACAGTGAGTCAGAGCAAAGATCGAGAATGGAATAGTGGGGGAGAGAACTCGAGGACCAATTGTACTTACAGACATGATTGTGGATAACTGCAAATTGATCTTTTTTTTTTATAGAGAAATGTGTTTAGAACTAAGTCTGATAGGAAAATCAAAAGATTATAGGATGCAGGCGGCAGAAAAGGAGAGGTGTGAGTCTTTATTTATGGCGGGGAAGTTGAATTCCAACTTTTTTTTATCTCCGGCGTTCAGCCGAGATCTCCTTCTGGTTTCGGAGTACTTTGATTGGGTAGGATTAGCTGTTCTATGGCTGAAGAGGCAATTGACTTCACTTCATCATGAGATCGAAAGATTCAAGGCCGACTCCTCCGGCCTCCTACCTCCTGAGCAAATTTGAAGAATTCTTCTACCGTGGTTCCGGTCACTATATTCAATCTCTATGAATACCTACTATCAGGTATTAACTTCTATCCCCACAAATAGCCACTTAAGTAACTGGTGTAACACCTGAGGTAGTTATTGAGACTAAGCACCGGCTGCTGCATTCAACATTCAACATTCTTTGAAAAGGATACTGTATAAGTTAACTAGAACCGCTACTCGAACTGAATAACGATGATGTCTTCAATTATACCATGACATTACCAAAAGGAGCAAGAGGGAACTCCGTATAAACACAGATACGTGCTTATACCATGAACCAGTAGAAGGAGCACGGGTAACAGAAAGGTAAATCAAGTTGCCTCTTGAACCTTGGATTTGCATCCATCTTCCTCTAATCCTCGACATGGCGACTTATTTCAAGAAGACCATTGGCTTCATCGAGAACCAATCTAGGTCTAGTATAGAAACACGGCTCGGAAGTGTCTAAATATCATCCGCTCTAGCCAACAATTCCGGAATATCGTCCACGGAGTTTCGTCCTTCCAGAATGTCTGATCAGGAGTTAGTATCATCACTTGCCAAAAAACAAATACTTGACTTACTAAGCACAGCTGTAAACAAGGGATATTCTGCTTCCAGACCTCTCGACTTCAAGAAATCATTCACCTCTTTCGCTGTACTCGTTCCCTGCAGCTTTTGGCCATTCAACTCGGTAGCCTCAACCTCATCAACAGTAACGCCTCTCTCAATTGCTATCTTTGCACATCTGAAATTTCTTCCTCCACTGCAGCTGGTGATCAAATCGGCAACTCCAGCACTTTCCTCGGTAAATGTACCTGCATGTACTGTTTTCCCAAAGAACTCTTTCCCAAATTTAACCATTTCAAGTAGTCCGACTCTCATCACAGCGGCTTTTGCATTATCTCCCCATCCTCGTCCTTCCACAAATCCTGCAGCAAGTGCTACAATATTCTTCAGAGCTCCACCAAGAGAAACACCTGCTACATCAGATACCATACGAACGTGGAAGTATGGTCGATGGAACAGAGTCTTGAAGAGGGCATGATCTAAAGGAGGGTAGTTTGATGGGACTGCCTTCAACTTCGTTTTGCTAATTCTTCCCTGAACATCCTTATGATGATTGTCGACAGGTGTGATTGTGAGATTGATTTGAGAACTTGAAGGAGAAGGGCCAGTAGGGGTTGGAGCTCGAGAGTCCATAGGTGGCGGATCGTATGCAATGGTTGTTTCGCACCACTTTTCTGCGGCAATTTCGTTGGCAATATTGGCACCAGAAAGAGCTCCACAGTAGATTCCTAGACCTTCACCGATCCATTCGCTGAAAAGACTAATCTCCGAGGCAGTAACATTCACACCTTTTATGCAGGATATACCTCTTGCGAAAGGTAAAATATGACCTTTCAATTGTCCGGAAATGCGTCCAATAAACTGATGAGGAAGGTTGAAGATCAAAATGGATGAATCTGCAACAGCATCTTCCACAGAAGGGTTCGCGACAATGTTGGTAGGGAGTTTGATATTGGGGAGGTATTTCACGTTTTCGTGGTATTTGTTGATTATCGCTGTAAGTTTTTGGGGAGTATCATTGCCCGCGTCGTAGTATTTCGAGTCTTTGGGCAAAGTAACTTCTTCCTCGTACACCCACATCTGCACTTCGTCCTCGAATAAGTCGGCATGTTCTTTTGTATTCTCCGCGATTATCTTCGCAATCGTAGATCCCCTAAAGCAGTGAGTACTCGAGCGAGCAAGCAAGAATAAGAATTACCAATTTCCTGAACCGACTATCGTCACCTTATGCCTTTTTCCCCATGCACCGAGGCTCGCCATAGTTTTCAGGCTGCGAGTATTGAGATGCCGGAAAGGTTGTACAAGTCGTCTGGCAGCTGTACGTGTTGCTACTACGAAATGGATGAGCATACGATTTCTTGGGGGGGGAAAGAGGGAAGGGTAAGCAGAAAGGCGAGAGAATAGAAGGACAGAAGGACATAGAGTTGTCTTGTACCTTTCACTTTGTAGTTCTTTTCAACCGTTGAGACACTGCAAGGATGTTGACCGCCTGCAAATTGTGGTGTAGTGGGGTAGCGGTTGCTTGTGGTGAATAAGCTCAATGTTGGCCGTAACTAGCTTCTCTATACGATGCTTGACTTGCTTATTTTAATTTTGGCTTTGCTTTGAAGTCGAGAGGAAATAGGTGTACAGAATTCAAAGGTAATAGATTAATGCACGAAAATATGAGATCTTTTCCCAAGTGTTGAATGAATTAGCGCCCTATCTGGTACTCCCATCCCACCATGACGTACGAAGTACAAGCACAAGCTCGAATCTTGGCCTTCATTCGCGCCCGCTAACCTATCCAACCTTTCCGACCTTTCGACCTTCTTTCTATCCTAACCTTTCCCTATTTTGACCTACTGCCTTTCCCTAGACTGCTTCCTATACTTTTTTCACCGTACATTTTATCTCCCGCCGTTGTTGATGTTGTTTGCGATCAAAACCAAACTTCACCCTCCTCTTCCTCTTGCTCCCGGTACTCCGTTGGTACAAGTCCAACATCACTGTCGATTCTGATCTGCAGTCCCACCACGAAAAACGTGGGAAACAAGCTGTTGATATTGAAAAGCTCTCGAAATGGGGCCTAAAACAGTTGTCTCGAATGAAGTCTACTTGCTTCCATTGAAAGACGACGGAAGTCCCGATGTCCCCGGCGGTTACATATACTTGTCTCCTAAAAGCAATACCCCCATAATTGTCCGCTTTGCAATTGAAGGAACCTCTTCAATCTGTCGGCATGGCAGTCTATGGGTTAATATTCCGGAGGAAGGCAAAGAATTCCAAAGGGATCAGTTCCGCGAGTTCAAGTGAGTTATTCTCGTAGAACGAACAGCTGCTTGTAGACTGACTAGCATAGACTTGAGCCCGATTTCAACCGTACACTCAAGATCTCAATTCCAATCCATGGTGCTGGCGCATTCGCATTCTATACTACCTACAAAGCTCTCCCAGACCTTTCAGAGACCACCACGAAAGAAATCGAATCTACGAAATCTCCCATATACTATATCGATGTTGCACCCTGCCTTGAGCTAGATGGGGATCGACTTCCCCTTGCAGCATTATCTGTTTTCTCCCTGATATCTAAATTCATGGGTAAATACCCCACAGACTGGGAGAAACATCTGCGGGGCATCAGTGAGCGGGGCTACAACATGATCCATTTCACTCCTTTACAACACCGCGGTATCTCAAATTCGCCCTACAGCATATACGATCAGCTTGAGTGGGACCCACTATGCTTCCCAAATGGTGAAGCAGATGTTGCAAAATTGGTGGATAGCATGGAACATAATCATGGCCTTCTTGGCTTAACAGATGTTGTTTGGAACCATACAGCGAACAACAGTAAATGGCTTCAAGAGCACCCGGAGGTCGGATATAACGTTTCAACGGCACCATGGTTGCGATCTGCTTTAGAACTGGACACAAAACTGCTTAGTTTTAGTAAAGACTTAGCTAAAAATGGCCTTCCAACAGAATTGCAAAATGTCGACGACTTGTTAAAGATCATGGATGCCATTAAAACTTATGTCATTGCTCAGTTACGACTCTGGGAATACTATGTCATCGACATTGAGCGTGATGCGGATGCTGTTGTGGGGGCATGGACATCTGGGAACATAAAGTTTCCTTCGGGTAGCTTTAGTGGTGAGTCTGGCGTTGGTGGGCTGGACTACATCAAGCGTGCAACTGCACCAGAACAAGCACATTTCTTGACCAAACAAGGGATACTTAATACCGACAGACTTGGCGAAAGATTCCGGAGACGAGTTGATCCTGCTGTTGGGGCCGCTTTGCTTACTGCCTTATATGGACATTTCGAAGGCGATGCCTCCGACAGCGCTGATCGAGCTGAAGCAAGATCTCATTTGACAAGGATTTTGGACGAGGTCAATCTGCCTTTCTACAAGGAGTACGATGCCGATGTTGCTGAAATACTCGAGCAAGTCTTCAATCGGACCAAATATGTTAGACTAGACGACCATGGGCCAAAGTTGGGTCCTATCAATGATGAAAACCCACTCATTGAGTCTTATTTCACTAGATTGCCTCAAAATTCGATAACTGAGAAGCATAAGTCGGAAGACCTTGCACTAGTTAACAATGGTTGGATCTGGGCTGCCAATGCACTGATTGACAATGCTGGTCCGGGCTCCCGTGCTTATCTCAGACGGGAGGTCATAGTATGGGGTGATTGTGTGAAGCTCCGCTATGGGAAGAGTCGAGAGGATAGTCCCTTTCTGTGGGACTTCATGGGAAGATACACCCGCTTGATAGCAAAATATTTTACCGGAATCCGCATTGATAATTGCCACTCCACGCCAATCCATGTAGCCGAACACCTTCTAGATGAGGCGAGAAGGGTTCGTCCTAACCTCTTCGTAGTTGCTGAGCTTTTCACTGGGTCTGAGGAGATGGATTATCTCTTTGTCAAACGCTTGGGAATAAGCTCACTCATTCGTGAAGCTATGCAAGCTTGGGGAACCGGAGAGCTCAGCCGACTTGTTCATCGCCATGGTGGGAGACCCATTGGTAGCTTTGAAGTCGATGAGATATCTGGACCTGATCAGAAAAATATACCTAACGGCGGCACCAATGGCCAGTTTAAATCGGGACGAGAAATAATCCGTGTAATCAAGCAGACGCCCGTCCATGCACTTTTCATGGATTGTACCCACGACAATGAGGTGCCAGCTCAGAAGCGTGACGCTCGAGATACCTTACCAAACGCAGCTTTGGTGAGCATGTGTGCGAGCGCCACTGGTAGTGTCATGGGCTACGATGAGATTTACCCCAGGCTAATCGATCTTGTTGGCGAGACTAGACTGTACACATCAACCTCTTCAGCAAAAAAGGTCGAGATTGGCGGTGGCGAAGGCGGTATTGGCGGAATTAAGAAATTGCTCAATCAGATTCATACAATCATGGGCAAAGATGGCTACGAGGAGACCCATATCCATCATGAAGATCAATACGTTACGGTCCATCGTGTTCATCCCGAATCTAGAAAAGGCTATTTCCTCATCGCTCATACAGCTTTCCCAGGGTACGGAAATGGAAATGGTGGTTTTAGCCCAGTCTATCTAGGTGGTACAAAGGCTCGCCATCTGGGAAGTTGGATGTTAGAAGTCGACACTAGTGAGGAAGCCACAAAGACCGTTTTGGAAGACAAGAAATTCCTGAGAGGGCTGCCAAGCAAAGTCATTGATTTACCGGGCATTAGAATGGAAGCTGGTGAGGGGGCAACGGTCATTTCTGTGCGGGATAAATTCCCCCCTGGAAGCATTGCTCTCTTCGAAACCTGGATACCTGCAGCTGAACATGCAACGGGCCTGGACACTTATGTGACCTCTGGCGCGAAGGCTGCCTTTTCGGGGGTGGATCAAGTAGATCTCAACTTCATCCTATACCGTTGTCAAGCAGAAGAGCTAGACTCCAGTGCTGGCGAGGATGGCGTGTATGACATTCCAGGACATGGGAAACTTGTATATGCTGGTTTGCAGGGTTGGTGGAGTGTGTTAAAAAACATTATCAAGAACAATGACTTGGCTCATCCATTATCTCAACATTTGCGAAATGGGCAATGGGCTCTCGACTACATATCCGGTCGGCTAGAGAGAATATCAACTAGACCGGGTTACGAACGCCTACAAAAACCTGCGAAATGGCTTCGTGAACGACTCGATGCCATTCGGAAGGTACCAAGCTTCTTGCTGCCTCGCTATTTCGGTATGGTCATACGTACTGCATACACGGCTGCCTGGGACCGAGGTCTGGAACTTATGAATGGTAACGTCCGCAATGGTCAATGGTTCTTGCAAAGTCTAGCCATGGTCAGTATACAGCAAACTGGCTACGTCAAATCTGCATCGCTTTATCCCAAGAAATCAGTTCCGTCCTTGGCTGCAGGATTGCCACATTTTGCTGTTTCGTGGGCCAGATGCTGGGGACGAGACGTCTTCATATCTGCCAGAGGTCTTTTCCTCGGTACTGGTAGATATGCAGATGCAAAAGAGCACATAGTCGCCTTTTCAAGTGTTTTGAAGCATGGTATGATCCCCAATCTTTTGAGTAATGGTACCTTACCGCGCTATAATGCACGAGACTCGATATGGTTTATGCTGCAGACTATCCAGGACTATACTACAATCGTGCCAAATGGGCTAGAACTATTGCAAGAGAAGATTCCCCGCCGCTTTTTGCCTTATGACGACACTTTCTTTGAATTTGATGATCCACGAGCATATTCAAAATCATCGACCCTTGAGGATATTATACAAGAGGCTCTACAGCGTCATGCGACTGGCATGTCATTCCGAGAAGCCAATGCAGGTCCTAATCTTGATATGCAGATGAAATCCGAAGGCTTCCAAATTGATATCAAAGTCGATTGGTCAACAGGCTTGATCTTCGGAGGAAGTCAAGACAATTGTGGTACTTGGATGGACAAGATGGGTGAAAGCGAGCGAGCAAATAGCAAAGGTGTTCCAGGAACACCTCGTGATGGAGCTGCTATTGAGATCACCGGTCTCTTATACAGCACTCTCCGCTGGGTTGCCAAGCTTCATGCCGAAGGAAAATATAAGTATGCTGGTGTCAGCACTACTGATCCGACCATAAAAGTCATCACATTCTCGCAATGGGCGAACAAAATCAAAGAAAATTTTGAACGTTGCTACTATATTCCTCTCGACTTCAAGGACGATTCGAAATACGACGTCAACACCTCCATTGTGAATCGCCGAGGCATATACAAGGATTTGTATAAATCTGGGAAAGAATACGAAGATTATCAATTCCGCGCCAACTTTCCTATTGCCATGACTGTTGCTTCAGATCTCTTCGATGATGCTCACGCCTTCCACGCTTTATCTCTCGCTGATAAAGTTCTCCGTGGTCCTACAGGCATGGCGACTCTTGACCCAGCTGATCTCAACTACCGCCCTTACTACAATAACTCTGAAGATAGTACAGACTTTGCAACCTCGAAAGGAAGAAATTATCATCAAGGTCCTGAATGGTTATGGCCAACAGGATTCTTCTTGAGAGCATTGTTGAAATTCGACCTCAAGAGGAGAAAGACTCCTGAGCAAAAAACAGAGGCTTTCCAACAGATCACGAGACGATTGGCCGGTTGCAAAGCTGCAATTATTGAGAGTGAGTGGGCGGGATTGACGGAGTTGACGAATAAAAATGGGGAGTTTTGTGCTGATTCGGCAAGTCTTTTTCTTGATCCCAATGGCTTTGAATTTCTATTAACAGGATTATAGTCTCCAACTCAAGCATGGAGTGCAGGCTGTCTGATTGACTTGTATCATGACACAGCCCAGTATGACGTCTCTCAATTATCTGAATAAGATATGAGGATGGAGTTAAAAGAACAGAACAACCGAGCCAAAAGCAACAGCAACAGCAACAGAAAATACGATAACAGGAAACATGGCGTTAAGGAGGAATTCGGGTTTTATATCAAATTGTATGCATGATGATGGGATGAGATGAGTATAAGTCTAAAAAATCGATGAAATTGACTACTACACAAAAGAAAAGAAGCTTGATGAAAGAAAATACGACAGGTAAGATCGTTGGTAGATTTTTTTTTTCTTTTTCTTTTTCCATCCATTGAATGTTAATTGGTCATCTTGCTTCAGCTCGTCTCTCATATCTTTGTGATTCTTTCCTATCCTACTCACTCTTTATTCTTCATGATTTTATCCTCACTTCATTTCAGAGATAAAACATTACCTCTCCACATCCCCATCTCCTCCTCTTCCCTTCCCCGAAGTCGCATATCTATAACACTCAACCCACTCCACTCTAGCGAGTTCTGCTCCTTCCCTTCCTCTTCCTCTTCCACTAATCATAGGTATCACGTTCCCTCCTCCCTCTCCCTCCCATCATTGCTTTCTATCCATCCTCCTCCCTTCCATCTGCATCACCAATAATAATTTAGGAATAATCATAATAATTATCTTCTAAACTAGAAAATTCCTCTCCCTTATCCATTTTACCTTTTTCTCCCTCCTCTTCTTTCCACAATTTAAGAGGATAAAGAAGATACTTGAAGAGATCTGAATTTTCTAGTTTTCAACGATAAGTTTTTTTGCCATAAGAAAGGGAAGAAAAAGAAGAGCGGTATTGTTTGAGGGAGAGGAGGTAAATGGTACTTTTGAGGAGGTATGTTGATGGGGGTGGGTTGGAAAAGAGTCTTGCTTAGAGAGGAGGGAGAAGGGATTGCAGAGAGGAGGAGGGTGGAGGGCGAGATTGTGGTGGTGGTGGTGGTGGTGGTAGTGTAGTTGTGTTATTACCTGAATCTACTTCTAGATCATCTGAATCTAACTCTGATTCTAAATCCGACTTCGAGGAAGAGGAAGAAGATAAAGAAAATCGCCTGGTTAGCGATACAGGCATTACGGGTTTAGGAACTGAGGTATTTGAAGAGAAAATTGTGGAAGGTTGGATGAGGGCTGGTAGGGAAGAGCAGTTGATGGGGTGGGAAGACACGGTGTTGTGGTGGTTGAGGGTTTGAGTGAGGTGATTGAGAAGTGGTGAGAGAGAAGGAAGAGGGGTTTTAAAGAGAAATTTTGTTTAGAAATTAGGGAATTATAGAGGAAGAAGCGCCTTTATTCGATGAGTGACTCAGAGATGGGTGGTTTGAGAATGGGCTGGTTGAGAAAATCATTGTGAGGCTGTTTGTAGAAGTTGAAACTGTAATCGAATAAAGAGGGAATGAGAGCAGCGTTATTATTTCCTTGAGGAGATTTGGAACACTTTCTTTGTAAATTACCTTCAACTGGTAGATAGCTGCGGGAATGAGGAGAGCTCTTGCGCTGCGCCATTGACGATATGAGTTCATGTGGAAAGTGCATCATCGCTTGATATGCCCTTCTGCGCTGCTCTTTCAGGAGTAGAGCCAAGAAGTAATTTGACCTAAAACTAAGATAGAAAGAATGAGATATCTTGAACAACAACAAATCAGGATGCCTGTTGCGGAAGACGGCTTGCCGCAAAGAACTGCAAGAATCTCCCCAAAAGGGAGGTGTGTATAAACTTACTTGTTTATGAGCTACCCCAAATTCAATGGAGTAGTATATAACTTAATTAAAACCTTCTGCTCAACGGAAAGACCTGCTCCAAGGCTTTTTGGTGTACCGGCAAGTGCCGTGTCGCGGATGAAAAATTGATTAACTTCAGTGAAGTGATCATAGTTCATTACGGCTCCCGGAGTAGGTTGAAGGAAGTGTTCCCCTTTGTTCCTCTATCCTATTTTCTGGAAAAGGGGTCTTTAGCGAGAGCGGAAGACGCCTTCATTTTCATTAGTCATCTTTACGAATTCATCAACAACCTCAATTTAGAGGTTGCCATTCTGAAAATGTCATACAAACATAAACATCCGAGGAGCGCAATGAAGCTCGCGCTTTAAGCCCCATTAGTATTCTCGATCAATATGTAAGATGCGGTTGGAATCTCGCGCTCGTTCAAAACTTATTTTAAGCAACGTAAGCAACACCCACAGCCGCCGTCCCATCATCTATTTTGCGTTCCATCCTGCGGGAGTTTTGAGCCTCCCCCGCAGTCATCACAAGCGTGGGTGACAAGGTTGCATTTCATCGGACTGCTATTTACAATCCATCAACACCACGAAGAGTAGGGCTGTGCCCGCGAAGAGTGGAAGGTGGGGTTCAGAACAGTTGGGAAGCGCTCAAAGAGCACGATGTTTGCATGCCTTTCTGTGGAGCATTAATATGGCGAAAGGACGGAGGAGCCCTTCCTCAATTGATTTCTAGAGAAAGAGTTCTGACTATGGAATCTTCTCCATCTCTTCTTTTGTTTTATGCTTCCTACTTTTTCGTTTGAAGTTGCCAATGACTTCGACGTCGCAACAATGTCGTTGACAACTTCTCGATTGCCAACGATTGAGAATGGAACTACGACTTCTTGGATTCCCTTGACGACAACGGTTTCTGTAGCAGCGACATGTTCATCAATGTTTAGTTCCCTAGAACTTTATGCCTGGGATCCGAATGAGGATGAAAATCAGGGCAATGCCAATTGTTTTCCGTACGTGGTTATTTATTTCTCTTCACGGGGACAAGGCATTGTCTATTGTGTGGAAGACATGACTTTATACTATTATTTGCTGGGGTAATACTGACTCGGATTATTTTAGAGCTGAGGTAACTAGCTGGTGGAATCAATCACCTACTACGGCTATCACATCACTTGGTCCATTTGCATGCCCAGGAGCATACACAGTTGCAACCACGGCAACATATAATGGTGGCTCCAGCACCTTAACTGGATGTTGTCCAACGTAAGAGCCTGATCTATCACTCACTACTTTGCTAACATCCCTAGTGGATATGCTTTGCATTCCTTTTACACTGCACAAAACCCAAGAGATCCAAATCAATGCTGGTCGACAATACCTGCCTACCAGGCTTTCACATATGTCGACGAAATCCCAACGAATACTGAGGGCACCCTCGTACAATCTACAATAACGACATCTTATGCAACAGAACGAACAGTGTCTGCTGTTCCGGTCAATGGCTGGAATTTCGTCGCGGATGTCGATAAATATCCTACAACAACAGTGACAAAAGCCACTGCAAATGTTGGTTCATTAGGAAAAGCAGGACTAGCAGCCTCAACATCCATTCCCAAAACTTCCACAAGCATGTACTTGAGCTCAGGGGCATGGATCGCAATAGGAATCGGTACTGGCATATTAGTAGGAGCATGGATCCTCTGCTGTGTAATATTAATCTACGTCAAACGAAGGCGGAAACCTCCCAGTTCGCGAAGTAGTCTGCTTGCACATCGAATTAAGGCGAACCCAGGGAACCTGACATCATCGACATATGCGGAATCCGAACGTAGACTTACATATGCATCAGTTTCGCCAGGATCGGAACCGCAGACACCCTGGCCGCAGACCCCTTTGCCGCAGGCTTCTTTTCCTCGGATCCCTTTTCAACAGACTCCTTGGCCATATACTCCTGAGCCGCCACAGACCCCCAAAGAGCCTGTCATGCTACCAGTGCGTGAACTTTCGAGACGTATAGCCCCAAGGTTTGAGTTGGAGCATAATTGGCGGGGATCTATTTTGGTTGGCCTTGCAATATCGCCGACTTTAATGATCGGAGATGATAAGTTATGAGATGGCGAGGTGCTAGGTCTCAGGTTTCTTGTATATATAATATCTTGTATAGAGCTAAGAAGCAACATACACCATTAATATTAGATGGAGTCTTTATTGAAAATTGACGTCTTCGAGGGGCTGCGCAGTCGGGATTTCAGAAGTGTTCTGTTCGGGGGCTTCGGATGGTATTCAAAATCCGTGTCCGTCCCATCAACACCACTATCACACCACATAAAAGGAACGTACTTCCCATCTCAAAACAAGAAAAAGTTGCTATTGATCAGGCGTTGTCTCTATATCAGGTGATACTTGCGACAATCTCTTGAATTTATAAGACTTGTCACCTCAGAAGCACATGAAGACCTCCTATTGATTTGTTTAACTTATTTCCAAAACTAACTCCTCAATACTTTGAAAAGGAAAAGAGTCAAAATCATGGTCAACCTAAAGACTATCCACGCATCCAACTCCACCCTCTCCTCTCTCCCCCCAGGATTAGTAGCCGTCTTCGCAGGCGCAACATCCGGCGTCGGACTCGGAACACTCAAAGCCTTCGCACGTTACGCCAACGCCCCTAAAGCATTCATCATAGGTCGCTCTAAAGAAAAAGCTGCTCATATCATTGATGAATTAAAAATCATTAGTCCGATGGGAACTTTTGAATTCATTGAAGCGCAGTTTTCGTTGATTGCGGAGGTGGATAGGATTTCTGAGGAAATTGGAAAGGTGGAGGGACATGTGGATATTTTGTGCATGAGCACGGGGTTTTTGAGCTTTGGGGAGAGAGAAAGTCCGTTTCCATTTCTTTTTTTTCTTTTGGTTTGAGTAATAGAGGATATGGATGGAGTGTCTGACCATTAAAAACAGATACCAGAGAAGGAATCAAAACCGACATGGCACTCAGATACTACTCTCGCCAAAGACTCCTCGCAAATCTCCTCCCTCTGCTCGAAAAGAGTCTCTCTCCCCGCGTCATTACCATCCAATCCGCCGGCCGCGAAGGGCCACTCAACCTCAGCGATCTCGAAAACCAGCACGGAACGGGAATCCTAAGCGGTTCGCCCTCAACCTGTACTATGATAGGTCTTAGTTTGGAAGAAACCGCTCTTCATCATCCCACAATCTCCTACATTCATTATTTTCCCGGCTGGGTGAAAACCCCTTTACTAGATGAAATTTTCGATTCGGTGCCTGGGATGTTTTATTTTCCTGCGCAGGTGTTTAGGAAGTTATTCCTGCCGTTGACGGGGTTTTTGTGGATGACTCCTGAGAAATCCGGGGAGAGAGTGTTGTTCTTGGCTACGAGTGAGAGGTTTCCTCCAGCTAGGGATCATGAATCGAGAAAGAGTTTGGCGGGGTGGGCGAAGTTGCCGGAGGGAGTGCCGGTAGCGAGAGCCACGGTTATGAAGGATGGGAAGGGTAATGGTGTGTATAGGGTTAATTGGGATGGAGAGACTTTTCCGGATTCTGAGGTGTTGAGGAAGGAGAGGGAGTTGGGAAGGAGTGAGCTTGTCTTGAAGGATACGGAAAAGATTTGGGAGAGGGCGCTGAAGAATGGGGAGAATGGTAATTGACTTCTTTGTCAGTCGCTTTTTCTTCTTTTTCTACTTTATTATTCTTGAGCTTTTTATTTGGATGAGATGAGAGCTGACTTTTTTAAGTGCTGTCTGACTTAGCTTTTACCACTTCTCCTTCTAATGTGACGGGTTTGGAGTTCGAGTTGGATGCTAAGAGCATTCAGTAGTGGGTGACAGGTGGATTTGGGACTATGGAGGAATATCTTTGTGTTTTGGAGTGTAACTATCTTTTAAGGGGGACCATCTTTCTGAAGTCACTAGAAGAAATTTTTTGTCCGGACAGGGAACAAAGAACAAGGGAAGGATCAAGCTAATAAGTATATACCCAATGTCAATTCTTTATCTTCTTTGGTCTTGGCTTGCGTTGAGAAGACTTTTCAACTACTCAAAGGTTGTGAAGCATTCAACGAACTTGCTTCATAAAAATCTTGATACTACCAAGAAAACAGTGCTCTCGCAGAAAAATACATCACAAATCATTGCCAAACAAACATTTTAGAAATGTATCATTCTGTCTTTAGACACTATTTTTTTTCTGCTGCTTCTAGTAAGATAATACACGACAGTATGCCACAAATGGTTTTTCTTCTCATCCATGACCAAGTTCATCTATCCACCCATTAATTTATCCTAATGCCCTTGACTAAAAGTTTCGCCTCTATAGCATAACTAATCAAGTTTCACAATACCCATCCAAACCAATTCACTTCCTGCCACCCCCAAACCTGGCACCCCAAAACTCCTTAATCTCCCTGGGATCCACGCATTCACCCATATTCCTCATAACCAGCTCCTTACATTCCGCCCCCATAGTCTTGAGCATCCACCATACTGCCTCATCTCTCTTTCTTTTCCACTCTTTAAGCTCGTTTTCATACGCATTTTGCACGACTTCGAGTTGTAAGCTTGGTTTTGAGGGCGGGGGAAGAGAGCCAGTGAGGATTCCGTAGCTGTTGGTGGGAAGGAGGAGGGATTGTAGTTGAGAGAGCCACTGGTGGTAAGAGAAAGCATTGATGGGGGGCGTGATGCGGTAGTTGGGGAGGGATTGTGTGGGGTTGGTAGAAGGTGGTGAGCTGAGGTCAAGTTCTTCTGATTTGGATTCTGCTTCCTCGTCCTCAGATTCTTTACCTTCTTCGATCTCTTCTGGTCCGTCTCCTGATTCTTCTCTTGCTTCGTTACTAATCTCCACAAGTCCTTCCTCCGACCTCTCCCTCTCCACGCTTTCCTCATCACCAACCTCCATGTAACCCCTCGCAATATGCTCCTCGTCACCCTCTTCCTCTTCTTCTTCCAATTCGTCGGTGTCATCAAGATTTACCAGTGTAACTGAAGACTCTCCTGACGAACCTCTTCGTGCAACCTCTTCGCCCTCGTCCTCTTCATTAATAAATGGTTGAATTTGAATTTGGGAATTAGTGAGTACTGGACTTTCTTCCGGGGGAGGGGTACTACTGGAAAAAGATTCGTCGCTTCTGATTGTTTCGTCGTCGTCATCGGGTTCGTTTCGCACAACAATTGGTTGCTGTACCTGTTGTGATACTCCCATGCCTAGCTCAAATCTGCTAGGTTTCTCAAGGACGAACTCTTGTGGCTGAAAATAAGGATGAGGATAAACGGGCTGAGAAGAGGCGAGTGGGTTTCCACCTACAGCATAACCCTCAGGAATAGCGTAAGGAGGGAACTGAGGACCAGCAAGTTCGTAAGAGTTATGCGGCTCAATTAAACGTGCTTGAACGGGTAGGGGACTAGAATTATTCTTAAGGCGACGCATCGAATCATATCCCGAGCCTGACGTATCGACTTCTTCTCTAACAACGAATACTTCTTTACCATCTGTTTCTCGTCTTCCCTCAAGCCCAGCATTACTATCATCGCAATATCCAGGGAAGTTGTCTTGTGTTTCGCCATCTGATTCTCCTTCAGGTTCGCCATCAAATTCTCCTTCCTCCACCCCCATTCTCGACTTACCCTTCCTGTCCCAATCCGTAGGTTTTGTAATCTTCCCATCCCATTCCTCGGTCAACCATGCATCTGTCCAATCCGCAAACTCTAAAGGCCCCGTCGCGTCAGCTGCCGAGGTAATAGCACCACATCCTCTCATAGCTAACTTCTTCCTATACAAAGCCTGCACAACCTTCGTTCTCAATATTTTCTTGACCGATTCTTCATAAGCTGCATGTTTGAATCCTAATTTGGAGAGGAGGGCCTCGAAGGCTCCTTCGCGACCGGTCACTGTAGAACCTTTGTTTTCTTTGATCCACCGCATGATCGGCTTAAACTCATCTTTGCTGAATTTTGTTTCGAGACCTTTTCCGGGTGGGGCTTCGGGTGGTGCGTCTTCTGAAGTGGGTGATTTGGGGAATGCTTCAATGGGGACTTCAATAATCGGTGCTTTGGCAAGTACATCAATAGCTTTGGTGGGTGCTTCGACAACAGGTGAAGGCAAGGGCGAGTCGGCGCGTGTTGTTTCGCTAGAGTCGGAATCTTCAGAGGTGGGTATGGTGATGTCTTCGATGATGCGATTGTCGCGCGGATTGTTGATGCATGTCCAGCCTCGGTGTCTGTATCCTTCACCTATGAGAGTGTTAGGCTTTCGAGGCTGAGTAGAGGTAGTAGTGGTGCAGCTTCGCTTTTCGCTAGGAAACTCGGTAGAAGGACTTGCTGGTCGTTTTGATGTTGCTGGTGCGGCGGTAGATGGTGATGATGTGGCCATGATAGTGGGTGTGATACCTTGATTTGGGAGAGCAAGATCTGGGGTTTGCCATAGGTTGGGGCTACGTGCAGCGATCTGTTGAAGTTGTTTGGTTCTCCAAGTATTGATCGCAAACAAGAGATCTGATCGAGAAGAGCTAGGCTCAGCCATGTGTATTGTATCTGTATCTTCTAGAAAGAGAGAAGCGAAACAGGTGGTTGGTGTAGATATGAAGTTACAATGGAGTGGAAGTCGATATAGTTGCCAAAGCAATAGATCGTTGACCCAATTAAACAAGCGAACTCGAATGTGGTTTTTTTTTAATATTTTTTATAAAGGGACAATGCTGTTTTTAATGTCGGTGAATTTCAAAAGCTGCCATGTCTTGCTTGATTTTGGGCACTTTTGAAAGTTGCTCTTGATATGCAGAACGCTTTAGTTAATACTCAAAACTCGTCGTCCTCTAAGCTTTTCGGGGTTTGCTTGTATTTCATTGGAGAGGAGATGTACCGAAGTAATTAGAATAGAAGATGTCATTGAGAATATTCTAGATGACGGCAACAATGTAATAAATGACAACAAGTATTTGCTTCGAAGAAACTTCAGATGGAATTTAATGCTCCACCGGAATTGAGCAAACTTGAGATCGAGAAAGCTTTGAGGAAAAAGATTCAATTATAATACCATCCTATGATCCAATAACCACGTTACCAAGAAACGCTCCATAAGATTGCCTTCCTTGAAGGGTCATGAGCTTGACACTAGTCAATGCTAGAAATTGCTAGCAACGGCAAAGAGCCTTTTGAAACTGCTGCACATCTTCAAAAACACCCTCTACCTTTCACCAGATCACGTCCGCCGCTTGGCCTTTCGCCCATAGTGATAATCTCATATTCCTACAAAATCCTACAGAACATATAGAGAATTCCGCTCTATATTGTCCATTTTATACACATTATCCATCATCCTTCAAACAATTTTTTCAGCCTCTTCAACTAAATCCTCCACCTTGAAAGCCGCATCTCCCTTTCCAAATAGTTCTAGCAACCTCTTTCTTTCACTCTTTGCCCCATTAGCTCCGTAAAATTTTTGTAAACACATAACCAACCATTTGGCTTCATCAACATTTACTCCCCTCCCTTCAACAACTTGTCCATGTAAAAGAACTAGCTCTTTCTCATTTGCTAATTCTAAGTGATGTGTGATGGTCGTATGTGGTTGACTGAATTCGCCCCTTAACTTGTACTCAGCTAAGTGTGTGAAGAGAACTGCGACTGTATTTTCTGCTGGAAAGGTCCATTGCAGGAAATGTATCTCAGCTCCCTGTCCTTCTTTAGGGAGGGGAAGTATGAAGTGGGGATGCTTTTTTGCTGTAGCTTCAATGGTTTTGTAGACTGAGAGAGGGATGCTGGCACAGAGGGATTGGGCATCATTAACGTGGCGGAGACGCCAGATTGCTTCAATTTCCTTTTGGGGAAGAGCGAGGGTCTTCTCGAGATCGAGGTAGGAGGAGAGGGTCTTGATGCCGGGAGTGGATGAGGTTGTCTCTTTTGGTATTTGGGGAGGGGGCGGAGGTGGAGGAAATGGCGAAGACGAAGTTGGTATATGCGGAGGCGTCACAGGTGTATTGACAGTAGGTATTGGTATTGAAGCTTTCCTCTTGAGGTTCTGGATTTTGTCTTTATAGACTTCTTTTAATTCACTGATGTCTCTTAGACCTTCTCTATAGCAGGACACAAGTTAGTACGAGAACTTTTATGTATGAAAGAATATATCACCCGGCTATCACCCGGCTTAGCTTACTCTTTTACTTTTCTATCAAGCTTCTTTTGGTACTTTTCTAGTACTCTGTCTGATTGCTGGGTGGCCAAAAACCGAATATCGTGGACTTGTGCCCACCTCCGTTGGATCGTTTGTAAATATAGTGGTGCCCCAGATTTCAAATTTCGTAGAAAAGAAATTCTGAGACCTGTCATGATGGTAATCGAATGACTGATGAAGAGCGTTTTCTAAAGTAAAGGTTGATAGCTAGAAGTTCTCGATAATTTATTAGCAGGGGTGGCGAGGCTGATGACAGAAGTTGCATTCAATTGGTTCCCGCATTTGTGGGCCAACTTGTAAGCGACAACTTCTGCCTTCCCATTTATCACCATATCATCATCATATTTTGACCCAGATTATTCAAAATGTCTCTCGTATCGGGCCCAGGTCGAGCTGGAGCTACTGCCCAGTCTGGACTGCCAGATGAACTCAAACTCGTTATTGAGCCACATGTGAAATACATTCAGAGTTTAGATTCAGTATGCCACTCGGAATGCTTTGAGTAGTGCCTGGCTAACATCTGCCTAGCGGAAGGATGAACTAGAATACTGGCATACCGAGCATCTACGACTAAATGGGCTATACTGGGGACTGACGGCTTTACATCTCCTGGGAAGACCGGATGCGCTACCTAGGAATGAAACGATTGATTTTGTTCTATCCTGCCAACATGATAATGGAGGATTTGGTGCAGCACCTGGACATGATGCACATCTGCTGTATACTGTGAGTGCCGTCCAGATATTGGCTACGGTAGATGCTCTGGACGAGCTTGATTTAAAAGGGAAAGGCAAAGAGCAGGTTGGAAAATGTCAGAATATCACAACTTCCTCTGTGAACCCTTGCTTACATTCTGCAGACCTCGCAAATCTTCAAAATAGAGATACCGGTACTTTTGCAGGAGATGAATGGGGAGAAGAAGATACTCGATTCATTTATGCGGCTCTGAACGCTCTCTCGCTTCTACATCTTCTACACCTGGTTGATATAAACAAGGCAGTGGACTACATCATTTCTTGCGCCAATTTTGATGGGGGATATGGTGTCAGTCCCGGAGCTGAATCACATTCGGGACAAATTTTTACATGTTTAGCTGCTCTGTCAATTGCCGGAAGGATCGATCTCGTTAATGCAGATAAACTTGGCAGATGGCTTAGTGAACGGCAGACGGATGGGGGAGGTCTAAATGGTCGGCCAGAAAAGTTAGAGGACGTTTGTTATAGCTGGTGGGTTGCAAGCAGTCTGGCTATGATTGGACGATTGCATTGGATTGATGGAGGGAAGCTCAGAACTTATATTTTGAAATGTCAGGTTGGTAGCACTGATCAGTTCTACGGCACCAGTTAATGGGAAACAGGATATGGAAACGGGTGGCCTTGCTGACAGACCTGGTGATATGGTTGATGTCTTTCATACGCATTTTGGTCTTGCAGGACTATCATTATTGGAATGCCCGAGTCTCGAAGAAGTCGATCCAGTGTAGTAAGTCACCACCACGACCCCTTTCCTCGTAATACTAATAGAACATTGTAGCTGCATGCCGAGAAAAGTTACAGAGCGAGTGCTCGGGCCTAGATCATAGATGAAATTCAAGTTGAATGAGCCATGATAAAACTTTTCCCCTCGTATATATCCTCCCCTATGTATGTTAATTGTTGAAATATGCAAATAATGCAAATGCAAATAAAGAGATTGTGTAAGCTCCTGCTATCTAATACCCTTCTGCCTAAGAAAAGAGTGGTTTGAGGATACAAGGCAGGAGAATAGTAAAACTCGTTGACATGAGGTATTTGTGGCATTTCCATCGCCCGGATGCCCAAATATCAACGAAATACATAGGGGATCACTTCATCTTTGTGAGCATGTCCACTCAATGGCTATGGATTGGACACTCGCTCGCTCCTCTTCGCTTTTGTGTGTCGACTTTGACCGTTTCCCCTTTATGCGTATTTCTGCATACAGTCAATTTAAATTACAACATCTGTACATATTGGGGTCCTATTTCTCGGAGTAATTGAATCTGCTTGTGACCTTTTCACTATTTTTTCGTTGTCCGTAGTTGTCTGTTGTTCCTTCCCTCCTCGTCCTTCACATGCCCCGTCAATTTTGTCAAGAGCAACCATTACTAGCCAGGAACACCTTCTCTCCCCAACTCTTCTCTTCCTTTCCTTCTTTTCATCCCATAAACCTCTTCCTTCCCGTCTTTGGCCAGGTCTCTTCCCATCCCTCTTACTTTTGCAGTGGGCTGCCTTGGTCCTCATCTGCAGCAGTGGGCTCCGACTTGCTACATTGCTCATTCCCCCAATTCCACAGTGCCCGCCATTGAGCCTCACTTAGCACCAATTTAGGGGGGAAATACAAGTAGGTACCTCCCTCTTTTCTGCAAATCACTGTCATTCCAAGTCACCCAACTCCTCGCACACAGGGCGCGGAATCGTTTTACGTGCACATCTGGATCAAAGATGAGTACTTGGAGCATTCCGAGGACCTCACCTTTGGGCAGGACGCCGAGATATAGGTTTCAATTGTTTCCTGACGCGTCAATTTCAAAAGAGAGCAATTGACAAGCTTGAAGGTATCCGCGGAGCCTCAAGGTCGTCGTTCTATCAAAGTTGGGCTTTTCGAACATTTTGGTGGGCCCAGCTTCCTCAAGGAAGCCGTGTCGTTTATGCTGGTAGCTTGCACAATATTTCACTCAACAAGGAGAGCAGTCGATCGGCCTGCAAGCCTCCTCCTCCCTATTATTTATCTCCAATTGAAGAACTGTGCAATGCTAACTAACCATTGACTTCTACAGGCTCCTTCAAGATGTCCACGAAAGCAAATAAC
Source organism: Chlorencoelia australis (assembly GCA_003988815.1). Lineage (NCBI taxonomy): Eukaryota > Fungi > Ascomycota > Leotiomycetes > Helotiales > Cenangiaceae > Chlorencoelia > Chlorencoelia australis. The sequence goes on along the minus strand of QYAN01000076.1, from coordinate 31,968 downwards.
CACAACATTCCCTTGATCTGCAGCCTTTGCCCAAAGAATCCTCAGTTCTCCGACGTTTCTCATCTCCTTACTCATATCTCATCCAAGTCCCATCTTGCCAATAAGTTCAAACTTCAGATACGAGCCAATACCGAGCTTGCAGCAAAAATACAGCTCGATACGTTCAACCAATGGTACGACAACAATGGAATCGATAACTTATTGTCCGAACGACTTGCTGCCAAGGAGCAGAAGAAGGCTGCCAAGGAGAAGAAGACTGCTGTAAGTTCTCCTCGCCACGAGTCGGGGCTCACACTAGTGACTGGTTTCTTTTTCCAGATAAAGAAAGAAAAGGACCAGCTTCAGAACGAAGATCAGGATGACAACATTGCACCGATGTTTCGAGCTCCGATCCCCCAAATGCATCTATGGCCCACCACAGCTACATCTACACACGAAAGTGAGTGGGATCACCAGGGCGTCTACTCTACCCCGACAGCAAGAAGACAAATTCCCAATTTCTCTCAAGTAGATAGCCCTGATGCTCAAGCTTTAGTCAGTTCCAAGTATGCCGTCACCTTATTGCTCTTGCAATTAATACAGTTAGCTGACTCTGAAGTAACAGACCTGCTACACCAATGAAGGTAGATGCTATCGACAATGACAACCCGGGAAGTAAGTCATCAGACAGTACAAAATTGAAAGGCACGATCTTACCCGGTATGGATTTGTTCGATTCGGCTACACCGGAAATGAAGCGGAGACGAAATCAGCGTAAAGATGGGTCTATTCTCGAACAAATGATTGCTACTTCGGCTGTAGTTGAACCCCTCGAATATAGCTATCATCCTGATGGCCAATTCCGATATGCCAGGGATATTTTTGGTCCCCCATCAGCAGAGACCAGTCCGGTATTTGACACTCTCTGCTGCTTTAAATCGTCCGGCAAGTTACTGACGTTCAATGCTAGGCTGCTCCATCTCCTAAGAAACGCAAGCCACGCAATACTAAAATTCTCAGTGATGTCAGTGTTAATGCCCCTCGCCTTCGAGCCCCTCGGGATCAACGGAAAAATGGAAGCCCGCAAAAGCGGGCAGAGACAAGACCTCTCCATCCTTCTAGTCAGCTTTCTCTCGGTCTAACTCCAACGCTCAACCCTCTAGCCATGGGCTTCAGATATGCTCCAAGCATAGAAGAAACCGAAGAATTCAGAATTGCAGTCAATAACATGGATAAGAAACGTGGGTTCGATGTCTTCCGGGATGTACCTGAAGTTAGTCCAGGTAAGTCACTACCATCTCCATAATTTAAATGTCAGTGAATGCTAAATACTCGCACAGGGAGAACAGAGAGTCCGTCGGACGAACATCGGTATTGTGGCTTCCTTTGCATTTACATGATTATTCTAATTATTTACCTATAGATACGATTTTGCTTATGGTGGTTTGCCTATGTTCCCAAACGATACAGTACTGGCCAATGTCATCTCACCAACTCCATTGGTGAAACCAACTGCCACTCGTGACTTTGGTAAGGAGAATGGAAATGGTCAATCTCAAGGACGACGAACTCTCTCGGCTCCCACCGGTCATGTCTTTCCCTCTCAAGTTTTCCATGACCCTACATTCAACCCTCTCTATAGTCATACTCATGCTCGTTCGTACGGGTATGGAGAGCAGTACCCACATTATGGCCAGTTGTCTTACAGCCACAAGCAAGAACCTGCACAATCATCGAGCCTCCAGGGCAGCCTCAAACCCGCTGGTTCTAACTTCGGTGGCGGTTCATACGGTCACATTTCAAACTCCGTTAAGAATACTTCGGGTAAAAACATGCATAACGGCATGTAGACTCTTCATCTCTTTGGGCTGTACGATATCACTATCACGGTGGAACATTGCATTATGGAGGCGTTTCAGGCGATGACGGAGGAGTTCTGGCATGAGTGGGAAATATCACACTTGATCGGATCGGCATTTTTACTTGTGACGGGGCTATCGCTATCTTTACCTTCCTTTTATTTGCATTCTGGTAGATTTTCGAGTTTGATGGGATTTCGAACCGGGGATTTCACATGGGAATACCAAACTAGCATTGATATCTGCTTCTAATTCATTTTGTATTATAACTACAGCTGCTCAATACCGACTACGAGTTGTTCCAGCTGGTCAACACCTCCATCCAATACATTAGTAATGGTTTTTGACAGACCGCGCAACTTTTTTTGTGTGACTTCCATCTCTAGCTCTCTTGACTTCAGCGCAGCAGCATCAAGTACAGCCTCTGGCACTTTTGCTAGTCGAGCAACATTCAAACCGTAAGACCGATGAGCAACCCCCTCACCAATCTCATACAAGAACGTAATCTCCTCATCCACACCACCATCCCCCTCCGCATCAGCATTCAAAACCCTCCTCCCATTCTTCTCAGCTGTAAATTTCATATGCACATTCCTCAATTCCTTCCCCTTCTCGAATCCCCTTGCTACACTAGCCAATGTCTGGTAATGCGTAATGAACAAACATAAACACTTCGTTTCTCTCACTATCCAATCCAATACGGCTTCAGCGATGGCTACGCCATCGTGGGTGCTGGTTCCTCTTCCCAATTCGTCAAGAATTACTAGAGACCTTGGGGAGGCTGATTTTAAAATTGATGCCGTTTCCGAGAGCTCGATCATGAATGTGGATTGTGATGTAAAGAGGGAGTCGTAGGCACCCATACGGGTATATATCCCATCTAGGAGACCTAATCGAGCGGATTCGGCCGGGACGTAAGAACCAATTTGTGCGAGGATAGAGATTAAGGCTACTTGGCGGACGTAAGAGGATTTACCCCCCATGTTGGGTCCAGTGATTAGTAAGGCGCGGGTGTGTTCAGGGGAGGTGGATAAGGAGGTTGGATTGGGGATATAGGCTTCGGAGAGGAGCTGCTCGACCATAGGGTGTCGACCGCCGATGACGTTGATTTCGGTATCAGAGGAGAAGGTTGGCTTGCAATATCCGGGGAGAGAGGCGACGGTGGCGAGGGACAAAAGACAGTCGAGGTTGGCGAGGGAGGAGATGGAATCCCGGAATGAGGCGTAATGCATACTTACTTCGGTTAAGAGGGAGGCGAATGCTACGTCGCAGGCCGCGGAGAGGGATTCTTTGTGTTGATCTCTTTCTCGCAGCAAACGGATGACTTCTGGGGTGTGGAAACGAGAGACTTTCTTTGTGCCGGAGATTTTGGCCCATGATGCGGGGACGTTCTTGAGTTGAGTGTTGTCGACTTCGACGAGGTATTCGATTCCGGCTACTGTTACATAAGGGACGGATGTTTTCTTGTTGAGTTTTTTGGCGATCACTGCGCGGTGTGCGTCGAGTTCTTGTTCGACGGCTCCGATTCCGAGTTTGTGGTCACCGATGTCTTCAGTTTCTTCTTCTTCCTGGAAGAAGGCGTACTTGTCGTCTTTGCGAGCAGCATCTCCGTTAATCTTATCGAGGAAGGAGATTACAGCATCGCTAATGGATGGAAGTGATGCTATGGAATCATTGATGAGAGACGATTCGAAGGCAGCATCTGAGGGCGTTTTGACTAGTGCGTACTCATTAGCTATTTTCTGCATCGTCTGGAGAACGGTTAGCAGTTCGGGTCTTGTGCATTTGCCATAATAAATGCGAAGCAGGCTTCGTTCGAGATCCGTTCTGATGCTCCTGAGGAGAGACCGGAGTTTGTCCACTTTGACAGTTTGGTTTCCTTCCTTCAGCTCTTCAACTGCAGCTACTCGCTCTTCGAGACGAGATTTGTCTAACAAAGGTCTGCCAACCCATTTTCTCAATAATCTCTGTCCGAATCTGGTTTGTGTTTTATCTAGAGTCCAAAACAAACTGCCCTTTTCAGTATGATCTGTCTGATTATGGAAGATCTCCAAACTCGTAAGAGTGTTTCCGTTCAATAACATATGCGAGCGAGCACTGAAAGACTGGAAGTATTTTGTCAAATCAAAGACATGCTCAAGACCATACTCAGTCATGTGAGTGATCATAGCAGATAAGCAAATAGTCACAGGTTCGGAGAGCTTCAACACTTTCTCTAAAAGATTGTGTTCACTCTCGTTATTGCTGCTCTCGTGAGCCTTCAATTTGTCTGCATAGAATTGAGCGACGTGAGAGTATGATTGAGCAGCCATAGTCTTTGGTTTCTCAACACGCTCAACTCGAATCCTGTCGCCGAAGACATTGGTAGTGGTCCCTGAAAGATGCTTCACAAGCTTATCTGTAGCCTTTGTAAGTTCGCCAACTATTAAGAATTCGCAGGGCGCGATATGTAATAATCTTGTCTCGATCTCGCCTCTCATAAAGCCATCCTCGAAGTTGTCATAAATCACATCTCCAGTTGCAGGCTGGACTGCCAATATTCCAACGTCGACCTTCTCATCTGTGCCCCATCCTTTTGCTTTGGACTCAGTGATGCACAGAAGATATCCCGTTGCTGGAGCCCCTCCTGATGGAGCATCTGAAGGTTGATTCATACCATCCATATCGTCGATATAAGTGCCTTTAGTGTAGACATTCGTGAGCTTCCGAACAAAAGGCGCATTTCGATTATCACCAGCTTTCTTCAATGCAGCTGTCTCGATTTGTCTAACCACACCAATCTTATAGCCGGCAGCGACAAGTCTCTTTGCATGGACAGGTAGTCGATGAACAGGAATACTGGCAGATGCAAAACGATCGAGATGTGCTTCTGAAGGATCTGCAGTATATTAGCAGCCTTCAGCAGAGCAAGAGAATCAAGAACTTACGCTCATCGTACCTGAACTTTCCCGGAATGCAAACAATACTAAGCTCTTTCGCTGCAGTTCTCGCATCCTCGCCAAAGAACTTGAATTTGTATCCCACTTCAATAATCAACAGTGTATCCATGTGCTTCCTCTTGATATCAAGAATCTGCAACTCCAAAGGTGTCAATTTGCCAGTTTTGGACCCTTTCTTCTTACCCTTCACTAGTTTTGGAGCTTCTTCCTCGCCATCCTCTCCCTCTCCATCTTCTTCATCTGCTTCCGTGATCTCTGCATTACTCTGCCATCTTCGCTTCAAACTGTCCGGATGACCTAATTTCTTCACAAACTTTCTATGTAATTCCTCTTTCCTTGCTTTCTGCAAATCGGTCTCCTCTTCTTCCTCTGGAACCGGCTCTTGAGATGCTGCTTGGCCGGATGCTGTAAACAGGTACTTGCTCGTCCTTGGAGAGATTTTCGATTTGCTGGAAGAATTAGAGGTAGGCTTTACGGGTGTCGTAGGAGGAAAGAATGCACTTCCTTCACCGTCATCCCCTTTAGCTCGCTTTAGAGGCCTTTCTGCCATTCCTGTATTTCCGCCCTGTTTATCTTCTGCTAGAGCTCTCTTGCTGGCCCCATTTGACCTAAATGGCTCATCATCGCTTTCTTCGTCGTAAAGGTTTCCGGGGCTCAATGCAGTGGGTGGCGATTTTGGGGTTTGAGATTGTTGACTTGATTTGGGAGTGAAAAAGCTAGAAATAGAAGCTTGCTTCACTGGAGTTGGTTTTGGTTTCCCCATCTTCTTGTATTGCAATGATTGTGAAAATTGAGTAGTGAGAAGTTTTAATTTGAGAGACGCGTTGAGTTAAACCGCGTTGACTTAGCCGGCTATATTTCGGCTTTTCCCGAAAGGGAAACTCTCTACTTCTCAATGTTTCACATTGGAGTAGAGCGGGATATTCGGTCCGTCTAAACTACCTTCTAGTTGAAAACATTTAGTTTTCATCTGATCTTGATTTGGGACTAGAATTCAATTTTCAAATGTTCCAAATAAGGTTAAAATGAGAGCAGTTATACGCCACAGCACTTCATCCAAGAAGAAAAGGGCATCTAATCTTAGCCGCTGCTTCTCTAATCTATGCTGACGCTTCTGTCTCCCATCACTTCTTATAGATATAATTATATAGAGTTGATTCGCCAGTTTGGCTCATAACCAGTTACCTTTACAGCTCCTGAAACCAGTCACAAAGTTATAGCTACGTCTCACAACCTTCTGAAGACGAGAAAAGGCAGTTCAAATATTTAGGGGGAGTTTGGCTTACGCTAGACGTAACTTTCGGTCCAGAAAAGCTGCAAGATGTCGTCTCACAGGCGATTGCTCAATTTGGGAGAATTGATGTACTCATGAATTATAGACATGAGGTAGGAGCAGTCTATTCCGGTTGTCTCTGAGCGACAAACTAACAAATGACCTTCTACTAGTCCAGGAGACCACAAAGGATTATAGATACGAGCTTTTTGGGTCTTTAAGCCTCATTCGAGCAGTGATTCCCAAGTATTTGAACAATTTAGAAACTATGATAAAGATATAACTCGTTAACAGCTTGACCCATCTGATGGATAAGTGGATAAAAGAATGAATAGATGAAGCCACTAACAGAAAGGGAAAACGACAGACGTGGGAGTGTACTAATATAAAAAATGGTGTAGGAAGGTAATCTTTATTCTGCTCCAATGAACTGACGATGAGCCGCTGCAACTCAACTTCGCGAAAAGTTCCCATTTTCTAAAGCCGTAGGCTTTTGTAAGCTACTCGACGAATCTGACTATTTTCACGCTTGTCGGAGAGAGACTCACGATAATTAAGTGCAGCGCATCCCTTCTGTGATCACATTCTCGAACGAAGATGGTGATAAGGCCAACAGTGGTGGGGTCGAGACACTTACCCATGTCCCAAAAAGGATCTTGGGGAAGTCTTTTATTTCTTGCATCTATTTTCTGAGTTTTATTTTTTGGACCTCACTTCGCTGTGAATGATTTCATTGATACATATTTTTTTTTTTTTTTTTTTCTAAATAAAAGAAAACCAATCCCAAATGGGACAAAAGGAGTGTGTTGTGTTAAGAAAACAAGAAGTACATATCCAACGAATTCAAAATTAAAAGAGCGACCGTTAACAGCAAAGAGAGAGCCTGTCTCGGCTCTGCGAGGAAGGTTAGAATTAAGCAGGTTGAAAGACGACTGAAGAGCGTAGGGAAACATCAAGTTCATATCTGGAGCTGTTTACTGTCCAGAGACTGCAGGAGTGGTGGTATCAGCAGGTGTGGCATCGGCGGGTGTAGCATTAGTTGTAGGAGCATCTGTGGTTACTGGCGTATCAGCTGCAGGAGTTGTTTCTGCAGGATGTGCGAGGAAAGTATTAAGCCATTGTTCGAACTCCAGTTTTTCATCATCGGAACTGCCGTGCTGCTCAATAGCGTGGATCTGTTTGAGCATTTCTTCCCAAATAGCCTTGTCTTGTGGGCCACCCTTCTTATGCTCTTCAATGATATGAGCAACAGCAGGAGTGCCTTCTTTAACGATTTGCTGGAAGAGAGGGTCGGTCAAGAGCTCAGATGCAGCTGAGAATCCACTGAGAGCACCGGAAAGAACGCTTGATTTCTTTACGTTGAACGAATTTATAGCTAATTTGATGTTCTTCGTGCGTACGGCATTGCCCTTAATGATAGCAGCTTTCTGAGTAGCAAGTGGTTGTGGACCAGAGTTGTCTGGTTTTTGAAGAGCCTTGTCTGTACGATTGTGTTAAACTCGAGCTTTTAAAAGAAAGGCTGGAAGAACTTACAAGCAATGACTGCATAGTCATTACCAGGTTTTGTTAGTTCCCCAACGATTAGTGGTGCAATGGCCGGGCCTAGGCTTATTAACTGCTTCCATGCAGCACTCTTGGTATATGCGCTAGCACTATACTCATATATCAGTACACTACTAGGCGCTAATGTTGGAATTGGGGTCTTACCGGGATTGGAACTCAACCTCAGGGTCGGACCATGTTGCTTTCCAAGCAGCGTAGTACTTGGCGAAATTGGCTGTTCCTTGGGCTGCTGGAGTGGTAGGCTTTGGTTCTGTCTTTGGTGTAGTGGGCTTGGAAGTTTCTGGATGAGCTGCTGGCGTGGTTGGATGAGTCGCTGGTGTAGCTGGCTTTGGTGTAGCTGGATGAGTTACAGGAGTGATTGGCTTTGGTGTAGCTGGATGAGTTGCAGGAGTGATTGGCTTTGGTGTGGACGGATGAGCTGGTGTAACCGGATGGGTTGCTGGGATAGTTGGCTTTGGTGCAGTATGGGATGCAGGAACAGGCTTCACCGGAGGCTTATGAGATACAAGTTTGATGGACGAAGTAGCAACCAAGTCAGCGTGGTCACGAACCACCGCGATGTCATCTTCTGCGACAGGTTCTGGTTTAGCAAACATTTCGATAGCAGCCGAGCCTGGTATGACAGCCTTGGCAGCTGGGTGGGTTGCAGCAGGTCCTTCCTTCCAATCAAATAAGTGTCTGTCGTTTGATCCGTATGCACCGCCGTTTAATGCGTCACGACCATGCGAGATGAGAATACTTCTCCCAAGTTTGCTCGTCCACTCGCCGTTGTAGAGCCTCGAAGCGTGTTCTGCCTGGCTTCCCTTGAGAAAGATATCGACTGTGCCTTCAGACTTCTCAGTTGTGTCTTTCAGATTGTTCATAGACACTAGGGAGAGTTGTATAGTCAGCAAAGTCATCTAAGTATATAGCATGATAAACTTAAGATGCATCATCTCACAAATGTGATTCAAGAAACTAGCCACCCAGTAGTCGTTGTCATCAAGATTTTGAACTTGTCTCGTAGCCCAACCAAGACAATTGAAATCGTCTGTTTTCTCTGCAAGAACCTTGAAATCACTGCCGAGGTTAGGGAATTGAGTCTTGAGTCTCTTTACTTCCTCGGAAGTAGGAGCTCTGGGGGTCGGCAAAAGGTATTTCTGGAAGGGGTCGGACATGACTAGACTTTGTAGTAGATAAAACTTGACTGACCAGAATGTATGTAGAGATGAGAGTATTCTATAGCACTCGAGATGCTCTTATTTATATTGATTTGAAACCCTGGTTTAAAGGATTCTCGTCAAAAGGGAGTAAATACAGTTGAGTCTGTAAATAGGTAGTGAGCTTGAAAGTCAGAGATCAATAATCAGCTTACTGGTTGTTTGAAAACAATAGATTACAACGCTGGTAGGCTATCAATCCTCTTTTCAGTTTTGGAGAACACAGTTTTCACAGCCGTTGTAACAAAGGAGGCAAAGCGAGATCTGTGAGTGAGCCACAAGAATATTAGCTTAGTGGTTAATTGGATAGCTGAGCTCTGTCGTCATTTGAATCCTCAAAGGTTTGCTACACAATCATATATGCCTCGTCAGCCACTGAATTCTGGTCTTCAAAGGGAAAAAGGAGCGAAGGGAAATCAGGTGCAACTTTGAGAAAGGTTTGTACAACTTAGAACATTTGCCTGGATCAATTCCAGCCCTCGTTAGTCAGTATTATGGCAGACTTACGGCATAATGCGAAAGTCTTGAAGCTTTTGATCTTTGTTACACCATTACTACTAGTATTGAAGATTTCGAAAGGCTGATACGGCGCAACTCTCTCAGCCCTCTTGCCGCATCCGCAGTGTAACTTGCAGGGGCGGTGCTGCACGGGTCGTCTGCAAGGGGATTCGCTGATGGATTGCAGGACGGAGGCGGCAGCTTGCCAAAGAATAAATGAACTTAATCAAAAGATGTTCTTACCTCGGTTTTGACTCACGAGATAGCCTGCATCATCGCTAACTGATGCAATCTTCGAGAACTGGGTTGAGCTACTATTAAGAAAGGGAAGATGGAGTAGTGCAAATAGAAGAGCCGTTCTTAGCGATTATGTTCAAAAGGGCTTCGAGGCAGAAAGAAATGATATAGTGATGGCGAGTGAGATCCTTTGAAAAAACACAAACTAGGAGCCCAGCCGTTTTCCTCATCCTCGACTCGATACCTCACGTAAGCCATGCTTGGATGAAACAGTTGCCAGATTTGCCTAGATAGTGATCAAGCTTTATGATTGTCAGCTACTGCTAGGTTTTGAAAACAGCAGTAAGCATAAAATGAACTGCTCCTCCGTGCTTGGCGTCCATTCAGGCAACTTGCAGTGGCTACACTAGGCTACATCTCGTTCATGGCCTCCCTTTCTGGTTGATTGGTGATGAAACACAATCAGAACAGTAATAAAGCGGGGTGCATATGAAATAAGCTGATGACCTTTAAGCGTAAGCTGATTGATGTGAAGTGGTTATTAAGTAACACTCACTCTGACTATTCCGATCCATGTCTGGAAAAAGTGCAAGTAATCGACATGATAAGGGGATTATCCGGTGGAACAAGGGGTGCTATTGGCTAGTCTTACGATAAAGTAGATCGATCAAGAGAAGGTAGGTTTCTTTTAGGTAATAAGATCCGCAATGTTTTAGAGACCCTAGAGAACCAAGGTATTAGTTATAGTTCATCGATATACCGTAGCAATTGGATTATAAGATAATACTTATTTAGAATCTCTAGAACATTTAAGGAGATAATGATAAGTTATCCCGAAGGACGTTTCGATCAAAGTTATTTATTCCATTAAGGGTAAGTAACTCAATTAAAATGAGAGGCAAAAAATGAGATTTTTACTCACACATGGGTGTACTATCTTATAATTTAATTATTATGTACTTCCCATGCACAAATTTAAAACTTCGACGATATGCCAACTATAACTTCGCCTTCAGATTCGCAGCCTTCGCCTGCTCCCTGAGAACTCTCCTCAGAATCTTGCCACTAGCGCTCTTCGGAATTTCATCAGTGAACTTCACTCCTCCTCTCAATCTCTTATGATTCGCAACCTTGCCAGACAACCATTTTACAATCTTCTCCTCTGTCGCTTTATCGGCCGCAACACCTTTCTTAGGTACTACGTAGGCTCTTGGAACCTCCGTAGCTTGCTCTTCATTGTATATGCCAATTACAGCCACATCGGCGATATCCTCATTGCCAACCAAAATCCCTTCCAGCTCGGCCGGAGGAACTTGGAATCCTTTGTATTTGATCAGCTCTTTAATCCGATCGGTGATGTAAAAGTTTCCCTTTTCATCTTGATAACCGACGTCCCCAGTTTTGAAATACCCATCCGAGGTCAAGGAATTCTTCGTTCCCTCGGGATTGTTCAAATAGCCTTGAAAAACATTCGGACCTTTGATCCACAGCTCGCCGGGTTGACCTGCTGGGACCTCCTTTTCTTCAGCATCCATGTATTTCGCAATTTGATTTGGCAAAAGACGACCGACAGAACCAATGGTAATATTCCAGTCTGACCAAAGCTGGGTATGCGTAGTTGGACTGGTCTCGCTGAGTCCGTAGCCTTGTTTTATAGGAATCTTGAGACGTTTGTAAACCGTATCGACAAGATCTTTAGTTAGAGGAGCGGCACCGCTGTTCATCATTCTGATTGAAGATAAATTGTATTTGTCAACAACGGGTGACTTTCCGAGCATAAGAATCACCGGAGGTACAACGTATGCAAATGTAATCTTGTGGTTCTGGATATGAGAACAGAATAAATCGAGGTCGAATTTTGCCATGACAATGAGTTCGAAACCACTATACATCGATTGATGGATGAGACAAGTCAATCCCTAAGTTGAAACATTAGCAAATATCGGCCAAAGGTTTCTAACAAGGTAGTACTAACGTAAATATGGAAGAAAGGGAGGAAGGCAATCAATTTATCGCTTTTCCAGGTCAAATTGGCCCCTTCGCCAGCTTTGATCATCAACGTATTAGACACGATATTTCTATGTGACAGCATGACACCTTTTGGATGCCCAGTCGTCCCTGAACTGTACACTAAGAATGCCAAGTCCTTTTTGGGATCTATTTTCGTTCTCCTGTGTCTTTCTGCTCCCGATAGATTCCTGATGTTCGTAAAATGTTTGAATTTGAACGTCTCGTCCTTTTCATCCCCAATCAAAATAATTCGGTCCTCTGGTATTCCAGCCTTCTTGCAGGCTTCAATTGCCGGCTTCAAAAATGGCTTTTGTGTACATAATGCCTTTGCCCCAGAATCTTTGAGCTGAAATGCCAATTCATCAGACGTGTATCCTGGATTGGCGGGTGACAAAATCCCTCCTGCCCAATGTACTCCCCATGTTATTGCAGGCGTGTCGATGCAATTCGGCGTGTAGAGAAGGAGCACATCTCCTTTCTTCCATTCCCAGAGAGCTTTCAGGCCTTTTCCGAAGTCGACGGCTGTGCTACGAACCTGTGCATAGGTGTAGGATCGTGAGGAATCAGGGTCGGTGTAAATAACTGAAGCTTTTGGTCAGTTTCCTTGCATCGATCCGAGGGAGATAAAAACGTACCTTTGTCATCAGGGAATGGCCTATCTTTCCTTTCAAAAAGAAACGTCCAAAGATCAATATTTGGAATGTCTAATTCGGGATATGTTGACTGAGTCGGCATCACGATTGAGTTTTGAAGTATTGCATATATTGAAGTTAAACTGAATGGAATGCAGATTTTTAATGAAGTCTTCTTATCTTTGTACTTATTATCTCCGCCTTCGAATGCCGGGGGCCGATGGGCCTCCGACCGAGGCAGGCATTACTCGGATTATGAGGCATGAAGCATCAAGAATTGAAATATTCGTAAAGCAGAATAAAGATGTTCGGATGAAGGTACTTGAGAGACGGTAATGTTTATTTCAAAAAGCCTATAAGTATGTTCAGGCAATGGCTTTAGGTCTGCTAAGTTCTAAGTGGGCTGACATTTCAGGCTATAAAATGTAATATGCCATTCAGATTTCAAGTGGAAGATTAGAGATCTGGGAGTCTTTTGGGAACACAAAAATGAATTGTGCACGAGATGCACATTCTCGCTTAATTCCCGCCCCCCCTTTAACTTATATTCAATAACGACCATCACCTCAAAGATATTCCTCGGCCAAACGTCCAAAAATGAACATCTCGAGCTATTTGGAAAACATTCATCAAGCTTTACCTAGCATGACTTACCTTTTAACGTTCCTGATCCGCGCATCCCCAATCAGTTCGTTGAATCCAAATGCTGTGCGAAGTGGATTCGGTTTCATACTGATTGTTGCGTCTCCCCTTCAACTAACATACGTCCTCAGCTGAAAACAATCTATAGGCTCTCGGATATGCCTCACGGTAAAGCGGTTCTTATAATACCCTGAGTTCGTTCAAAAGGATTCGAATCCTACAATAGCCTTTGGTGGAGACTGTGGTACATAAGATCTTACATAAGGAAGTAGCATCGATCATTTCCGCGCGGCTCTTACTCGCCACTCAAAACCAAGGCTTGGAATTTGCTGAAAACCTCGGATGATTTTCCTCTCATCTTCAAAAGTGGGCTGTTGACTCTTCCTATCTAACTCTAGGGTTCAAAAATCCCATCATCGCGGAATCCTTCCTTAAGAGAGGGGGCCTCTTTTTCAGACTAAAATTCGGGACGTGTGCTGACGGGCTTTTTGCTCGTAGTGACAGGCAAGCCATCCCATCCTTCATCCGAAATATCACGTGCTCCTAAGGTTGTGGGGCCCGCTATGGAATCTTCAATCCTCGCATCCATTGCAAATGAAAGCAAACTTCTGGATTAAAGCAATTCAGAATGCTGTATTTAGAACGCATTGATTAATTTTACAAGAGCATAGCCAGAATTTATCATTTGAAGTCAAATGGCTCTAAAAGTTTGCTGTATAAAGAAAGTCTCTTCTAAATTGAAGAGCCTTGGCTGCATGAAGGAATGAAGGCTGAAGATATTTTAAGCGCCGTAGTATTCCATCCAAGAGACGAGAACCAGATGCATGTAGAGATGCGAGTCCCGGGAAATCATTCTTCGGTATAGAGTGGCCACTAGGATGATCTATTTCTGAGATCCTATGCTCCGAAGCGCCTCAAGTCTTGCGCCTTACCTTAAAGTGCATACCTGCTCCCTAGTTCTTACATGAAACGTTTGAGACTTTTTACTCTATTTCTATCTTCAGCTGATTGACGTAAAGCTTGCTAGCAAATACAATGTCTTTGTCCGAGTGAGTACTTTATTCAATTTCAACGCGACTGAAAGTTAATTTTCTAGGGCTACCAATTTTGCTCCTCTTTTAAAGGGGCCTTTCTCCAAGTTCTCCACTAGTTTGGTTCCCAGAGGAATTTCGTTCATAGAGCGGAAAGAGAAGTGAGTCTAAGTCCCTGCAACTAATCCGCTCAATCACAGATGCTAAAGGAAACAGGTTTCGAGCAGTCGATTTCGTTACACAAGGAGACACGCGAAGTGCTGTCGTCATCCACAATGGAACATCTCCGAGGGCCATGGCAAGAGTGTTCCAAGAACGCTCTCGCAATGGTGTTTGTATTCCGGATGATGGCAATGAATTCGATCAGCTGATCAAGTACATATACTCTGGTCAACTACCTAGCTTTCCAAGTATGCAAGAGGATGCTACACCATACTTTCCTGGCACAACAATAGGGTGTAGGAAGTATGTAAATTTGATGCATAGACTTTTTTATTTGGCCGAGAAATTCTTCATAAATGATTTGGCCAATAAGATTATGGACAGAATTCAAGATGCTGTGAGTAACTTTCAAGCTCCTGTCATTTCCTCGCAATTCGGGTAGTACTAACTCCCACATCTCAGGAATACGGACAATGTCAAATTCCCCACGTCTCCCAAATACGAAACGTATATGCCAACACATCCAAAAACAGCAAACTACGGCTCTACTGCACTTCAATTATAGTTTACCAGTTCACCTGCAAACTTGCAGAGAGAGATATGCAGGACTACATCGAACTATGCAGGACAATTCCTGATTTTGCGGCCGATTTTATGGAGCTTCACTATAAGCATACTCGTCATATTTTCAGCCATGGCTGTGATCCGCAACTGAGAAGTGTGAATGAGGGGTTTGATCCGTGCTATTTTCATATGCATACGGTTGGGGAGGTGTGCCATCTTGAGGAGAGGGTGGGGCAGATGGTGGGATGGCCTTTTGGTTGAAAGGGCATTGGGGAAATCTTTTAAACAAAATTCCTGCCGTTGCTTCAAGTTTGGAGACAGGAGCCGGAAAGATGTCCACTTCGATGGATCCGAGCGGACCTCGCTCTGGATGAACATCATACCCTAGATACCTAACTGCTCTAAGTTAAGGTACCTGTATGGCGATACTAAAGCTGAACGAAGCGGTCTAGGAAGAGGTGTTTTAGCCTTTTTTAGGTGGGCTCATATTCTACGATAGCTTAAAAGATCGATTTATATAATAACTACCTTTAGATAGCTGTTTCGTTCTTACTGGGGATAAAAGAATTTTTCAATAAAGAATATAGTGGTCTGATTAGCCACTTTTAACTCTATTATATCTCTAATAACGAGCAAAAAGTGACATGGGAGGTTGCCGAATGATAGGGCTAGAGCTGGAACTCGGCTATATCAATCATATGAAACTTGTCGTTCTCGCAACTTAGCAATCTTTTTCTGTAAGTCAGACATCTTGTTCAATCTTAAGATAAGCCAGGTTATAAACACGCTCTTGTTCCAAAGTCTTCACGTAGTTTCGGTCGAAGGTCGAGAAATTGTTGATTAAGCGTGAAGTTAGTTTGAGCCCAACGTCGACGCCAAAAAAAAAGAGGAATTTACCTTGACGTGGTGTCTTGTGAAAGCCACCCGTATGTACTTTCTCCAAAAATTCCCTAAGGATATCCAGATTTTCGAGCATTTAGCTGAAGACAATCAAGAAGGGGGGTCAAGGGAAAGAATCAATTACATACTCTCTCCGTCGACCGACTCCTTGGAGCCGCTGTTGAAAGTAGTTGTTCAAATATTTCGCCTGAAAGTCTTGATCTAACGCTCTTGCCCTTCGACGCCTCGGTTTGGAAGGTATTTTCAAAGATTCCCACCTTGCGATCTAATAATTACAGTAATCGAGATCGATTCTCAAAATCGAAGATTTCGCGAGCGCGCTTCTGTGATTAAGTATAGTTGAATGTGAATTATTGAAGTGGCTACTATAGGTACATTTTGTTTCATTTCATATCAATCAGAGAGGTAAGATCCCACGCGTTACACATCAAGATCTCACATGACTTTGTCGTGTTCGCAGCGCAGCCCCTATAACCCGCTCTTAGGTTAAGCGAGTATCCGTGCTAAGCCAGCTTCTTTATATCAAGACGGTTTCCCTTTCCCTTCCGACAACTACAAAACTCCAACAATTCCAGATACGCTATAAATGTTCCTGGATTTTGACGATATCAATGAAAGTAATTGTGCAATCATTACAAGGTGAGCTTCATACGTTGACGTCCAACTGAACGCAAGCTAATGAAGATGTTTATAGAAGGATGACTTCCAATCCATCAACGCCAGTCGGCAAAGCCTCAGTCCCAGAGAAGGAGATCACAAAGTCAAGTCCTATGCTTATGACTCCTGAGTAAGTTTTTTCGGTCCTGAGCAAATTTCCACTCTTCGCGCTTGACTCTAGGAGGAATTAATGAGATAGAACTAACTTACTTATAGGAATCTCGATGAAATCGTAACGCTTTTTGTGGGAAAGAAACGCACGAAATTTCTCGTCCACAAGAAGATCCTTTGCGCCAATCTGCCTACTTCAAGACGTCTTTCAACTCTGGCTGGAAGGAGACATTCGATGGTGAGATGTTCCTTGAAGAAGAAAATGTGAATATAGTGGCAGATCTGATTGAGTACCTGTATCGCGGCAATCTTCCAGACTTTGTTCATTGGAAGCGGAGCATTGTCGATGGTTCTCGTATTCGGGAGCTATATTATTATGCCGAGAAGATATGCATGCCGGCTCTGATGTACGAAATCCCAGTCTCCTTATTTATTTCCTCAAATGGAAAATAGCATAAAGCTTTTCCGTTCCTATCTCTTATCGCACTTTTTTACCTAATTTTCTCCTAGTTTGGCAACGACTGACGGAGGTTTCCAGGGATACTATTATGGACAAAATGATGAAAACTCAGCGAGAAGAGAATTTGAAATACGATACACAAGTAATAGGAGAAATATTCTCCCGTATTCATTCCGAGAGCAAACTCAGATATCATTCTTGTATCCAAATTGCCTGCAGTCTTCTCCGCAATCGCCGTGGCAAATCTCTGTCCCAAGGAACCATCAACCAAGTCACTGAACTCGCCGAGAAGTACCCGGACTTTGGAGTCATCAGAGAAACTTTGAAGGCGTATACGTCCTATACAGAAGCCATGAACTCTTTCGGGCAGTGCTATCTCCACGTTCACGAACCGGATGGAACATGTTACCTACAAACCGAAAAGGCCCTCAATTCTCAATCTTCAAGCAGTGCAGAAAATAGTCCCTGAGACTAGGAGGAAGAGCAAATAAATGAGAGAGAAGTCCATTTATCCTGAGTAGAACTCATCTGGGAATTAGATGAACTCGCCGATCATATAATAATAATCATAATTATATAATTTTTGTAATTTGGCGCTGGGCGCTGAGACTGGTTAAATCACGTTGGGAACCACTTGTTCGGTTTTTTTTTTGTTGGCAAGTCTCCAGGGATACCTATTGCGATAGGCCGGAAACTCTACTCTTTTGATAGATTCCGTTGATGTGTTGATGATGCTTGATTGTTACGGGAACTGATTTGCGCTATATAACGCCTATCGACCTTACTTTACCACGTGACTCTATCTGACCTTGACTTATTCCTACGCTATTAATCACTAAGATGCCACGGATTTGGATTTGGGTCGTTACTGTGGTTTCCTTTATAACTGCCTATAATTTGTTCGGGAGTGATGGCGTTTTGGGCATGAAAATTTGGGATAGTGCGAGGCAATGCAGCGACTTAGACAATTAGATAATAGAAGTTAAACACAAAAACATTTGACTAGTACTCTATCTTCAACAATCCGACACCAAAAGAAATCCTAGTTCTCGAAAGTTTTAAGTTTAACTAATATACAAGAGCGTGAGAATCACCCAATTGATGCTACATCTCAAAGTTCCACAGAAAATTTGCGTTTTCACTCTCAAGAGACTAAGCAGAATACACCCAGAAGGTGCATGTTTGGATATTATTAAGTCTGCAGCCAAAATATCTCAATAATCTAAAAAACCAGTCGTGGCTTAAATTTCTATTATTATGATAAGACTCCCTATAGTTCTTCTACTAGCTACCGGTTTTGAGCTATGTTAGAGTTCGCTTAATTTTGACGGACTCAGGAGTACTACCCTACCATCACAGGCTTATTATCTTCAGTGAAATTCTAGAAAAAACGAGATAATAGCATATAAATTAAGAATGTAAATTACATTACTAGATTAGCTTAGCGTATTCATTTTTATGGATAGGATCATCTATAGAGTCATCGGATACCACAAGAAATCCAATAAAAGATTCTCTGCTTTTGAAGTCGGCTAAATATACGATATGAGTAAACTGAGACTCTATAGCGCCGATCACCTCGCTTTGATTGTGCTTAGAGGATCTCCAGGTAAACAATGGCTTGAAGAGAGAGTAGCTGAACTGGAGGAGCTGTTTCGAGACATATTTAAACTGGCTGGCAAGTACTCGGCT
This sequence comes from Chlorencoelia australis, assembly GCA_003988815.1. Classification (NCBI taxonomy): domain Eukaryota; kingdom Fungi; phylum Ascomycota; class Leotiomycetes; order Helotiales; family Cenangiaceae; genus Chlorencoelia; species Chlorencoelia australis. Next base: position 13,560 of record QYAN01000076.1, on the reverse strand, counting down.
GACTTAGAAGCTGCTACCTTGATGCTGAGATGGACGATGATTCTGATACAGATGGGTCTGAGCTAAGCAATTCTGCGGAGACGCCCCATAATTAGATATTGCTGGGTCTGAGATAGATATTAAATTGGTTGTATATTTAATAACTTTAAAAGAGAGAGGTGTGTTTTTAATAAGGAGAGCTATTCTTGATCTTCCAAAAAAAAAAGGTAAAGATGGAAATAAACTAGAGACACTTTACAAAGAGTTTATTTTATGATTATGACCAGTTCCTTCTTATATGAAGTTTAGTATTCGGCACCTGAATCGAATTTCAGAACGGCTTTAGTGTGTAAGAGCGGGTAAAAAGTGAAGGGGAAGAAGCTTTAGATTGCGAGAGAAAAAAATATATTCAAAAAACCGAGAGAATGATAGACTCCCACTCCGTCGAGCTTCGTAGTCGGGTGTTAGGTTTGGAATAAAAGCTAGGTTTTTACCACTGGATACTTTATTATCACTCTCAACATAGCTACATCAAATCTGCCCTCCAAAAGGTTCTTGCTTCCTGACCGCACTAGCAAAGTCCTTCAAAAACAACCATCTCCCTTCCTCCACCCACCCCTTCTCTCTAAAATCATTCGCATATTTCGGAAAGAAATCAACCACATCCAACAAACTGTCATCATGCGCGATAACAACAAACACCTCGTCCAACGCATCAGCTTCCATAACCTTGCTTATCGTTTCTTCCGCTTCATCAGGATCATGTGCTATCACCCCTTTCCCATCTTCCAACCTGGCAACCACATAAAATGGCTTTTCTTTATCTCCATCTCTCAGTAAATGTTCAAATATTGCTCCTGGGCATGGCTTGCTGCTTTTAAAATATAGGGGATTGGGAGACATCTCTTTTGGAAGAGGGAAGTATTGCGAAGGTCTGAATTGACCTCCATGGTGACATGCATCTCCTCCCATGAAAATAAAGGAATTAGGAGAAGTGGTTACTCTGGCGAGAGCACACATATGTCCAATAGCATGACCGGGAGAATCGAGTAAATAGAATGATCCATCACCGAAATAATCAAAAGCGTTGAATCGTCCAATTTTCAAACCCTGATTGAATGCTATTTCCCTCAATTCCCTTCCCTCATAATCGCTTTCCCGGATCGGCGCATCTTTATTTGCGGGGTAGCCTGGAGTAAAAGCTTTCTTAAAACCAGGTCCTACAATCAATGCGGTGCTCGATTCGAAAGTACTCGGGTCTCCGGTATGGTCCCAATGCCAATGACTCCAAATAATTCCCTCAATACCCTTAACATCAACACCATGCTCTTCCAACTGTTCACGAACACCTTTCTTCACGGTAACATTATATCCTCTACCTTTAATCATCTGCACTATTTGAGGAGCGGCATTCTCCCAGTCTTTTCGCACGCCGAGATCAAAGAGTAGAGCGCGCCCCGAAGCATGCTCTATGAGGAAAGAGTAGGCTGGAACGGATAATGCGGTGAAGCCGGGGATTTTGGGAGAGATGAAGATGTCAACTGGGACGCCGGCTATGTGGGACGTGGTATCGATGATGCGGACTTTGACTGCGGTTGAGGATGAGGGGATCTTGAGGTCTGGCTTGGCTGCCATTGCTGTGTTTGTTTGTTTCAAGTATTATGACTGGGAAAGAAAGAACGATGTATACACAAAAAGACCATTACAAATCAACATCCGATAATGAGCCTCTAGAAAATACTATTGCCTGTACTGCTTGACGTCAGAGTCGCATTGTTGGATATCGAATTGCTTGTCAAGGCCGATTGGCTGAAGATAACGCTTAGCACATCATCTTGCTGTACAGTATAGTCCTTTGTCTCTCGGATAAATGAATAGCATTGGATGAATGTAAGGCTAAGGGGGGGAAACAAAAAAAAGAAATACTGCCAGTGAGGTGCATTGATAGACAGACACACTATGAATAGCTCTTCATCTACTTAGTATTAACAATATCAATACCTACATTAAGCTAACCAAGCTTGACTCATGCGTATGTTGTTTATCGTCAGGCAAAGCTCTCTTGTAAATACAGAATTTAAATCGGATAAATACATATCTTTTCAGATCTACAAGGTGGACAGTCTAAATGTTAGTTTAGCTTAGCTTAGTAGCCAACAGGTGCTCACCTATCATTAGCCACCCAAAATAGGCGAAATCCATCCATTTTTAACTCCTTTTTTAACTCTTTCGGAACTATTTTTCTTTTTCCTTATCCAACGAGTTGCACAGGTTAAAAGCCTATCTCGCAAAATGGTCATCAAAGAATACGTGACCTACAATGAGGTAAGTACTTTGGAGCAAAGTGAATCTTTATATCTTCACTATTCTAGGTAGAAACACTGACAGCCTCGCGTCCCCAAAAGGTCCACAAATTATGTCAAGACGCAGCCCCGCGAATTCTTGAGGATTTCCGACCTCAGTTGATGATTGCTATCGGTGGTGGTGGATAGTAAGTCTTCACTTTCTTTGAGGCATTTTTCTTTCTTTCAAGGTTGAAGGATGCAGAAAGTCAATATCTTCAAGGCTTCAAGATATTCTCGAAACTCCCTACTCACCCCCCTTTGTTGACTTTAAGACTAACTACGAATCAAGTGTACCTGCCAGAATTCTCCGATCCTTCTTGAAGCAACCGGGATCTCCAAATATTCCCATCCAAGCTATTGGGCTCTCCCTCTACGAAACCCTCCCCTCGTCGCACCCTTCAGGCGTCAATACACTAGGCGAAATCGAAGAAATTGGCACGAAGGTCACACGCACACAATGGTTGGATTTGACAAGCTTGGGGGAGATGGAGAATTTGGTTGGAAAGAGAATCTTGATTGTAGATGAGGTCGATGATACTAGGACAACATTGGAATATGCTGTTAAGGAATTGGAGAAGGATGTTGAGGAGGCCCGACAAAAGCTAGGTGCTAAGGGGGAGAAGACGGTTTTCTCAATTTTTGTTCTTCATGTGAGTTCAAGGTTTTTTTTCGCTTTGGGGCTCTTTCACTTTTGTGGTTGCTAATATAGTTACTTGCCAGAACAAAAACAAGAAGAAGAAGGGACAACTTCCAGAGGATATGCTTAATGAGAATAGATACCTTGCTGCGCGGACAGTTGAGGATGTTTGGATTTGCTATCCTTGGGAAGCTACAGACATTGAGGAACATGATGCTTTGGCTAAGAAAGCTGCCGTCTAAATAGGTTTACTATAGATGTTCGATTTCCTGCCGTCAGAATCCTGGATATTCTTCATTCTTTACGAGCTTCTACAAATCCGCACCTCCATTTGGATATAAGGCTGTGCAAGTGTTTACTCCGTAATATTACGCTCATAATGGAGAAAAAAAGTTACCCCTCTTCAATTTCTTACCCCACCAAACCCCCACCTCCTATTTTAGACGCCTATTTATTAGCATCCTTGCGAATGTTACGCCCTTGCGGAGTGCATGAAAGACGACAATTCATGTCAGCTCCCACGAAGACTAATGCTGGCTTCCATTAAATCCGTCCAACAATTTGTTTACTGATCTTTCCTCTTTCTCCACTTCTCACCGCACTCACTTCTATAAGTTCGTCTAAGCTCTCCTCTCTTTGCAAAATGACACTGATTCATCGATTGATCCCAATATCTTCCTCCTCAGCAACCACAATGGGAGAAGCAGCTTTGAAGCCCGATAAGGAACATATTTTGTGTGTTCTTCCCTTTCCTGAAGACAAGAACATTACAGAGTTTTTGAAGAAGAATCATAATGTCGATATTACATATTACGAACTTTCTTTGGCGCCGGGGAAACATGATAAGCTTGTAGCATTTCAAATACCTGATGGTACCTATACTACCCCTCCCTATTCCTTCTCTTCCTTGGAAACCCTAATCTGATCTCCCCTCCTCTACAGAGCTCTGGGCTAATGCTACTATCCTCATCTCGTTAACTGCCTTCCCACCCACCGCTTCATTGGCACGCTCCCTTAAACTAGTCCAAACCTTTTCCGCCGGAATCAACCAATTATACGGGACACCTCTCTACACATCCACCTCTGTGCCCATAACCAATTCGTCTGGGATCCACGCACCGCAGATTTCGGAATGGGTTGTGCTGCAGATATTGAGCCATGCACATAAAGAGAAACTGTTGTTAGAGTGGCAGAAGAGGCATTATTGGGGTCCGCATACGGAGATTGGCTTTGTGAGGGATAGTATTGGGCTGAGAGTCGGGGTTTTGGGGTATGGTGCTATTGGACGACAGGGTATTTCTTCCCTCTTACCTTTCACACCTCTACCAGTCCAAGAGGGAAAGGAAATGCTAACAAGGAGATGAACAGTGGCAAGAGTAGCCAAATCCCTCGGCATGGATGTAATAGCATATACCGCCTCTCCGCGAGACACGCCGTCTTCCCGCCGTGACACAGGAAAATACATCGTCCCCGGAACGGGGGACCCTGAAGGACTCATCCCATCCGCGTGGTATTCGGGACTCTCCAAAGCCTCCCTGCACAATTTTCTCTCCCAATCCATCGACATCCTCTTAATATCAGTCCCTCTCACCTCATCTACAAAACATTTCCTCTCCGCCCCAGAATTCGCTATTCTTGGCCGAAAAAACGCTTTCATCGTCAACATAGCAAGGGGTCCGATAGTACAACAAGACGATCTAATAGCTGCATTGAAGAAACCCTTAGAAGAGGGGGGGTTGAGAGGTGCAGCGTTAGATGTTACGGATCCGGAACCTTTACCGAAAGATAGTGAATTGTGGGATTTGAAGAACGTGGTTGTGACGCCGCATGTAAGTGGTTTGGGGACAATGTATATGGAGAGATGTTTTCAGATTTTGGATCAGAATTTGACGAGGTTGGAGGAGGGGGAGGAGTTCATTAATCTGGTAGATAGGGAGAAGGGATATTAGGTAGATAATTGGGATATGATTGATGATTCGTCCGCCCTCTTTTGATTACAAGCGAGAGTCCTTTTTCTTTTGTTGATGGATATTAAGAAGGAAATTGATGGGTGTAGAGGGTCTAGCTAGTAAAGTAATATTATGCTATATCGATCATTGGTATTCTTCAGATTCTAGAGTGGAGGTTGTGGTTGAGATTGAGTCCGACTGGATTCATGTGGTGGGAGTAAGTGAATAGATGAAGAAGGCTAGCAGACTTGAGAGGGTGTGAGAAAGAGAGCAATTATATAGGTAAGGAGAGCATCTCCCCCTAGAAAACCAAACTAAGAAATTCAAAGGAGAAGGTACAATACAATACAGTATAGTAGTGCATCGCCCATTTGAAATGTAGGAACTGCCGCAAATTAAAAGCATTTAAAACGACGGTAAATAATTATCCAGTGACAATAACAATATTAAGTTTGGATGAAATATGATTGTTCTGCTTTTGATGAGTTAGGTAGATACTATCATGTACAATGGTAAAACAATATCAAGATGCAAATCATTAAAAATTTTATTGCTAGTAATTCCACGCCGAGAAAGAGTCTTACCTCCCAAGCCTTCCCAAACCATTGTCAAACAAATTATATCATATCATAACAATCATAACAGTAATCCCATCCCTATCAATACCCCTCAGCAATCCTCTTCTTCTCCCTCTCCTCCTCTTCCTCAGCAACCCAATCCCTAATCCCCTCACCCCTATTAAAACTAATCCCCTTCCTAACAAACCCACTTCTCAAAGACCTAGCATCCCGCTCATAAACCACATTAATAACCATCAAACTACCCACAAACAACCACACATCCCCACCTCTAATACCCCTCCACCATCCATGCTTCTTGCCTACCTTCCATAGCGAATCAATACTCATCCGAACACCATATAAAAACTCGCCTCTCGCATCCCTTCTCACTATATATCCCCATAATCCTCCCAATGCCCCTCCAAGGAAAAACCTCTGCGTAGAAAGGATATTCTTTGGCAGTAACTGTTGGAATAAACAAATAGCGCCCCAACCAGTACCGACAGAACCAGCTACGAAAGTAGTGTATTTTAAAATTTTGGAGGCCAATTTGTTAAGGGATTGGAGGGGAGAATTGTAGAATTTTCTATAGGCGGGGAGGGAGAAAATGAGGAAGATAGCGGTGAAGAAGCGGACGAGACGCGGGAAGACGCGGATCCAGTAAGTGAGGTAGGTTCGTAGACAGGAGGGGTCAGAGGGATGGAGAGTTGCGCAGGTGAGGGAAGTTATGAGGGGGTGGGCGGAGGAGGTTATGGGACGGATGGCGGAGAGGCGCTTGGGGAGGGTGGTGCTGTTTGGAAAGAGGATTGGGGAGATAAAGGTTCTGTGGATATTAGCTTATATCTAATGAAGAGATGAAGTACTTACGGATAGTTCAAATGTGCTATTTCAGCAAGATTATCGACGGTCTCTAGAGTCTCTGGCCAAGGAAGATTCGAAGGATAACCTTCTGGTCGATATTGAACATATTGTGGAGAGTATTTTAGAATGAAATCCCCATAAGCTTTTGGAAAACAATCACGATCAAAAACAAAAGCATGAAGTAATTGTCCACATGTAAGTGGGAAGAGCATCCAACTTCCCCACCACCATGGTCTTTCCCATTTACTGCCCTCTTTGCCCCATATCAATCCTTCATCTTCTGCGAGGTTATATGCGAATTCTGCTGCTCGACTTAAGGCGTATATGGCAATTGTAACTCTCAACTGATCGCTGGGGTAAACAGCCAGCATGAATCCTGCTAGACTCGCCCCTATAGCTGGTGCAAGACTTGAAGTGAGTGTTCTGCTGGTTCGTTTATTTCGTTGTCTGAAAGGACGGGCTTCTGGTGTGAGAAGATGTGCTCGAAGACGCGTAAAGAATCTGAAGAGAATACGATGAAGGAGGAGAATTGTGGAAAGGGAGAGTGAGAGTCGGAGGTTTGGGGATTTCCATAATGGTATTCTTTTTCCTCTGCTATCTGTCAGCCTGAGAATTCGATGCTGTCATCATACAGACTTACTTTATACGATGAGCTCCAAGAAACCGTTCTTTAATAATAGCCCAAGCCTTCAAACCAGCACCCGTCGCAATGAACACTCGTAAACTTGCCCTTATTGCTGCCGCGTTATAATCATCGCGTCCCGGTCTCTCTACCAGCTTTTCTACTCTCGTGACTGTAGGCGCATTTCTTCGGAGGATTTTCGAATGCGATATGATGTATTTATGTAGGGTTTCGTATTCTTTGGCGGAGATAGTGTACCGGAGCGCGTTTCGAAGGATAGGATCTGCTGTGGATTTTGCAGAGATTCGAGCTCGAGGAGGCTTCGGAGCTTCACTTGAGGTGGAGGCCATATTTGAAAGCTTCAGTGGTTTGCTGGGTAGATTTTATGTTGATTGTTACTGAGTTTGATGGTGGTTCTTTCGTAGTGTGGAAGGAACCTCGGTATGTTTGGAGCGAAATGTGCTGATTAGCTTCAGTTGTAGGTTTCATTTGGAGGAGTCTGCGAAACAGAAGCTTTGAAGTTTTGGAACTTTGAGATTGGTACAATGTGAATAGGAGAAGATTTAGATGAAGCTTTTGTGTTAAAGACTATGTTATTGTGGCGTGGCAGCGCTCAGCACCATAGTTTGCAAGTATACACGATGCCAGCTCAGCATTCCATCATCGAAGCCTTTATCATGACAACAATGGATAGTCCAAGCCTGTAGATTGCATCTATTTAAATGCTCTATCGTAGAAAGTATCAATCTCCCAGTTATGCGGTCTCGATGCGTGATTCCATCTTCAATGGGACAAATTTGCAGCCATTGTGCAATTTCTTCCAGCACCATCAGCACGTCACTTTCCAGTAGAACACCATGAAGAGCCATCGGAGTATAAGGATCGAGCAAATATTGAGGCAGTAGACATGCGAAGGAAGAGAACACCATGCGCCCGCTCAGAAATCCACCCACATAGATATCTACATCTCGTGCTCATCAGATAAACATCTACACCTAAGCAGCATTCCGTGAAGATTCACAATACCATCAAACATTTACGACTCTTCTTCAAGCCCCAGCATTAAGCCAAGATCTCAATGAAAAGAAAAAAGATATCCCGAAGGAAGCGAAGACTACTACACGATTCTTGCCACCCCGATGTGCAATGGAGGGCTCGTATCGCCAAGTCCTAATGCTTGAGCTAGGATCTTGTCAAGAAGCTATTTAGAAGTCAGTAAATGTCAAAGGTAAGGGGGGAGTCGGGTGACATACGTAAGTATGAAGAGAAAAAGAAGAGAAAAAGAAGAAGGAAAACAAAATCGCAGCGAGGGAACTCGAGCCTTTAAGCAAACGATTTGGCGCTAGTGGAAGCGAACTCTGGCGAAGCGAGCACGTACTAGTCCTTTTTAGGAAAGGCTACTCTTTTTCACCAATAGAATGAGAGTACTCGGCTAACTGGTGATGCCCTGCAGCCTGAGGTATCACTAAGAGCTGGTATGAGTAAATTTCAAAAATTGAGCAGTTGTGGGAAAAGAAATGCCCTAGGTACCACCTCACCTCGCTAAATTTTCAATCTTTCAACTTGCGGACCACCAAAACTACCAAATCTCCTCGACTACCCAACGACCTCTTGATCGCAATACGACAAAATGGCGATCAAGCACAATCAACAAATCCCCCACAATCGTGCGTCTTCTTCCATGAACCTAATGATACTGGAATGCTGATGGCAATTAGATTTCCGAAAGGATTGGCAACGACGAGTCCGAGTTTATTTCGACCAGGTAAATTGCGTTATTACCTTCCAGCAGGATAAACAAAGAAAAGATGAAGGATTGGAATCTAATATAAAAATCTGAATAGCCCGGCCGAAAACTCAGACGTCGTAATGCTCGTCTTTCAAAGGCAGTAGCTGTCGCTCCCCGCCCAGTCGATAGATTGAGACCAATCGTCCGATGCCCTACCATCAAGTACAACCGTCGTGTGCGAGCTGGCCGTGGGTTCACTCTTACTGAGTTGAAGGTACACCTATAACCGCAAATTCATAATCCATCCTACACAATTTCTAACAATAAACATAGGAAGCTGGAATCCCCCGCAAGCTCGCACCCACAATCGGTATCTCCGTCGACCCCCGCCGTCAAAACCTTTCCGTTGAATCCCTCGCGGCCAACGTTGAACGACTCAAGGCCTACCGCGCCCGCCTCATTCTCTTCCCACGCAAACTCGGCCAACACAAAGAACACGATGCCAGCAAAGAAGATGTCTCGTCCGTCAAGAACACCGTTTCGAGCATCAAGGCCGGTCTACCAATCGTCAATACGGCCGCTGGATTCACCGAGATCAAGAAGAGCGATGTGCCGGAAGCTGTGGAGGGTGGTGCGTACAGAAAGCTACGGGATGCGAGAAGTGAGGCCAGGTATGCTGGTGCTCGTGAGAAGAGAGCGAAGGAGAAGGCTGATGAGGCCGCTGCTGCTAAGAAATAAATGGCGTAGTCTTTCTCATGGGTTTCTTCTTTTTGCTTTTGTGACTGGCATGGTTGGTGCGATGGATTGAAGGGTCACAAATAGCAACTTTTGAGCATGGCTAGGTGTACTTTTCATGAATGCAACGACTATTGCACATCCATTGTGAGGTCTGACTGGATTGAGTTTGTGATGTGATAATAATTTATGATTTGGATATATTGATATCAAAGGGAAGTGTTTATCCTTTTGGACGAATGCATGCCTCAAGCTAATCATGCGTAAATAGTCTATGTGTTGATGTCCTTCATATGTGATTCACTCCCCAAAATCACCCCATTCACAGCATCGATGGACAGGACCTCATAATCTCATCTGAATCTCCATCACACCATTTCTAAATCCCCTCGGAACTCCCTCAAAGTTCATCCCCGCTTTTTATATATCCCCTCCACCTATCCACTTATCCTTAACATCCTTCTCAATAAAACACACCCAAAAACAGACATGCAAAAACTTCAAACTAAACCTACCTACATACAACAGTCAAGCCAGCACAAACCCACTCACCCAGCAGTCACCCAACTCGCCAACCGAAACCCTCCTCGATCCCAACCAACCAAAACCCTACCAAACCCAAAAATGCCTCCTCACCACCCCTTCTCCACCCATCAAATCCCCTCAAAATCCCTCCTAAACAAACCCAAACCCCACGATAAAGGAGATGACGAAGACGCCTGTCCTTACTGTGGAGCTTTAGGATATCATGGGACTTGTTCTGCTTGTTCTGCTGGTTTGTTGCGATACTAAATTCCTTGGACTCGAACCTTGAGATTAAAGGGGCGATTTGAGTTTAGGATATTTGACTGGATGGGGCATCGGTGTTATTGAGAATGGATTAGAGCATGTAAAATACCTACTGGGTTTTGCTAAATGAACATTAAGTGAACATTAAGTCTATGAATGTTTTCATAGTAGGAGAGGTATTCATGAGGGTTGGACACAGGGGTTGAGGCGAGGTATCGCTGTTCGGTTCCTTCTCATTGTCTGTTGTTCATTCATCCTTCAATATACATATTCAAAGACCAGCTGGAGAACTTCAGCTCCTTCTCTGCTATGATATCATGCCTCTGTCCCATTTCTCTTTTTCTCTCTCTTTTTCTCTACTTATTCACCTATTCTTCCACTCCCTCCCTCCTTCCCCCCTACTTCCCCCCTACTTCCTCCTCTATCTTCTTCTCCCTCTCTTCTCCTTCAAAACCCATTTCTCCTCCTCCACTCCTCGACGACAATCCCCATCCTTTCCCGCTCCCCTCTCTCCATCCTCTCTCCTTTCTCTCCCCATTCTCATACCCATCCACATCCTCACCCCTCTCTCTCTTCTCTGCCGCAAATCCATTTCGGAAAAGGGTTGCGAAGATTGGGCATCGTTCATACATTGACGTTGCTCATGTAAGGCTAGATTGCATTGTGTTAATTTGTCTCTGGTTACATTCTGTCTGGTCAGTATGTGCCTGGTTTCGATCTGACGATGATGGAGATATAGACCCAGAAATAGAAGCAGGACCTCTTAACCCCATCGAATTTCTCGCCACCTCCAACTTTTCAGGATCAACCTTCTCCTTCTGAACCTCTCTCTCTGCAGCCCGGCTCTATGTAGGAGCAGATTACGGACGCTGTGTAATCATTTCAGTCGTTCTTGTTGCCTTATTCCCTCTCCCTCTCCAAGATTTTCAAAAGAAGAGGGAAAAGGTGGAAGAACGGGCTTTTTTATATGGTGGTAATTTGGGAAAGTTGTGGGTTTTCACACCCTTACCTAGGACATCTGCAGAGGGAACAATCGAGTTCTTCTCATTGACTAGGGGGTTGTGAAGAAGGATTAAGGTGATGATATAGTGATGTTTACATTTCCCTCTCATCACCCTTCACGGAAATCACCATCCTATCACCTTCTCTTTCTTCCACTTTCTCCTTTCTCCCCTTCAGCAGTATCAGATGGATAGAAACCCCCTTCTTCCTCTTCCTTTGAGCGTAATTCTTCAGGATGTGCTACCCATCGTTCCTCATCCTCTTCATCTCCATCCCCATCTTCTCTCTCCCCATTCCTCTAAAGGTGGTATTCTAGGATTAGGTTTTATGATAGATTCCGGTGCTTGAGATGAGTTTGTGTGATCGATTTCAGTTGCAGTTGAGCTTTCTGCAGCGAGTGCTAATGCTATTGCATCTTCCGAGTTGATCAGCGGTTAATGTGAGGGTTTTTGATTGTGTTTGGGAGATTGTTGGGGGGGATGAGAGGGTGAGGAGCTGGATGTTAAGTCGATTGGATTTGAAGGTTATTTCTGGGAAATTGATGACCTATAACGCTTAGATTAAACACGCTCTTATTCGTCTCTGAAATGTGGGCAGAAAAGGGTTTTATTTAGTCAATTGCACAACTAAGCCAGTCGCAACATTCAATAGTCGTACATTTTAACCAGTCGTGAAATTCAGCCAAATCGTATAGTTGTTAATTGTATAACAGCATCAATAATTGCCCATTCGCTAGTCGAAAATGTGACACCGTATCTATAAATCTGTGATAGAACCTGCGACATCTTTCAACTAAACATGCGAGAGATGCTGGGTATGGGATGATGAGTGCTCCTCGTGAAGTAGACTTAGCTCGCTCGCAGGGATTGATGTATGGTAGGAAATACACTCCGGCGTCTCTATTTCCGGTGTTAGGCTCATATCCTAAGTTGTTCAGAAGACTTGCATGATAGTCCTCACCTGCACTGGGCGAAACAGCTTCAACCTCCTTCGTCATCTTCCTTTTTCTAAAATTCTCAATCCGTTGCGCTGAGATCTCAGAGTCACCATGATAGACTACCGTGTCTTTCCCTTCGTCTATAGCTCTTTCTCCTTTTTGGCAACAACAATCTGCATATCCTTCACGGAAAGATTCTTGGGGAACTTCCACTCCTTGAGTTTCATTTTCCGTTTTCGTGGGCTTCAATTGGGTATCGATCAGCACTTCGTCAAGTGTAATGCAGCATGTCCAACTCACCTTGCTTTGAAGCCATATCTCTCCTGCATTAGTTGCATTATCTGTGGGAGGGTTTCATTTTCCATGACATAAAGTCGGTGGATCGTCTCTTTGAAAGAATCCCATTCTCCATTATTCTTTGCCAAGCGGGAACCTCTTGGGGTTCGGTCCGCTGCCTGGGCGCTCTCTTGAGGTTGAGCGACGGGTTCCATGACTGAGTGTTGCCTGAGTGTTGTCTCCACCCGCTTCTGATGCCACAGGAGTTAGTTCCAGTGGTGGGGGGGTATGTTGGTATGGTGAGAGATAATAGACATTCGGGTCTGGGGGCCGAGGAAACGACGGTCTTGGGTTGTGGTTGTATGTCTAGCAACATATATGTCAGAAGCATTCCTGGAGGAGCGAACTGAGATGTGAAGTTTAAGGGCAACTTGAAAGGAACTTAAAGAAGACTTTAAGCTTTTAAGTCTTGAGAGGCTGCTCAAGTGCAGATAATGCTGTCAGCGGAAATCATTCGACGGGATCCCTTAATTCAAACCTAAACCCTAATTCAAATACAAACTCCAAAAAAAAACCTCCCATGTCTATTTCTGCTATAGAAGCCTGCTCTATTCTGGTTACCTATTTGCATAGTTATTGGGTGGTTGATTGAGCTACCACCCCGCTTTCGCTGCAAAAGCTGCTCTTAACCCTAATTACCTATTTGGTGGGCTGTTGGTTAGCTATTCTAAGCTCTTTTCATTCAGAGTTTAATTTATTATTGTTAAATGACTAGGTAAAGTAACGATTTTCAGAAAATAACTTTAAGATATGCTATTCCTTAGGGGTGATTTCTATGAATGAGAAGACATGATGAATCTGTAGTTAAAGGAGAGTAAATCTTAGAATAGTATATAGAAAGACAAAAATATTCTAGGAAAAAGAGGTAAATCGAGGATCTCCTTGTGAGAAGAACTTAGGGAATGACTGAGGTAAAGAAGCGGTGAATTAAGAGGGAGTGCATGGCTTATAAGACGGGGAGAATACTTTCAGAGTTTACTACTGTTGGTACCAATAATATCTGGAATGCAATATCCAATAGAATGTAATGGCCACTAGAATTCAGTAGTTAGAGAATGCCTTCTATATATCTAAGAATG
>QYAN01000075.1:0-107003 GCA_003988815.1 Chlorencoelia australis | reverse complement strand
TATATTAGTATTTATAGCTAGGCTAGATAATATTATTTATAGGTTTTTATATTATTATTATTATATAAATAGGATTAATTTATTTTTTTATAGCTAAATGAGTTTTCTATTAAATTTTATTAGCTTTTTAATAATAAGTATCTTTTATTTTTTAGCTAGGAATTTAGCTTTTTTAAGCTTATTTTTTTTTTAATCTATAAATACTTTATCTATTAGAAATAAAGTATTATTTATTTATAGCCTTATTATATTAAATAGCTTATTATTTTATAATAAATATAAATTATATATTGACTGGCTTATTTTTAACTAGTTAATATAATAAGAATAGTAGGTTTTAAACTAGTAATTTTCTATTTTTAGTATTTTATATAAAGATTTTATAATTTTTAATATTGAGTTTATATTAATTTCTAGTTATTTTATAAATTTTAAAGGAGATTAGATATAAAATTCTCGATTAAGTATTATAGTAAATTATATATAAGCTTGCGAAATATCTTAAAGATATAGCTATAGGTTTAAAAGCTTTATTACTATAATATAGAAGATAAGTTATTAGCTAATTTTTTAAATTATTAATAATTATATAAGAATAAGATTTTTTTTAGAATTATTATATATTTATATAATTAGCTTTAATTTCTTAAATATTTTATTTATATTTTTATTTTTAATTTTATTTATAAAATATAATTTAAAAAGCTTTAATTCTTTTAATAAGCTTTTAATAATTTTAAAAATATCTTTCTTAAATAATCTAGCTATTTTCTTCTATTTAAAGGCTTTAAATTAGCTTAGCGCCTCTTATAGGTAAATAGTAATATTTATAATAGTTATAAATATTAGGTATTTCTATAATTGGCCTCTATCTCTTTTTGCTAATATTCCGGGAGGTATAATAGCTGGTAGAATAAGAGCTATAGGGGTTATTATTTTATTATATTTATTATTATTTTTTATTAAATATAATTTTATAGATATAGATTTAAAGATTATAGATTTGCTTAAAAGCTTTATAATATAAATCTCTCTTTTAACTATCAATAGGTAAAATAGGCTATTCTAGTGGCTAGCTTGCCTAGTATTGCCTTCTTTCTATATTAATATTAGTGAATTTAGTAGTAGGTTATAAATTTGCCTTATATTTGATTTGTTTTTTATATTAAGAATATTTATTATTTATTATTTTATTTATAATTTCTATATTTTTAATATTGCCTTTTTAATTATAATAATATATTATATTATTAGAGGAAAAGATATATTTAATTTAATTATTTTTAGGTATATTCTAAATATTAAGAATATAAATATTAATTTTTTTAGGCCTAAAATATTATTAATAGTTTTAAATATTATTTATAAGGCTATTTTCTTATTAATTTCTAATAGCTTAGTTATAATAATTTAATATATATATTATATTAGGCTATAATAATATTCTATTATTTTAATAGAGTTATATATTTTTACTAGTATTATTTTTATACTTATTTCTAAAGTAATTATATAATATTTAAATTCTTTGCTAATAAAATTCTTATTTATATTATATATAATAAGGTTAGAAGGGCCTAAATAGATATTAATCTAATATAAATATAATATATTTTAAATATATTTTATATTAATATTCTATAATTATTTATCTGCCTAAAATTAAGTTACTTTATTAACTATATAAAGAATTAGCTAATTGCTAATATATATAATATTTATAATAATATTATAATTAAATTTAATATTATTTTTTAAAATAAAGTAAAATCTTTTTAGGGATTTATTAAATTTTTAGTAATAATAATAGAATTTAGTTAGCTTATTAAGAGCCTATTTATTAACTTTGTGGCTAGAGCTATAGAATAGCTTTTATAATTTTTTAACTAAGAGATATTTAAATTATTAATATAATTATTATAGTTTTATTTTGGTTAGGTAGTATATAAGAATTATAAATAATTTAGATAGAAATATTTTTAGAGATAAGTTTTATAATAAAAATAGATAGCTAAAATATTTTATTATAGATATTTTCTTATCTTTAATAATAATAATATTTTAAAGATTATTATAGTAAATCCTTAAATTATCTATATTTACTAAATATAATAAAAAGGGAATATCTATATAAATAATATAGAATTATATTTTCTCTATAAAGGTCTATATCTTTATAGTTTTTATTAAGAAGAATATTCTAATTTTAAATTAGATATTGACTTAGCTTTTTATTAAGATATTAAGCTTTATTAATTTATCTTTTCTCTATAATATTAAAAACTAGTTATAGCTGGCTATTAACTTTATTAAGACCTTAATATTAATTATTATATTTATAAAAATTATAAAGATATAATATAAAATAGGAGATATAATATAGCTAAATAGGTTATTTTTTATATTTAAGATAATATAGTTTATAATTAGGAAATATATAAATATATTATTAGCTAGTTTATTACTAGTAAATATAGCTTATTTTATATTTAATATTCTAAATTTAATAATAAAATAACTTATTTTTAAGCTATTATTATTATTATTATTATTTTTTTTATATTTTTTAATATTAAATATAAATAATTTAAATATTTTATTATTTTTATTATTATTTTTTTCCTTATAATAAATAATAAATTACTAAAATCTATTTTCAAAGTTTTCTTTTTGGCCTTTATTTTTATTAAAACGCCTTTTAAACTTTTCTCTTATTTAAGCTTATTTTTCCTTAATATATTTCTATAATTAATAGTTTTCTTTTCTATAAATATAGTATTTATAAAAAAGAGAAAAAAAAAAAGAAAAATATTTATATTTATTAGAATAGTTATTATTTCCTTTATAATACCTATAATCTATATAGTAGGCTATAGGGCTAAAGGTTTTATTTATAGGTATTTATATTAGATAATTCTTTTCCTAAATAATTATTAAAGATTAAATTTTATTAATAAGCTATAAAATATTCTTATAGGGGTTGGAAATGGCTATATAATATACTAGTATTTTTTGGTATATAATTACTAGCTTATTAGAAAAGATAAGGTTAAAATAAAGCTCTAAATATAAGCTAAATTATTATTTTATAAGTTTATTAATTAGGGTCTAAAAATAATAATAAATTGGCTTATTTAGATTCTTATCTATTATTTTTTATAAAATTATTATATTCTAGCTTATTAGGTTTTTTTTATAATATTCTATATCTTTAAAGAAATTATATATATAATTATATATATTCTTAAAGTTCTTCTCTAATAAGTAATTATTATAATAATAGCTTTCTGCTAATCCTTTTAGCATAATTAAAAATGCTATTATATAGCCTTTTAGTAATAAGCTAAAGTATTTGCAAATATTATAAAATATAGTAAATTTAAAGTTAAAGCTATAGTTAACTTTATTATATTTCTATTTATTTATATAGATCTTTATAATTATTATTAGTTTCTTTCTAAATATAATAGGTAAAATATATTGCGGAGATATAGGTATAAGGTTAATAAGTATTAATATCTATATTAAATTAATAATAAAAGGTTATTATATATTATTATTAGATATTATTACTTATTATTATATAAGTTGCTGGGCTTAATATACTTATAGAAGCTATTGAAGGTTTTGTCTAGCTTATAAGGTTTATTATATTAGTTGCTAAGTTTGCTAGTTTACTAGCTAAGATATAAATAATAAGAAAGCTAGATTAATAATATAAATAGATATTATTAGTATTTTATAAATTAATAGCTAAATTATAAGACTTATTATAAGTCCTATTTAATTTAAATTTAGTTTTTATTAAAATATTATAATATTTATTAATATTTTACTAAGAGTTAAAGCTAGCTTTTTATTTATCTATTTATATATTTCCTCTTATTTAATAACTTTAATAAGAATTACTAATAAGATTATATTCTTATTATTCTAAGTAATATAAATATCTCTTTAAAGAAGATATATATATAATTCTAATCTTATTAATATTTATAGCTTTCTAAAGATATTCTTATTAAATATATTAAAATCCTTCTATATTAATATTTATAGTTCTTTATCTCTAAAGTTATATATTTTATAAATATAAATTTTCGTGGCAATATACTTTTCTAGCTCTTCCTTAGTTGCTATAGCCGTATCAATGCCATACCCATGCCTCTAGATCTTTTTGGCCTAATCCTTACTTATTTTAATACTTATAATATTAAAAACTTCAAAAAAGAGAGTAAAAATAAGGGGTAAACTAAAGTAGGATAAAAATCTAGTTCTAAAATTTGTAAATCTTAATCAAATAATCTGATCTATACGTCTACTAATTAGTATCAGTTTACTAATAAACCGTTCAAATTCTTCGAATTTACTACATAGCATACGGGTCACAACTTATTGCATAGCTCGATACTTTGTAATAGTTTTGATTCTGGTTATCCTTCTATTTTAAGAAGGATAGAATGCCTATATAATACTCTAAGAAATACGTACGCCCTTGCTAGGGTTCGTTGTATTCTTAGATATATAGGAGGCATTCTCTAACTACTGAATTCTATTGACCATTACATTCTATTGGATATTGCATTCCAAACATTATTGGTACCAACACTTAATTTGAGTCAAATGAAATGAACTGTTGTGACTATACGAAGTACAATTACTCAATAATCATTCAGCACTAATCAAATTAGCAGTGAAAAATAATAAAAACAGATTCCTTTGTTGAAACTATTCATAAATTTAAATTTCACTGCCTGCTTTGTATGTTTAATGTATTATAGATTATTCTCCCTAATCAAAGAACCAGTAGTGAGAATTCCTCATACACTGACATTTAGAAATGGAATATGTCCCACTGATAAAGATTTATGACTATTAGTAGAATCATAGATCGCAGGATATGAGTCTATAGATCGATCCACTTGATAAGGAAAATTCATATTCTGCACTGCACTACAGATCCCTAAACAACACCCCCCCACACCCCCCCAGCACAAGGCGTCGACGCAATCAACCACATCGATCACTTCAAGATGTGTCACCTCTGTCGAAAAGTAGAATCCATCCAAGGCGTCGACTACAAACTCATGAAATACATCTGCAAAGTGCTCGCGAAGATTCCCGAGCACACAGAGCCCCCACACCTTGGAGATATATTATGGGAGCGCAAGCAGACTCTAATGAATCTACACAAGAAAGTCGTCAAGCTAGCGGACTCAAAATTCGTCCCTCGTGAAGCTGGTGACAGCCTCCGCGCAGTGGCTATTGAGATCGATGAGGATATTATGAGAAAGATGGTTGATCATCCGGTAGTAAAGAGTACTGGGATTTGGGCTACTTTGAAGTCATTAGTCACGCCCAGCGAGAGTGTGAGTATTAGGATTGACAAGCAACCGAAGAAAGAATCCATCGAAAACCAGAAGAGGAAGGAGAAGAGAGAGAAGGGAGGAAGAAGGCAGGGAAATGGTAACGGCCCGTGGAAAGAATTCCCTCAAACTTCTAAAGAGACTTCACAGAATTCGAGCGATAATTCTTGTCTAGGAAGTGATCTTGATCCACCTGAAAGAGTAATCGAACGTTCGATCAAGACAGTCAATGAGTGGTTTGAGAGGAATGACAGAATGTTGCACGCCGAAGCAGACAAAGATGACAAAGATGACAACGACGAGCGATCACTGGCTTTTGTGGGTGGAGGAGGGGCCCAAGAGAGGCCGAAGCTGGATCTCAGTCTCTGGAAATCATTGATCAAACGAGGAATGAGTATGAGGATCTCGAGATGCATTAAGAAAAGCAAATCTCGAAGCCCTGGCTCTTCTACTTCCGGAGAAGACTGCATCTATGACACACCGTTGCATCGTCTCGATTTGGAGCCGCAGATCTTGAGCGAAATGGGGGATCGGAAGGCTGGAGGTTATGGACCTGAGATTGATCCCAACAAGCTCATGAAATATCAGAAGGCTAAGAAGCTGAGCTGGAAATCCAACGCTCCTCTACAAGATGCGTTGAATCTATCTGATGACAGGAAGAGGCGAGCAGACCGAAATTTCACAATGAGCGGCGCTCGAAGTCTAGGACCTTCACCAAGGACATCACTGGAAGGACTAGCAGCAGAAAGCAGTCAAGGAAGCACAAGTATGAACTTCAGCATCTCATATCCGGTCTCGATGACGCCGAGCGAGACCCTCAGGGCTTCGAAGGAGGCTAATGGAAGTTCCGAGAGGGATATGACGCCGAAATTAAAATCAACACTTAGTAGTCGTCCGTCGGTAATCAATATAGGAAGCTTGTTGGAGCAAGAAGATTCTGAGGATAGAGTTGATGACATTAGTAACCAAGCAGATGTAGGCTCTTTACCTCCGTCTCCAGTCATATATCCAAAGCCAGGAGTCGAAGTTTCGAGACCATATACCCAAATTGCAGTTGGACGAGTTGGACCACCAAAGCCTGTCGAAATACGACGTGGTGAAAGAGCTCAATTACCTCGAAGGGCAGCCGTTCGGGACTGGCCTCGCCAGATGGAAAAAGATGCTGGGCCAACAAATGTGGATTTAGCACGGGAGAGAAGGAGAGCGGAGCGGCGGCAACGATTGGGGAGATATCAAATATTGGATAAGAGGGATGAAAAGCTATTAGGAAGACTCCATCGGAGCCGTGTAGAGAAGTTAGAAGGGCAAGTATCTGAGGCACAGTTGGAAAGAAGAAGAAAGCGTGGAGAGCGGAAGTCGGTCCCATCAACTGACAGGTATCGAAATAGTGAGAGGCGAAGGCTTTGGGGTAGGGAGGAATTTGGATCTTGAGGTAGAATAGGGATGGCTGCTTTGGGTATGAAGTCCATTTCGGTTGAGTTTGTATAGAAAGCAGTACGTATCTATTGAAGAGCTGTCATCGTCCAGAAACAGAGCATGATATGGGGATGAGACAATAGGGAGGATACTCAAGAAGTCGAATGCAGTAAGTGTGATATGAATCACATAACATATTGATATATTAATGTATTAATGTCTTAGTGTCTTAATGTCTTAATGTCTAATGTCTAATGTCTAATGTCTTAATGTATTAATAATCATGATAAAGCAGAAGAAGAATAAAAGGAGTAATTAATCGCGAGCTTGACACGCTAAGCATTCGGCGCGTTCCTCTCTGCTGGTCAATGCATCCGAACGCTTCTTGAATTTGATCGTCTCCCATCGCCAATTGCTTATTCCCTTTCTTTTCTTTTTCCTGTTTGCCGAATCCAAACAAACTCGAACACCAGTTTGCCTGCAACATGGTCAAAACAAAGGAAAACGGAGATGTCACTCCTGCCAAACCTCCATCTTCTTTAAAGAAGCAGTCTTCTAGTGCATCAGCCAACAAGAATCAAGCTTCCATCCTCGGATTCTTCTCCAAATCCTCTACCAACAATACACCAACTTCTTCCAATGGTATTTTGAAACCAAACAGTTCTGCAAAAGGAGTCAATGCCATGGCGAAGCCGACCACGACTCTCAAGAAACCGGTATTCAAGAAGACGGCAGTCAAAAGCATAACGCCTGTTCCGAGTAGCGATGCTATGGAACCTGCAAGCTCACAAGAGAATGAGAATGGTGGAATTCCTGCCGAAGAGATAGAGGATGCTCACCTGCCATCGCCTGCTCAGAGAGTTAAGCAGGCGGGGGCTAATGGTAGTGCTTTGCTTCTAGGGAGTAGTCCGTCACGAAAGGTAACGTTTCACTCTGATATCATTTATCTTTCACGAAGTTAACATGCTCCTGTGACAGGCAAAGAAGATTGTGAGTTATGCAGAGTCCGATGACGACGAAGACACCTTTGCTCCTGCCATTTCTACACAAAAACGGAAGGGAAAGAAAGCTGTTATTGAAAGTGAGGATGATGATGAGGACACATTTGTGGGAGGTCTTGATGGTATTGCTGACGATGATGGTAAGTTTGATCAGGGGGGAATACTCTTGCTATCTAACAATCTGCAGATGAAATGGACGACTTTATTGTCGAAGACGATTCGGATGCTCCTAAATCTAAGAAACGAAAGCGTCCAGCACCTGCAGCCGTCCCACGAAAGCGCTCTGCCGTATCAACTCCAACACTTTATAATGATGAGGACGAGAACATGGAAATCCCCGAGGCATCAACAGCCCAGCAATGGAAATATGACCCTGAAAATGTCCAGCCTCTGCAACCCAAGTCATCCAATATCAACAAGACCCCTGCACCCCAAAAGAAGATATACAAGGAGAAGGCGTCTAAAACCGAACCCGATCAGCGTTACGAATGGTTAGCTAGTCCAACGGACATTGATCGAAACCCACCCGGACATCCAGACTTTGACCCTCGTACCATCTACATTCCACCTCTCGCATGGGGAAAGTTCTCTCCATTCGAGAAGCAATACTGGGAGATTAAGCAAAAGTTTTGGGATACCATTGTTTTCTTCAAAAAGGGCAAGTTTTATGAATTATACGAAAATGATGCTACTATCGGACATCAACTCTTCGACTTGAAGCTCACAGACCGGGTCAATATGCGCATGGTAGGTGTGCCAGAGTCATCATTGGATACCTGGGCGAATCAATTCGTAGCTAAAGGCTTCAAAATCGCTAGAGTTGATCAGTGTGAATCCGCACTCGGGAAAGAGATGCGTGAGCGAGAGGACAGTGCAGGGCCTCCAACGAAGGGAAAGAAGGCAGCAGCAAAGCCTGACAAAATCATCCGCCGTGAGCTGGCGTGTGTGCTAACAGGAGGTACCTTAGTCGAAGGTAGTATGCTCCAAGACGACTCAGCTACGTACTGTGTTGCAATTAAGGAGTCGACTACAGTTGATGATTTACCAGCCTTTGGAATCGCGTTTGTTGATACCGCTACTGGGCAATTCTTCCTTTCGGAATTTACGGACGATGTAGATCTGACCAAGTTCGAAACATTCGTGGCTCAAACTAGACCACAAGAGCTTCTGGTGGAAAAGGCCTTCATTTCTACCAAAACCCTACGCATCTTAAAAAACAACACGAGCCCCACCACAATTTGGAATTACCTCAAACCTGGAAAGGAGTTCTGGTCAGCTGAGACTACTCGACGGGAGCTCGACTGTAGTGGATACTTTATTTCTGAGGAAGCTGGTGGTAAGGAGGTGTGGCCTGAAATTCTCACGGAAGCTAAGGACAAGGAGTTATTGATGTCAGCTTTCGGTGCTCTCGTCCAATACCTGAGGTCTCTTAAATTGGAAAAGAACCTCCTCACCCAAGGCAACTTCACCTGGTATAATCCTATTCAAAAGGGTACAACTCTTGTATTGGATGGGCAAACTCTCATTAACCTTGAGATATTTGCAAATACCTTTGATGGAAACGATGAAGGAACATTGTTCAAACTTCTCAACCGTGCTGTCACTCCATTTGGCAAACGATTGTTCCGTCAATGGCTTTGCCATCCTTTAGCAGATGCTAACAGAATTAATGAACGCCTTGATGCTGTGGATATGCTCAATGCAGACCGAAGCTTGAGCGATCAATTCACCTCTTCAATGACAAAGATGCCCGATCTGGAAAGATTGATATCTCGTATACACGCTGGAATATGCAAAGCAGATGATTTCCTTCGCGTACTTGAGGGATTTGAGCAAATTGAATACACCATGAGTCTGCTTGGTGCATTTAGTGGTGGTGATGGTATCGTTGATCGGTTGTTATCCTCGATGCCAGACCTCGCTGAACCTCTTGCGTGGTGGAAAACTGCATTTGATCGAGAGAAGGCAAGAGATCACAAGATCCTTGTTCCAGAACCAGGTGTTGAGGAGGACTTTGATGCTAGCCAGGCTCAAATTGAAGAAATCCATGGGGACTTGGACGCTTTGTTGAAAAAGTACCAAACCAAGCTTTCTTCCAAGAAGATCGAGTTTAAGAATATTGGAAAAGAGATCTACCAACTTCAAGTTCCAACATCGATCAAGGTGCCAGGAGATTGGAAAATGATGTCTGCTGCTTCAGGTTTTAAGCGATACTATTTCAAGGAACTAAGTGATCTGATCAGAGATCTTCAGGAGAGTCAAGAGACGCACGGTCAGATTGTCAAGGAGGTTGCTGGTAGATTTTATCAGCGTTTCGATCAGGATTATGCAATTTGGCTCCAGGCTATCAAAGTTATCGCACAGCTTGATTGTCTTGTTAGTCTTGCTGCTGCATCAAATGCTTTGGGATCTCCAAGTTGCAGACCGACATTTGTTGAATCTGAAAGAAGTGTTGTTGAATTTGAAGAGTTACGACACCCTTGTGTTCTTCCGAATGTCACTGATTTCATTCCAAATGATGTCAAATTGGGAGGCGATTCTCCAAGCATTAATCTATTGACTGGTGCTAATGCGGCTGGAAAGTCTACAATCTTGCGAATGGTAAGTCATCACTCTACATCTTTAATTCCTTAGCTAATCCTTTGCAGACCTGTGTAGCTGTAATCATGGCTCAAATTGGATGCTATGTCCCAGCCGTCGCAGCAACCCTAACTCCCGTCGACAGAATCATGTCCCGCCTTGGCGCCAACGACAACATTTTCGCAGCCCAAAGTACCTTCTTCGTCGAGCTCTCAGAAACAAAGAAAATCCTCTCAGAAGCCACACCCCGCTCTCTCGTTATCCTCGACGAACTTGGACGAGGTACCAGCTCTTATGACGGAGTAGCCGTAGCCCAAGCCGTCCTTCACCACGTCGCAACCCACATAGGCTGTACCGGTTTCTTCGCAACGCACTACCACTCCCTAGCTACCGAATTCTCAGGCCATCCCGAAATTGCACCAAAACGCATGCAAATCCACGTCGACGAAGACAATCGTCGCGTTACATTCCTCTATAAATTAGAAGAAGGAGTTGCAGAAGGCTCTTTTGGTATGCATTGTGCGGCGATGTGTGGGATTCCAGAGAAAGTTATTGAGAGGGCAGAAGTAGCGGCGAAGGAGTGGGAACATACTAGTAGATTGAAGGAGAGTTTGGAGAAGGCGAGGAGTGGTTGTTATGTTCCGTTGGGGGTGCAGAGTGATGTTGCCTGGGTGTTGAAGGAGGCTTTGGGTGGTGATGGGGGAGTGGAGGAGAGGGGTTTAAGGGTTTTGATGAAGGCTATTGAGAATTTGTAGGTTATTAGTTGTTAGGGGATGGTGAGGAGGTGGCTAGTGTAATATTTGTGATGGGTGTGTGTGTATAGCGCTTTTACTAGCTGGGTGCTCTTGTTATCTATCGTCGTCGAAATGTAGAATTGGTGGAATAGGCTTTGTGGAGAGTTCTTGTCGCTTTAATTATATGGAAGAAAGGATAGCTAGACATAGAGCTCTTTGTGAGTATCTCTCCTATGAGCTTCTGTTTGCTTTTGAATATCAAAATCAAATATATTTTAATATCTCTGCTCAAAGTCTACTCCTAGTGCTCAATCCATTGTGGAATTAGTATTCCTTGTTTCTTAAAAGGATTTCTTAAGAGGGGAAATATGGACCCGTCCTTTCTCTTCTTCCTCTCGCCATCAGTCATGATGATCCAATACAACAACTTACCAATCTCCTTCAAAAATTTGACATTTCATAAAAAAATCCAACATATTTTCTTCTCGTGCCTAAACAATTAATTTCGCGCGCTCTATTTTTAATCACCCGAACTGATGTTTAGAATTTTTTGGGTTGCATACCGCTAGCTTTGAGTTGAGCTGGAGTACGGAGGGTAGGATTCGCATCATTCCAACTGATTTTGAACTACCCGAATTCTGGAGGTGGAGATAAAGTGACTCAGAGTACTTTTATTAGTAAGATTGAGTGGAACCGCGGAATGCGGTATTTGAATTTCCTTTATTGAATTTCCAAATAGGGGGGGAGATGTTTTTGAATGATATATATATATATATATATTGTTTTATGATTTATGGCCCTCCCTCACTCTCCCTCTCCCTGTCCCATCCCCATTCCCATTCGCCGCCCACATCAACTCCCTATAACGTCTTTGATCCAAGAACATAAATCTCTGACTTCTTCCTCACACCACCAATGTTCTACACCTCCATAGACTCTTCCTTTCACTTGATATCCCAATCCTATTTCTCCCTTTCCCACATTTGTTTCATCTTCGCTAGAGGAACAGGACGACCCAAGTAGAGCACGCATCTCTTGCCCCCATTCAGTACGGACTTTTAGATCGAGTGCGCCATGTCCTAACCATACGTTTTCCTCCACACCCACCCCTTTACCTTCTTGCTTATGTTTCCCTTCCACTTCCCCTTCCTCCTCTTTTAATTGTGACAGTTCGAGCTCTAGAGGGCATGCAGAAGGTTCAGGGTTGAAATCAAAGTCGGGAAGTGATAGTAATTCCCTAACATACCTCCTCGCCCTCTTCCTCCTCGCCCCTTTCTCCATCTTCAAACATCCACCCCTTTCATCCGCAGATATCGCCTCAATAATCTGCCTCCTAAAAGGCAGCCAACCACTTGACCCAAGCCAACCACCGATCCTTTCCCTCTTCACCCCTATCCTCTCTAATTCCCCACTCAAAAGCAAAATCATAGACATAGCAGACCCTTGACTAAATCCTCCTATCACTATTTTACCCCCATCCCCTCTTTCGCCATCCCTCTCCAACCAATCTAGGTCTTCAACCTCTTTCTTCACAAGCTGACTGAGGTAAATAACAGATTCCCTCAACCCCTCAACCCCCTTCCTCTCCCCTTGCGTCCTATCTCTAAACGTCTCAATATCAAACCAAGCATTCGTTTTCCTCCCGCCAAAAACTGTTGTTTTTCTTTCTCTTCCTGTTGGGAAGACGATTTTGAAATTTGGTAATAACTCTTGCACGCATCCTCCTTCCGTGGGTTGATTTTCTGTTTTTGGTTCTGTTTTTGCTGCAGGTTCTGGGGTTGGCGTTGGCGTTAATCCCAGAAGAGATCCCATACTTTCAATCTCTAGGTTAGATGGAGACAAACGGGCGAGTGGTGACGTCCTACTCCCACTCTCTCCCGAAGCGACATTGGAAGAGGACAACGAAGGGTCGAAAAGAGAAGATCCAAAGGGAGAGAGGAATGAGGATGCGAGTGAACGACCAGTCATAGATGTGCCATGCAGGAGAATAAGTGTGTGTTTGTGTTTGTATGGGGGGATGGGGAGGTGGATATGTGGCTGGGGATTGAGTGGGGGGTTGAGTGTTGTTTCTGTTTCTGATAGCATTTTTTTTTATGATTTTTGGACTTGAGGGGGGATTGAGTATGGGTGTGGGGGGAGGGTTAGTTGATGGGGTTTGGATTAGAGATGGGGTGATAGGTATGCAGATGAGAAGGGATAGAATCGTAAGGAGAAAGGGAGTGACAAGTGTGGGAGAGTTTAGTGTCAGGCTGGTTCTTGGAATAGGCAAATAGCGGTGAAGTGCTTTGATCATAGGTATCTAGGGAAACAGACCTCCTTGGGTCATAAATAGGACATAGAGTGGATAGCCAAAGAATAAATGTGATTCGAACAAAAAAGTAACGAAAGCAATTAAGGGAGCAAGCAAGAGAAATCGAATGTTAAGTGTATGAGTAGGTTTGTTCCATATTCCTATCCTGTGACCCGAAGAAAAAAGGTGTACCACTAAAATCGTGCAGTCAAGCCGGTATCGGGAGGCAATGAAAATGAATTGCATTTTCTATTTTATACCGTCGGAAAAAAGAAACCCATCTTAAAAGAAACCCATCTTAAAAGAATACTCTTCTAGAAATCAATGAGAAGGATTAATATAAATCTTGACCTCCACCTCATTACTCCATCCACTCTTCAAATCTAATTCCTTCCACGCAGTCAAGATATCAATCTCAAGAACGTGAGGATCGGCTTTGCTAACAGCGACGGTGTGGTCTGGTATGACTTTGTCGAGGATGGTGATTAGCATGTTGTCTTGGTGTGATTTTTGAGGGAGGGTGGAGATGTAGAGTCCTATATTTCGAATTAGCATCAAGGAAGCGATCAAGAATGGAAAGAAGAGGAGAGAGGAATATACCGAGGGTTCCTAGAGCTTTGAGGCTGGTGTCAATGACAATCCTCCCATTGTCCAATTTCGTCAATCTACTATCCACAATCGCAGCCGCCGCAGCCATCTTTCCCACCAATCCAAAATTCGCAATATATATTGTCTCCTCCCTCTTCTCGTCATAGAAACCCCTCAATGGATATGCAGAAAGAATATCATATCCCCTAACCTCAAGAGAAATGTATATAAGTGCAGAAGGATCAACGACTTGCAAAGGTTTCGAGACAAATCCAGACGAATGAGCTCGCACAATATAGAATTGTGCTTCTACGACACCAGGGAATTTGGAGAGAGGAATTAATTCGGATAGTGGGCGTTGAGAGACGTTGAAAAATCCTATGAGGCCGGTTCCTGTACCTGCAGAGCCATGGTAGGTTCCTACGAGGAGAAGTTTGTCGTCGTCGTAGTTGTTGTATGCATCTAGACTCTTGCCTACGACGCTGGGTCTGAAGATTACTGTTTTCCCGCGGATTGTGGGGCCAGACATTTGGTTGATGAGGTCGAGATCATGTTGGCCTGGTAGAAATTAGTTATTGCAAGCTTAGACGATGAAGAGGAATTGGAGTAAACGAGTTTTGCATTGCATGCGGATACTAGCTTTAGGATGGGGGGATTTGAAGTAGCAGGATCATATTATACGCACCTGGTATATCCGTAATGTAAATTGGTCCACCACTGACGCATCTCGCTGCTGCGTGAAAACCTGAATAGCTATGCACAGTCTGAAACATATCCCAATCAGGGATGATATTCAGATGCTGTGTGAAAAGAGCGTTGTGTGCATTAACAAAGACATGCCATGGGTGACTCGTTGGAATCTCAGGAAAGAAGTCGTCGGAGTTACGAACAAGTATTGGCGGTTTGTTTGGCGGTAATTGCGAGTGGAAGAGAATCTGAGGTATTTGGGACATGCAAGAAATGGCCTTGACGCTGAAATGTCGAAGAGTGGAAACAGTCCATGCGTCCTGATATGCCGATATGAGATCTCGACGGTCTTTTGCTGAGACTAGTAAATCGATCATGAATTGAGCACTAGAATGTTAGCTTAATTTATACGCAAAGTAGTGGGCTTACTCTGTCTTGACAGCGTCAACTCCACAGGAAGAAAGAAATGAGTAAAAATCGTTATAGAATCTTGAGACATCCTCCTTTGAAACCAATGTCATCTTTCCTCCCAAGGGAAAATTCCTTCTTTGACCATCTACGCGAACCACTTCAACAGTTTTGTAGTCTTTGGCAATCTTTCCTTCGGGCGAAATTCCACCCCAATAGCCCAATAATGCATGCCAAACAGCAACATGCTGAATACTAGGCTGTTTTTGTCGAATCAAATCTACTGTGTGCTTCAGACCTTTTGGGAAAGCATTTCTCTCGGCCTCAAATTCAACCCATCCGTGTTGGAATTGGCCATGTCCTTTATAGTCGATAGATTGCCAGTTATCGTCAATGATGAAATTAGTAATATTGATTTGATTTTCAGCAAGAGTATCAACAGCTTTGAGGATTTTCTCTTCAGTAAGTCGTTGCCCAAGAGCATTCCAGGTGCCTGCAAATATTAGTTGAGCCTGTATAGGAATCGCTGGAGCAACTTTCAGTAAGTTAAGCCATCATACCAATTCTCGGCCCAAAGCTTTGAAGAAGTATCACCCTCTTTAAGAGCTTCGAATTCTCTCTGTTGCTCGCCACTTAACGTTTCTGCAGCAACAACAAGACTTCGTGCATGATACATCACAGCACAATTGGCAGATTCAAAATCATCTCCATATCCGACAAGTACCTGGGCCTTGGCTTCTTTCGGGTTGTCATTTCGGATCTGTTTGGTATTAAAAATGGGTCATTGTGAAGATATTACCTACCTCAAGAACCACGTTGCCTTCACTGTCGCTCTTGAACAAAGTCATGACATCGTCGATTCCACTAATTGCAAGCAAAACTAAATGCTTGCCACTTGAGCTAAGGAACGAACATAGTACTGCTTCCGTGTTGAGGTCAAAGGTGGATTTTCCTTGCCTAGGAGCGATCCATGGAGTCCAAATTCGAATGAGAGCAAACCATCTGGCAATGCGGGTAAGTAACTAAAGGTAAAGAATAAACAGGTTCTAGAATGAGTAGTGATAGACGCCCAAATCGAAATCTATGCACCTACCTCGAAAATCCTTCCTTCCCCCACGGAATACCAAGCTTGATAGTTTTAATGGCAGACTTCCCACCATCTGCTGCTTCGATTGGGGCTTGGACAGACCAGAGAGAAGTTCCCGGGCATTGACTTAGGCAACTTTTGGACTCAAGAATTGGGTTCAGACCCGTAATGAAATCGGCCAGTTCACTTGAGATGCTTTTCAAATCGGTAACAGTTTGTAATATGATAGTCCCTTCTTGCGTTCCTTGATGATCCTCTACTGTCTTCCAAGACTGGTCAGAAGTACTGCGGAATTTGATGGTAAATTTTGTAGGAAGATGAATTGCGAGAGGAGTCGTAAAGTAACGACGATGCAGACCAAATTCGGACGATTTTTGTAGAGAGGTTGGGAAAGAGGATTCAGTTCTCAATGGGTCCATTAGTACTTCATGCCACCCCCCCCTATCCGTATGACATAATAAGACCTGCCATGGATGAGAAGCTCGACTCTCGTCTATTTCAAATAGCGCAATGAAGGTACTCGTGACGTTCTTGTCAATGTGCGTAACTTGACCCAAGGCAGGGTACGTGGAAATATATGCCTTCATACTTGGATGATCTGAAGGTGGAGGGCCTTTTTGTTTGGGAATATATTTTGCTTGGAAGACTTCATTCCCGTCTGCTCCGCTAATGAAGGTTTCTGACATGGCGGATAGTCGGTAAACTGGATTCCAACCACTAACGTGAAAGGAAGTGATATATATTTGGTAGAGGAGCCTAAAGAAAGGATTGAGGAGTGTAATATAGACAAGACACAGTGCATACCTAGAGAGGAGGGTAGAAAGTAAGAGGGTAATGAGGAGGAAGATGGAGCGGAAGAAGAAAGGAAATTGTCTCAAGTGACGGTGAAATTTATATATCACATGGCGAGGCCCTTACTTAAAGCGGTAACCCCAAGGTCTTCTGCATATAAAATGGAACCTCCTTCCATTTCTCCCCTCCGAGTAATGGAGGATTCGGGGAAGCGAGTGAGTTCCGCTTTCGTTGGTACGAGGACCCTTGTAACGTTATCTCGATACGGTAGCGGAGCGGATAAACCTCTCGACCGATCTCCTTCTCTATTTGAAATTTTTGTTCTTCTATTTATTTACGGCCACAATGGCGTCCGCCCTCCTTCGAAGCTCGACTCAATCGACTCCCTACATTTGCGCCAGATGTGCCCTCAGAGCATCAACATCCAGGATATTTAACCAACCCGCGCGGAGATGGATTGGTTTAAAGTACCTTGCGAAAAAGGCAACTGCAAAAGAAGAATGGGACATGCAGGCACGAAAAATCCGGACGGGAGAGGAAAAGAGCATGCTCTCCATGTTAGAGGAGCGAGGTCTTGTGCACCAATTGACTGGGTAGGCTCCTATCTCTGCAAGGTCTAATCAATTTCTAGCTAATTATTTCTAGCACTCGGGAGCAGGTCGATAAACTCATGACAGATAATCGGATCGGAGCCTATGTTGGAATCGATCCTACTGCACCCTCTATACATCTTGGACACATGCTCCCTCTCATGTGCATATTCTGGCTGTATGTTAAAGGATACCATGCTGTTACATTACTTGGTGGAGCTACTGCGAAAGTTGGAGATCCAACAGATCGTTTGACATCACGAGAGAAGGTGCATTCTTCAATCAGGACGGAAAACATGGTTAAAATGCACTATCAACTCAAGACACTATGGGCTAATGTGGAAAAGTATGGCAAAAAATATGGGTATCAGTACGAGTGGGCATGGAAGAGAGGACTGTTGAATAACAATATGTGGATGAATAAATTGACACTGATGGAAGTTATTCAGACATTGGGTCCTGGTATGAGGATGGGTGCAATGCTTGCGAGAGAGACGTGAGTACAGGATTTTGCACCATGGGACTCTGCTAACCTATGTAGTGTCAAGAACAAGATGGAGAAAGGCGACGGCATGTCTTGGGCCGAGTTTACATATCCTATTTTGCAAGCTTGGGATTGGTGGCATATGTACTGTTCGCTGAAAATTACTATGCAAATCGGGGGTTCAGATCAATATGGCAATATAACGGCCGGGATTGACGCAGTCAAGTATCTATCAGCAAATCACCCAGACCCGGACATCAGGAAGCAGTGCACGGAGACCCCATTTGGATTCACAGTTCCCCTCCTAACAACTTCTTCTGGGCAGAAATTTGGGAAGAGCGCTGGAAACGCGATATGGCTGGATGAAGAGCTAACAAGTTCATTCGATCTTTACGGCTACCTTCTTCGAACCTCAGACGCGGATATCGGTCGCTATCTTAAGCTATTCACATTCATGCCAATCGAGAAGATTGACTCAATAATGGAGGAGCACATGCAAGATCCATCGCAACGAAAAGCACAGCATTCGCTCGCCTTCGATTTCGTGGAATTAGTTCATGGAACTAGAAATGCCATCGACGCATCAAATCAACACGCGATTCTGTTCGGGAAGAAACCTGAAGAATTACTGGACCCAATCAAACCCTTGGACAACATCTCTATCACCAACAGACCAAAACCAAGTTTGACCTTACCCCGTTCCTTTATATTGACAAAAAGTATTGGACGCATCGTGTGCGCAGCTGGGCTCGCAGAATCCGCTACAGAGGGTCATCAACTGGTAGGTAAAAACGGACTGTACATCGGTGGTCACCCATCCGGGTTCAAAGGCCCCATGTCAGACGGCGCCTTAAATTATACACCGGTTAAAATTTGGCGAATAGAAGATACGGCTAAATTCCTCATCGACGATCGCCTTCTCATTCTTCGCAGAGGGAAAAACAATGTTCGAATCATCGACGTAATTGACGATGAAGAATATGCTGCAAGTGGAAAAACCTTCCCGGGATATGAGGGGTATGATAAGGAGAAGATTATGGAGGATGTGGCGAGAGCACAAGGACCGCAGAATAAATGGTTGCAGGGGGAATATGTGGATATGACGCAGTTTGATGAAGATGATTTGATGCCGCAGGATAAGGAGAAGAGGGAGAAGATCAAACAGTTGCGAAAAGAGAGGGGGAGGAAGATGCAAGAGTTGAAGCGGCAGCAGAAGAATAATTGGAAGGCTCACTGGACTGGAAGAGGTCAAATAAAGAGTCGGGGAAATGAGGATGAAGGGGCAGGGCTCAGAATTAGGAGAGGATAATGAGGTGTAAAAATACTATGTATTGAAGGAAGTTATATAGATAAATGTATATTATGTATATTATAGAATCAAATCCCTTTCTAATTTTATCTTTACCCACCGAAAAATCGCTAAGAATTCCTCGTTTATCGCCAATCCACTACATCTCCAAAAAGAAAAAAACATATCACACAAACAATATCAGAACACTGCCCTCAAAAAGAAAATTATGTCCTCCCTCGGGTGGGCTCGAACCACCAACCTCTCGATAATCTTTTCACAAAATCTCTCGATTTCATAACAGTCGAACGCGCTAGCCAATTGCGCCACGAGGGATGCTCTCAAGCTTGTTTTGTTGAGCCGCAAAGGAGTATTATTCCTTATATAGCAATCTGATAAGCAAGTTAACCAAATACCCGTCCCCGTCTGAAGTTTCTCTCATAAGCTGAATTAATTATTAGCAAGAAGCAATCACAGATCTTTTTGTTAAAATTTTTCATTGACACTTATTCTGTCTGGTGTTGTTCATCCCCTCCGACTAGCTCTGTTCCTGTAAGTTCATGATTTCATTTCTGTTCATCTCATTTCATCTCTAAGATTTATCTTTACCTAATCTATTTATATGTTTTTCTTCCTTTCTCCCTTTCGTCCATTGAGATTCAGATTCTATGTTTGTTTTCCCATGAGTTTCTTTTCCTTAGCTAGCTTTGCTAACTCTGCCAATTCTGCTAATTGCCCTCAGGTTCCATTCTCTCTTGACTTGGCGTGGGACAATGACTTTATGTTTGAGACTGAGCCTCTTCTTATTTGTTGTTAAATAGCTTCATCTGTGGTATGGATTTCACTAGTGTTCATGCTTGTTCTCGTGGACAACTGCATTCAGACTTATTATGTTAATATTAGCATGTAGAGATTTATTAAAAACTGTTCGATTTGAAAAAAAGGAGGCATTAATATTGATTAGAGCTTTGAAGCTAGGTATTAAATTGTGAAAATTAAACCCATTAGGCTGCTAATCAAACGAGAGTAAGGTTAAGCAGGGATAGTTGTATGGTTAGAAATAGATACTTTGTTGAATCAAGGACAATTTCATCTTTCGGGTAGATATACTTACTTTGACCTCCGATATAAAGACACCTCTTACAGATACTGACTACATTAAGGATCTAAGACAATTGAGATTTTCATTGTGAGATTTTTTTATTGCCGATTCCCCCATCCAGACTCTCTGGTATTCTTTTATCCAATCTGACCCCTACTTCTGCAATGGTTTTCCGTTCCCACCGTAAGTAATCGTCTTTATAGTCTGATACTCATCAATGCCATATTTGCTTCCCTCTCTACCGAAACCGCTCTCTTTCACACCTCCAAACGGCGAAGCGACATCACTAATTAATCCGGTATTCACGCCCACCATACCGATTTCTAAAGCCTCTGCCACTCTAAGCGATCTCTGGACATCATTCGAAAAGATATATCCTGCTAATCCAACATCGGCGGAATTTGCTATCTTGACGACTTCTTCTTCTGTGTCGAATCTGAAGAGTCCGGCAACGGGTCCGAAGGTTTCTTCCTTTGCAAGATCCATGTCTGTTGTCATTTCAGTAATGACTGTAGGCTGGAAAAACGTTGAGCCTAATTCGGGAATTCTTTGACCTCCTACCACAACCTTTCCGCCTTTACTTTCCGCATCCCGAACATGAGCCATGACCTTGTTGACAGCTCTATCGTGGATCAATGGACCGTGGGTTACACCCTCTGTAAAGCCAGCTCCAACCTTAAAATCCCTAACTTTCTCAGAGAATTTCTGGGAAAAAGAAGAATAGATTCCGGTTTGGATGAAGATTCTGTTGGCGCAGACGCAGGTTTGTCCAGAGGAGCGGAATTTGCTTGCGATTGCACCAGCGACTGCGAGATCGATGTCTGCGTCGTCGAATACAATGAATGGAGCGTTTCCTCCTAATTCAAAGGAGAGTTTCTTCAGAGTAGACGATGATTGCTTCATGAGAAGCTTGCCAACACCAGTTGATCCAGTGAAAGACACCTTCTTAACAGTAGGGGAAGTTGTAAGGGTTTCTCCTACTTCGGCAGTATTCTTCATAGCACTGATGAAGTTAACAACACCCTTTGGAATTCCAGCTCTGTGTGCCAATTCGGCGATGGCGAGGGAAGTGAAGGGTGTTTCTCCAGGGGATTTAGCTACGACTGTGCAACCAGCTGCCAAAGCAGGGCCAATCTTTCGTGTGATCATCGCAGCGGGGAAATTCCATCTGAAAGTGGTCAGCATCTGCTCTGTGCTAAGCAATTCTTAGTTGCTCACGGTGTAATAAGACCGCAGACTCCAACGGGTTCCTTAACTGTAATGACTCTGTTTCCGGCAATTGATGCTGGGATTGTATCGCCATAAATTCTCGGTGCCTCTTCACTGAACCATTCAAAGAAGCTTGCGGCATATGCAACCTCTCCCTTCGCATCTGCCAGAGGCTTTCCATTCTCCCATGTAATAAGTCTCGCAATATCTTCGGAATTCTCAACCTGTTCCTTCTGTCAATTTGTGACTTAGTGCTTGTGTGTGCCTAACGTACGATCAAATCGTACCACTTTCTTAAGAGCTTGGATCGCTCTCGGCCGGTTTTCGTCTTGAAGGAGGGGAAGGCTGCCGCGGCTGCATCGATAGCCTTCTTGGTATCTGCAGCATCGAACTCAGGGACGCTACCAATTAATCTGCCCGTGGACGGATCTGCAGATGGGTGTGAGTGATAGCTGCCGAAGCGGTCTTTGGAGAAGCTTACCAGTAACCTCAAAGGTCTTTCCCGACGCTGCCTTGACCCACGCGCCATTAACGTAGGCCACACCCGTCTTCAATAGAGTCGGGTCATTGAGTTTTGGCACCGTATGCGACATTGTGGATGCTAGTCTCGGATGGATTATTGGTAGATTTAGAGGTTGGAATCGTGATCGTGTAGCTGTTCTTGAAGTAGAAGTTATTGCTTTGAAAAGAGAATTCATATTGACGGCTGAGCAGAGACCCCGCTTCTATTTGTAGTCTTCTTTGTTCTTGCGGTGAATAGGGTTTGACGTTAGCACTAGTGGCTTTTGTCTGCTCGATGCTGTTAATAATTCGATCGGAAGGAATAGGAGGAGGCTTTTCGGAATCCAACAGTTTGGTTATCGGGTGCAATTGGGAACATAGAAAATTATAGGTACAGGTTCTAGCCAGATAAGCTTTGACGTCACTTGCCATGCTGCATTTGGAAAAGCGCGATTCGGCTAAGTTTTGCTAGGCGATAGGCGCTTTGCCCCGCAATTCCAGTGGTGTTCCGGTGAGCCTAGACGCCGACACTACAGGGATAAGCCTACGCCAAACGCGCCTAACCAGATGGAGTTCCGGACCACCACCTTTGTGTACGACGTCTGCGTGCACGATGGTCTGGTATTATTGCTTTTCTTGCTTCCCTCTGCACCTCTTTTCTTTATTATTACAAAGCATATACGTCAATCATTCAGAAGAGGCATTTGTCGTTGTTCCCGCACTTTCCGAGTTATGGCCGGGCAGGCGGCTCAGTTCACACTAGGCAAGCGACCTCCTCACCGGTAACTACCTGGTACTTACTTAGTCTTCGTACTTCTCAAAAAGCTAAAGAGCATTTCCAAGCCTCATCATAACTATAGTATATCCTCAATGCATTGCACTCATCATTGATCAACGAAGCAAAACACGCAAGCTTCAAACCAAGCTCTTTCTAATGAGGCTTTTATGAAGTGCATCTCAAAGACTTCTCCTGAATGCAATATTCATTTGCGAAGGAGGCAACATTGGCCATTGGTCCGCTTGCCTCTTTCATTGCAGCTTCTGAAGCGTTGTCGACGTACCTTACCTTAAGTTACCCTAAGACGGGGTAAGTGGCGATCGGTCCGATGCTTTTCCCCGCTGTACCCCGCACACGTGACCATCGGCAATGTCATGAGACCAATTGGCTCCGGTGCGCAATCAACCGTCGGGAGGATATACTACGAGAAGCCACTCGGTTGGAATTTCTCTGTCAACAAGCTTCCGCTGTGTTGACGCTTAATATGTAGGCACAGCTATGTTTTCGTAACTTCTATACTTTCCTTTTTAATGTAAATCGTTCTGCTCTGTTTTTCTGAATTGCCTCCAAGTTCCATCTGTTTTTCAAGCGAAAGAGATCCAAAAGATGATCAGGTTAAAATCGTGGTTGCCATTAGCCATCCTGGCAAATCTTGCTCAAGCTCAGGAGACCTCAATTGCAGTCAGCTTCTCAACACCAGCAAATGCCACGGGTACACCGCTCGAAGCTTTCATCAGCTACTCCATCGAACTCGTATATTTCCCTGACTTTGCTGGTAGATACTCTCTCTCCCACATATGATAAAACCCACACTCATGTTCCGAAGGCAACATTTCATCCCCCAACACTTTCTCCGCCAACCTCCTGAAGAACATCGGAGCCCTCCAAGGAACAAACCCCTACATCCGCGTCGGAGGAAATACCCAGGACTACGCTTTATACAATGCCTCTCTCCCCTACGCCGTAAATGGAACCATCATCCCCTCTCGTGACACCGACTACCCAACAGAAGTATACATCGGCCCCTCTTTCTTCGAATCCTATTCCACTTTCCCCTCTACAAAATTCTCTCACGGATTCAATCTCGCACTCGGAGCCATCTCTTCTGACGGCTGGTCTACACTCCTCGATACGGTCCCATTAGCATGTAAAGCTCTGTCGGGGGGGAAGTTGTTATGGTGGGAATATGGCAACGAACCGGATTTATATAGTACTTCTTCTCAAGGACCAACGAGACCGACGACGTGGAACGAGAGTACGTATGTGAGTCAGTGGTTGAATGGGACAAGGGCAATTAAGGAAGTGCTTCAGCAGGCTTGTCCTGAGATGCTCGAGGAGGGAGAATATGGGTTTTTGGCTCCTTCGTTTGGGGGTGTGTCGAATCATTTGCGACCCATTCCTACGTGGAATGATGGATTAGATGTCAATGGCGATGTTAAGTTATATTCTTCTCATAAGTAAGCTTTCTCTCCCATTTCCAAGCATCCAATGCTCGGTACTGAAAGACGAAAAGCTATATCGGAGGAGCCACCCAACCAGGGGTAACCCTCCAAGGCACGCTCATGAACCATACCTCGACCACGCATTCAGTTGGTCTCCAGCTCCCCATATCAAATTTTATCTCCTCAGCCACAAACAACAGCATACCCTTCATCCTAGGCGAAACCAACTCACTCTACAATCAAGGCAAACCCGGACTCTCTAATTCCTTCGGCGCCGCTCTCTGGGTCCTCGATTTCTCCCTCTACTCCGCATCGACTTCCATCCGCCGAATCCACATGCACAATGGTTTAGATTTCCGCTATTCATCATGGCAACCCATCGCTACCAATATCACCAGCATTGGAACGAAGGCGCCTTATTATGGAAATATTGCCGCAGCTGCTTTTCTAGGTGATGTGAGTGACGGAGGAGTGACGATCGTTGATCTACCGCTTCCAGAAGAGGAAGAAGCAGCATATGCACAATACACAGCGGGAAACTTAACAAAAGTCGTGGTGATTAATTTGCGCGAATACAATTATACCGTTGATGGATTAGTAGGGGGGGAAATTAGTAATATTACGAGACCTATACGGAATTATACAGTTGCCGTAGATGGAATTGGAATAGCAGATTGTATTAGGATAAAGAGATTACAAGCAAATGGGAGTGATGCGATAACGGGTATTACGTGGGATGGATGGAGTTACAATTATGAATTGGATGAGGGAAGGCCGGTAAGGCTGGGGAACGTTACGGTGGGTGAGAGCGTGGAGGTGAAGAATGGGAGTGTGGTGGTCGGAGTGGAGGATTCGGGGGCTGTGGTGTTGGAGTTTGGTGGATAGTGAGGGAAGTGTGTGAAGGGAAGTGAAAAATAAATAAAAACTTTGGTTATTTCTTGTTATCGTAAATTGCTGACTATTCGAATCTGAGAGATTCAAGTGGTTATGTCCTTCCATGCTTGTATCCCTCCTGCAGTCTATCTCCTCACCTTTTCATCTTTCCCCTTTTACTTAAACCCCTACCAATACACCTGTAGCTTAATCTTAAATCTTTGCTTTTAAAATACGAACCCTCTATATTTTATTCCTTTTTATAGCCCTCTAATTATTTCACATCTCTCTCCTTCTCATCTTCTCCCTCCTTGCCACAACTCCCAAAACCTGCAGAATATCCCTCTCCTCTGAATAATTTGTAAATAGGCGAATGATCTATCGAAGCTCTCTAAGGAGGGAGGGAGGGGTTTGAGGAGGTGAGTAGAATTTTGTGGTGGGAGGATAGGGATGGGGAAGAGGGGATAGGGGAGGAGGAGAAGAGGAGGAGAAGAGGAAGAGAAGAGGAGGAGAAGAGAGGAGAGGAGAAGAATAAAAAGGGACATGAACTTTTTTTAGTAGAAAATGGAAGAATGAAAAGAATAAGGTAGAAAAAAAAAAAAGGGAAGGAGAAAAGGAGCGGGAGGGAAAGAGAGGGAAAGGAGGATTCATTGAAAATGTTTCAGAATAATAGGCATAATGAGTCTTATTATACAGCCCGATTCACAGATTTTTCTAAAGTGATTACTACGATTTTCTCCAAGGCGAGAGGGATTCCAGCTCTATTCTCTGTAATTTAGCGGGAAGGAGGTAGGGTAGGCACTTAAATTTATTAAGTCATTAGAGGAGATAGGAATTTTATTTTCCAGAGCGAGAGTATCGTCTAAATGTCGTCGTTGTTTCCTCGACAGCTGGCTGGTACATTAGGTTGGATTTTGCTTTTTACGGCGTGAGGGGAGAAAAAGATTGCTTATAGCGTCCGTTTGCATAAACTAATCTACAAGATGTCGATTCTTCGGAGCCAAGGGCAAAATGCTTTGGAGGAGGAGCCGCGCGTGGCTATGTTGTGTTTGAGAAGATGATATTTAATTGTAGGTTGTTGAGGAAGGGATTTTCATGTGGAAGACTTGATCTAAGTCTACTCGGAAAACTTCAAGTATATTTAGGTAATTAAGTTTATTGCAATTAGGGAACTGTCCTTAAAGTCTCCTATTTTTCTATATACGCCAATTCGCGAGGCCAAGAGATTGCTTAGAGTCTTTGGCATATAAAGGATAAGCTCCACGCTGCTATTTAAAAATAAGCAAATTACTAGGTGGGCTGTTTCTATTACATTCTCAACAAGAAGGAAATGGATCAAAACTTCAGCCTAAGCATTAATTAGTAACTCAAGCTTGCCAACATGGAGAGGACGTATCAACTATAAGCACGTGGAAATTGCGAAGAGCACTAGCCCCTACAACATGATTAGAAGAGCCTTGTATTTTGAATAGATCCATTTGTTTGCCAGATTCTTCAAATCATCTTATGACCGGCTATCTTGGCTTCGTGAATTTTATTCTTTTCTTTCGCATCTAAACATAATGGTGACCGGGACCTTGCCCCCACTCACCATCCCAGGGCCCTGCTTGATCACAGGTCCCTAGTCTTACCCCGCCTCCATATGATACATTATATGGTGATTAATTCTTTGATTCTCTGCAACGGTGCCTCCCATCTTAGGACAAACAAAGGTAAAACTCTTACCTCAAGTACTAAATAGCCATTGAATTATATTGTCAAATTTCTGCGGCAGACGATGGACCCGGGATCGGGAAATGGGTAAAATAGGGGGGAACAGGCTAATAAGCGAGGAGCTGGGGTGCAACGCAAATCTGTTGTTTTGTTTTATGGAAAAATATTTTGACGGTGGTTGAGGTATTAATTGCTGGCTTGGCATTATTATATTATAATGAAAATGGTCGATTGCTTAAAGGTGAATCAAAAATACCATTTACGCAGGTGGAATTATTTATCTTGTTTTTTTTTGGCAAAATTCCAAAAAAACTGGCCATTAAATTCCGATCATGTAATATACAAAGAGGACTT
Source organism: Chlorencoelia australis (assembly GCA_003988815.1). NCBI lineage: Eukaryota > Fungi > Ascomycota > Leotiomycetes > Helotiales > Cenangiaceae > Chlorencoelia > Chlorencoelia australis. The sequence goes on along the minus strand of QYAN01000075.1, from coordinate 79,723 downwards.
GATTATTCATGGGCCACTTTCAGATTTTAGAATACTAGATTCTGCGAATTTGATTTTGTACAATGCAAAGTTCGAGATTGCTGCACTAAAAGGAATTTTCGCTCAACATGATATACTAATAGGGTTTCAGGCTGAATACCATTTCCTAATCTCAGCCAAAAATACCCTTGGCCTTATTTTTCCAAGTGTCGTCTCTCATTAAATTTTATTTCCACATTAGATCCCTTTACTCTGATTGATGGAATAGCTAGAGCTCCTCATTATCACATTAAGATTACTCCGTATAACAGGCTTAATATGGGGATAGCTGGGGGGCTTCTGGTAGGTTTACTTGATATTTGAAATGGTCGTGTGATGGTATTGCAAGACTTCATCTAAACAACTACAATCGTCTTTAATAATCCATATCATGTTCAGCCTAATTCGAATCATTTGACTTCTTTACTTTAAAATGATGAACAAATATTTGCATAAAAGTTCTTCTTTCCTCTCGCCTTACCTCAACACAAAACTTCCCTTTCAACTCAAACCTAATCCAGCAAAATGCATCCTATCATCTTGCCCTTCCTTTCTCTACCCCTCCTCATCCTAAGCACACCCCTCTCACCCCGCCAAGCCTCAGTTGGAAGCATCAACACCGCCCTCAAAGCCAGAGGCAAACTCTATTTCGGTGTGGCTACCGATGAAAACCGCTTGACGGCCGGAAGTAATGCCGCCATCATCAAGGCTGATTTCGGACAAGTGACACCGGAGAACAGTATGAAATGGGATACTACCGAACGTTTGTCCTCCTTTTTCCCATTCCCACCAAATCGTGTAATGGGGATGAGCTAATGGGGGAAAAAAAATGCACAGCGTCGAATAATACATTCAGTTTCAGCGGTGCAGATTACCTGGTTAATTTCGCCACGACGAATACGAAAATGATTCGCGGCCATACACTTGTTTGGCATTCACAACTTCCCTCCTGGGTTTCATCTATTACTTCTGCTGCAACACTAACCGCTGTTCTACAAACACACATCACGACCGAAATGACACGTTATAAAGGTCAGATCTACGCTTGGGACGTCGTCAATGAAGTTTTCAGCGAAAGTGGCACATTGGAAAGTAATGTGTTTTACAATGTGTTGGGAGAGAATTTTATTAACATTGCTTATACTGCGGCGAGAGCGGCGGATCCGGCGGCGAAGTTGTACATTAATGATTATAAGTATGCTTCTCTCTTCCCTTTCCTAGAGAATAGGGGAAATTGGCGCTGATTGTAGGGATAGTTTGGATTCTCCGACGTATGCGAAGACGACGGGGATTGCTAATCAAGTGAAGACTTGGAGAGCTGCCGGGATCCCTATTGATGGCATTGGTATACACCCCCCCCCCCTGATTTTCATTACTGCTTCAAAACAAAAAAGCGATTAACATAATCCACAGGATCGCAATCCCATCTCTCAGCCGGTGGAGCCTCAGGAACAGGCGCTGCACTCGCCGTTCTTGCTGCTAGCGGCGCAGAGGTGGCTATTACGGAACTTGATATTGAGGGTGCTGCTTCTGCTGATTATGTTGCTGTAAGCTCCTTTCCTCCCCAAATCCTTATGAAGATGGTAGGCTAATTAGGGCTCCAGGCTGTGACGGGATGTGTAAGCGTCTCCGCCTGCGTGGGAATCACCGTATGGGGAGTCAGAGACCCTGATTCCTGGAGAGCGAGCGAGGATCCGTTGTTGTTTGACGCTAATTATAATCCTAAGCCGGCTTATAATGCTATTTATTCCTATTTGAATTCTTAGGCGGCTCATATGCATGAAGGAGTATTGAGTGGAGAAACGAGTTGGGGGAAACCTTGCTATCATGGGAAAAATCACTCAAATTGTACATATTTGCCTTTCGATGCAATTTTCTGAATGGTCTTATTTGAAGTTGTTCGATGTGCCAGAGGTGAGGGATTGAAAGCTTTATTTTGTAAAAGAAAACGATTCTTACTAGGCGACTTTCCCATTGAGAGGTTTATGGGAAAGAGGCGAAAAGCTCTAAGTGATTGTAATTGACATGTATCCTAACTTATTAGGATACTTGATATGCCGTACCACTATTCCTTAGCCTTATGTATGCCTGACGAAAGAGAGAAATACCTAGAAGCGAATGACGATAATTAGGCCTAGCGTATTAAGTAATATATGTGGCTGACTACTGTAAATCAGCCACTACTCGACTAGAAAACGTAACTTTTTCTAAGAAGACTTTTTTCTCAATACAACATGTCCTTACTTCTAACCACGATGAATATATTAACGCAGTAATTAGTTGTATTTCAAGGCTCTTTCATCGGCAATAGACCGATCAAAGCGAAAACGCTCAGATTCCGAAGATGAAGAAGAGGCAGTATTCAGATATCTACCATTTTTAGCCTCCATCTCATTCAATCTAGGATTGCTGAATATCTTTGTATCTCTCCCTTGCTACCCCACCTCCTGCCCTTCCCTTACCATTCCTCGCTCCTGCCAAAACCCATACTACCCAGCCGCCTCCTCCAATTCCCATCTACTCCACATCTATGAGTTCACTCTGGAACCAATTGGTGATCTGCTTGTACAGTACACTTGTTTCTAAATGCGTCATTCGAAATAATTTGAACAGCCGGCGTTCGTTATATCGTATAGCTCACTCATCTGCCTCTTCGCAGCTATTCGAATAATATTCAACTGTCCATCAACGGAGGGGCTCTTCGAACTTCTGATCAGTATCTTGTAAGTCGGACGTAATGGTGAAGCTGAGCTAGATAACCCAGAGCGAGGTTGGTGGTGAAATTGAACCCATCTCAAGTGACAAGGAAAGTTTATGGAAAAGAGTAACAATCTCTTCGCCCGTCCATTTCGAGAATATTATGAAAAAGCAATTTTCATTCTTCCTGTTTGGCCCTCGTGAGCATCCCAATTTCCACATTTCGTATTCAGTTCTCAGACCACTAAAGTCCTCTCATTCTAATATTGCGTGATCGTTCGACTTTTTGATTCGTTGTTACATAACGTGGTTGTGGCCTACCAACTGGAAAAGGAGTAGGAGTTTCTGTCTTTTCACTTGGTGTCCTTTTTCTCTCTTTGGGAAAGGCGTGCCAGTGTTGGATGGATTCTGCGCGTGTGTAGTTTACCGTCGTAGGATGTCAAATACTGTACTGTCTGGAGCTGTTCTTGATGTGCAGGAGATGAAAGCTTTCGGAGACAGTTTACCGATTGAGAATTGTCTGAAACTTTTGTTGTGGAAGTGACAGACGGACATTGTGGTAGGATGTAAGTACGCCTATGTCCTTCGCTTTAACTAATGAGAGTTTTGAGGAAGTGACGCATGCTTAATTTTCTCAGTGTCCAAGTTTTCCTTCTAGTTTCCCACTACCAAGTAAATCTCTATGCTTCGGCGCTCTCTGAAGTCGACAAAGTTATTTCAATGCAGCTCAGTTCATTCTAAATTTCCTACAGTGGAGTTGAGAAACACGATTATCTCTTGTAAATCGAGTTGGTATTTGAGAGTCATAAGCCGCTGATATCTGATGTCAAAATATTCTCTAAGTAGCTCTTCCGTCGAAGAAGCTCCATAATTAATCCTTTCTTGGATCCCTTATCTTTTAGTTGCAGCAAGCAGAAATCCTGATGTTGTCCGTTGCACTTTTCCTTGTTCTTCATGCCTCTGGGCTCATGAGAACGATTATCTAGAGATTAACTTTCCATTCCAAGTTGGAAATTATTAAAGCTTGCCTACTTACAACTCGAACCATTTGGTCCCCTGGAAATTTCTCTAAATCTCTCTGCTACTCTCGCAATTTTACCCCCAATGGATTTAAAAGATTTCAGGAGCAATAGCATTAATCGCACTACTAGCTTCATATAAAATTTAAGCGAGAATTAATGGGTACCCATCGCGCAGCTACTCTTGCCTCTGGGGGAGGCGTTGCTTTTCTGGCCTTCATGAGTATTACTATCTCTAAATTAGCTTTTATTTTTTCAAATGTAGAAAGACATTACTAGAATTTTATTGATCCACTTACATCGGTAATTCCCTGAGTTTCAATGTTTGTCCCGGTCCTCCCCGGTATTTATAGTTCTTCAATTTGAAATGTAAAGGTGCGCGGCGCTTCGAATCCATAGTTTTCTCGAGTCCCGCTGGGACATTTGGCGTAATGGAAGTTTATCCTTGAATTTTTGAGTGGTCAGAACTCGTCATATTTCGCAAATATGTGTCGCCCCCATTCCCACGAGGGTGGTTGTCTCAGCTTTATCATTGGGCCGACTGACTGACTCCTTTGTTATGTAAAGGTGCTATTGCAGCCGAGATGTAGAGGTGTTACATCACTTGGTGGGCATCTTGTTCGTTTTTGGAATACTCTAACATTTGGTGGAGTGACTGGGTTCTTCGCTATTTTCAGTATTCAAGGGGTTTCCCGCGAGGAGATTGAGCCTGCCCTAAACCATAAGGGCGATTTGGGTTCTGCCTAGCCGGACAAAGCAAGCCTTCCTCCTTGACTGTTTTGTTGCCAATTCCATTAAGTCTCTTTCTCAAGCCCTTGATTATTTTAGCTGAGAGTGTATAGTCAAACGATGGTCAACTGGTGCACCATTGTATGCATTCTTTCATACCTTTCTTTCCGCAATACCGTAGGCTTTAATCTGTTTTGTCGCTGTTTTTGTGCCAGGCGAAGTTTACTTAGGGCTACTGAATTAAATGTCTTGACCGCCGTCGCTTACTCTGATTTATTCTTGGGTCCGCGGTTCTCTCATTTTACCTTTATTGTCTATAGCAGTTACCCAGTTTATGGAGGTCGGTTGCATTGAAAACGGCGACGTGAGGTACAGACAGCGAGAAAGACATCACCCTCTCTAAAAATGATACCCGAGGTAGGATGTGCTTTCTGGATGAGGAGGAGAAGTCCGCAGATTCGCTGTTGGGTGATCGAGAAAACAATATTAGACATGCGGTTTTAGTAATGGGGATCAACATCGCGAAGCAAAAAGCCAAATCCTTGGATAGGCCGAGGCTCTGAGGCTTTGGGTTATTATGTACAGGGGCTCTTCGCTCTAATCATGAGATATTCCTCTAGATCCTGGTGTTTTGAAGTAGCTATAATAATGTCAGTTAGCTATCTGTAAGATTGGTGATAGAAGAGGAAAGGAAACTTAGAAAAGGAATTTAACCTTCGAGATGTGAGTAGCCATAGCTGATAGTCCTTCTTGTCCTCTTGAAACCCAGAGCCTTTCTTCCATTTTCGGTTTTCAGGCAATGGAAGTGGCTTGTACATGGCTGGGGTGGCTCGCAGAGGTGAGAAGCCTGGCACCGGACTGGAGGATTGCTGTACCTAAGCTAGAGTAAAGTGTTTCTTTTCGTATGCCGTGGATTCATCGAGCATGCTGCTAGCTTTTCTTTTAAGTTCGTCGAACTAATATCTGGCATTGCTGCTACTGCTGCAGCTGGACCGGTATCTCGGATAATTTGAAAATTTTGAAGTACATATATGGTTTTTTTTTGCGTGGTACCTGACGAGTGTTACCAGCATAGGCCATTCTCCCCAGCATATTTCTGATATGTAATTGTGCCGGATGACCCATAGGGATAACAATCCTTCATCCAATCAACTATTTCTGACAGCAGAAAGCACACTTCAAAGTCCCTGATATAGCTGGCGATTTGTGAACAATCCTCCTTATAGTTCATCTTGCATTTTCGTAAAAGCTGCTAGTATTTGTAGGGTATCCAAGGGATTCTCTCTTGCAGAAAAAACTCATCTTGAGATCGTGAATTCGCAGGCATCTAATTGCCATAATAGTTGCCATAATAGTTCTGGGCTGCTGACTGGATGATTGAAGAGATCTCAATGCGAAACTTCTTCACCCAAGGCCTTTCTCTATCCTGAATAATAATAGCCAATGCTTCTTTCTGGCTGGACTTCGCGAGGAGTGATTTTTTCCTTGGACTCCTATTGTAGGTTGGTGCAATAATGTAGAACCATCCAGCCGGGTAGACGTTCTTTTGGTACGTTTGACTTTAATCACTGTCCAGGTATTCTGGGGAGTGGTACCAGGGCCTTCAAATTGAGAGAGTTCTGTTTGATCTCTTCAGCACCTTCTTTGCCACCCCGTCAATCGCCCACTGCGACTGCTCTAGTTGACACACACCGATATTCCAATCTGGTGACATCAGAGAACATTGATCGACGTAGCGCTTTTAATATCTTCTTCTGCTGTATCCGCAATGCCTCGTTTTCGAACTATCCGATGTGAAGATTAAGTACCGAGGCGAGCGAATCTATCCCTCAATTGTGGATAGATGGAGCTCGAAATCGCATGATGGGGGCTGTTAGGCTTTCTCTCCTTTGCAACGCCATCGCATGAGCAGAATACTCTAGTGACAGTAGGATTTCTCTGTTTATTCGTCATGGCGTCTGGGCCTGACGGCTGGGGGAGTCGAACATGTGATGGTATTTCAGGTTAGCGAAACTCTGTTTATTGATTTTCATATGGTACCTGCAAATATATCGATTGAGAATCTAGAAATTAGTATTGCTATATCACAAACGCGGGGAATGAGGAGTGAGAAGAGAGAGGAAGTTTTCCCATGAAGTCTCCGCGCCATCAAAATTGCAGAAAGACTGAAAATACCTTCACATGCAGCACCTTTTCGGTCTTGTTATCATGACCTTTAACAACGCTGTTGACCTATGAGGAGTGGCTAATGGCCTTCTTGACGTATTTCATAATGATATAGTTGTGGATGATGTGAGGATTGAGTAAATGAATAGATGAAGATGATTAATTAAGGATAGAAGTGATGTATATGGTGAGTTGGTGGACTGACGATGAAGGAAAGAATGTTATAAATAGTAAATGAGACTTAGATGTTGTGATTAAAGATGAGAGTATGCTATTTAGATTTGGAATTCTATTTGTGTGTGCTTTTGATTTTGTTTGTAGAAACTTGACATAAACAAAATCGATAGAAAGTCAGCAAATTCGACAAATGATTTGTGTGTACTACTACAGAGATAAACAATGAATGAAAACTATTGAGGGCTAGAGAAGAAAATGTATTTTCACAAGTGATTTGAGCTCAGGATCGGACAAGTAATTATGAGGAAGTGGCATGGCACAGGTAAGTGTTTTATTACACAATATCAGAACTAAAGAGATAGTCCTTAAACTAGCCAGAATGCGACAAAGAAAACTAAAAATTACTTTTATTACTTCTTCCAGTTCCACGAAACGAACGAAGAAAGCTATCGTCAATAACAGCTTCAAAATATTCAATTATGAGTCTGCAAACAATGTTAGTAAAGTCTCGAAGTTAGTGAATGAATTAAAGGTACCATATTTTTCAGACCTGCCTCCGCCGTATTTCCCTCTTGCTTCTCCAAAATAATAGACCAGCAAACAAGCCGGCTTAATTGGTTGTTTTATAAATCGGATTCCATTCTGTTCTTCCGTCCGTATAGTTTTGCAATGCGCAACCGTTACGGGTTCCAGCTTCTAACTTATCGAGAAAACACTGTGGAATTTCGAAATTTGTTCCCTAAAGAGAGTATATTCAGGCATGACTTGTCTAGAATTTCAAAGGAGTCTTCGTTTTCGATGTTGAATTGTCAATTTCCTGATGTGATGTAAGAATTTGAAGTGGAGAATGCTGATAGAATTAAGACTGAGCATACAGATATGAGCAATGAATTTCGATAGAAATGGAAGAGAATGGTGTGCTAGGACAGAAAACTTCGAGATAGTTTCCCTAGATATTTCTATGGTTTAGAGACATCTCCTTTGAAATGAGGTGAGATCTGGCCGGTTGTAGCTGACGAGAAGATGAAATCCCATCGATTCAGAAGGGGTGGACGACATATGAATGAACGAAGGCGTTCGTTAATTTATAAAGCCAGAACTCTCAGAACATTGTTGGGTTAGACTACTCATGGTTCGATTTCCAGATGAGAAGTCCTCATGGCAATTCATAATTTCGTAGCCAGACCTTGAAGGAAGTGGTAGGTAGCACTTCAAGCTAGGCATTGGTGCTAGCATAATGGCGAAGAGTATAATTTCCGGTCATCCCAGCCTCATCATCCGTATCTCTCGAAGAAGTCGAAGTTAAAGTCGACAGTCTCTGCGGATGAGGACTCCATCCCCTTTCCTCCTCCGAAAGTTCGTCATTAACATTCCTCAATCCAGTAATTGAGAGCGGCCACTTCTCTCCCTGACCTATCTCCAGATTTTCCTTTGTCCGTATCTGGTCATAAATTCTATACAATGCCTCAATCCAACAATTCAGCGTTTCCTCCACAGGAATCACCCGTTCATCCTCCTTGCTCTGTTGAAACCGATTTTTGATCGACTCATAAGCTTCAATCATCAGTAAAATCTGTAATCCTGAAGCCTTATCCGCATGTTCGATTGGATGTTGTTTGAATAGTGCCGTTGTCAATTTACTCGTCAAGAGATCCATGCATATCTGGAATCCAATATCGGCCTCACCGATTGATCCAGTACTCAGCGTACGTTCAACGTCATGCTTAGAGTACGAATCGAACCGCCCAAAATTTACACTGTGGTCCACGTCCACATGTTTGTCAGCAGGCGAATCGGGAGGGGAAGAGTTTGTGTCTGAGCCAACGAGAGTCTCGCAATCAGAGGCCGGCGTGGAGGGATATGATTTGACGAGATCCCGGAGACTCTGCTGGCATTTGATTTTCCTGAGTGTTTTCCTCGGTCGTTTCTGAGTGATATCCAATACCAAAGGAGAAGGTGTTCGTGGTGGTAGTGGGAGTTCGGCTCGATATTGCTCAGCAAGTTCGTCGGCTGCTTCATAGTTAATCACGTGATCATGGAGAACCTTTTCCAACTGTCCGATTGCGTAGACTGGAGTTTTGGCTCTCCTCCACGGAGTTGACATTTTGATAGTTTCGGATGAATAGATAGATGTGGTTCCGTCTGGGATAATTGAGAGTTGACTTCTGAATTCGATATCTTTTGGTGGTGGTGGTGGTGGTGATGTTGGTAGTGATTGATTTTCCAACGCCTTTCCAGTCCCTACGTCATTTTGCTGCTTCTCGTCCTTCTTCTCATCCTTCTCAACCAAAGTCAAACAAGTTTGCGCTCGAAAAATGTCCAGAAGATCTTTGCAGTATTGCCCGTGGGATCGTTCCTGGTATTCGTCGTCGTGGGTTTTGGGATGTTTCCGAAGTCGATGTTTCGCTTTCATTTGGAATTTTGGTGCCAAAGAGTCCGTCACCTTGTTTGAAGAGGCTGGACTCCAAAAGTCTCTCCCAAATAAATATAACAGTATCGACATGGCGGTGGCTGGTTATGACAACTCTGGTTGATTGATCGTACAATGAAGTTATTGACCGTTGTTTCGAATCGTTTGCACCGTGTGTTGTGAGAAATGGACTTGTCTTTTCTCCCAGGCAGATCAAGTTTTCTTTTACTACTGTATGTAAGACAATATGCACAACGAAGTAGCTGAAGGAGGGTGAGTGTCATATGTCAAGGAATCATCTTGACAATCCATGATGATACGAAGCATCCAATATTACATGGCTGGGCCGCTGGCAGATATGCACGTCAACTGCAGGGAGAATTGTTTTCTCATGATGCTGAATGGATGGTCTGACCTCCACAATCTTGGCGTCTGAATACGAGGCTGTTGCTTCTGCATCGGGAGCTGAACCCTCTTTTTTGGTTTTTATATATCTTGTTGGTCCCGTCTTTGAAGAGTGGGTGTCCTGGCTGATTGCAACTTAGTAATAGTTGCGACGGAAGAACCGGATCGTGCTGAACTTTGTAGCCTTTCAATGATGTCGACTTCTTTCTCAAGGTTTGGCGGGGGGCGAGCATACTAAATTTAGACCCGACATTTTCGCCTGCAGAGTTGTATATCTATCGAAGTCCAGATATGACAATGGCATGTTCTGTTGTGAGGTGATAAGTGAGGGTATACGGCACCTCCAAACTTCAACATCAGGTACATTAGGGTTAATGTCTGCATATCTCTACTCATCAAGTACGAAGTAACTGGCGGTGAATGACACGGCAGCAACATATCTTACCTGGAGGCTGACCGACGTAAGACTACGAGTCTCAACACCACTGCGGTGCGCAATGCCGCTCAACTCAAGCCACCATGATGGAAAGAACAATCGCCTTGACTTTCCACGACATGCCACAAGGCTGGATGAGAACCAACTGCGTTGATAGCAAAAGTTTCCAGCTGGTGATGTCCTCTTCGTAGCGAATTGTCACTGCCGCAGCGGTATTCGATGAAAGACGTGGAGGTGCGTGCCATAAGAAGCCGTGGAGTACAATAAGCATAAGAGCTGACTGTATTAAACTTTCCTGTCGCGGTTCCCAGAGTTCTCCAATCAAGTTTTCCCCGCCATGGTTTCACAGACTTGAATATCCTGGTTTTCTCCCAGCCTCTCCCAGCCTCTCCCAGCCTCCAAACCACAGGATATTATATTTGCGATCTTAAGATCATGGTCATATCACAGCGGATTTAGTAATGCGGGGCTTCCATATGACGTGCAGTGCACTGCATCAGTCGTGATTGATGCAAGCACGTGATGTCTTCCTCATCACGCAGTTCTCAACACGTGACTTGTTCGAATTACTCAATTTGTATGCCACCGGTACTCCGCTCCGCCCACATTCCACCTCCGCTCTTCGCCGTGTCCGCTCTGTTTCTCATCCCTTCCTACAACCTTCGTCGATGCCCTCGGCGCAAATAAAATCCAGTCATTTTCAAAACTCCTTTCATTCACAGACGGCTTCTTTACCTCTAGAAGACAACGAGGCTGTGCAATTCCAATCGGCAGCGCTCATGCAGAACTCAGCTACTTGCCTCCGACCACAGGAGAAACAACTGCCGAGCCTGAAAGTACATATCCAGCTATGCTACGCATCGGCAAGTAACTCCTTTGCGGGAAGCAAACAGTAAAGGTTACTACTTCGGCCCGAGGTTTCTTGCGCGGCAATTTCATGAAGGTCTCTGTTAAGTAGTAACGCGACGACGCTTTGGAACATTTCACATGCAGTATAGTTGTATTCAATCCGGTCTCATCATGTCAACACTGTCACCGGAACTAAGGTGGTTCCCGTATACCGGCCGAGGCTCACTAAAATATGTATCATGGGAGAAGAAAGTCGAAAGCCACACGGCATGAGAACAGCGAAATGGAGATGAGTTAATTCGAATCCTTGCAAAACTGTCCTAAGCATCCCATCCTCCCGTTTTATGGACGGATAGATGCATACACGAAGACATAGAAGGATACGCACTCGCACTAACTACCTTGGCGGAAGAACCCACCCATCATTTATTCCTCTCTTTCGTTCCCCTCTCTCTTTTCTCTCCACATCTCAGCTTCCGTCCATCTCAAGTCAACACTAGAACTTAAGTTTCGGTTCTACCTGTCGTCTTTGCCGTTTGCATGTACATTACCTTTTCAAGCAGTCAAGTAAACTTCTCTTCCTCCGACTCCCTCTTCTAGCTTCTAAACTTGATCTGCTCACTGACGGGCGGAGAAAGAGAGACGCGAAACGAAACAAACTTGACGGCGGAAAACTGTCTGCGAAGTAGCCATAGTGTCAACTATAATCTAATGTTGGGATCGAACTAGTGGCATGGGCAGTGAGAGTGAGTGAGGGGATAATGCTGGTTCACGCAGTCAACTGACTAGCCACATTATCCGAAATCATGCGAAATCAATGCCATGGATCAACAAATTGTGTTGCCAGTTTTGCTGTGGGATACTCTTGGATGAATGAGAGGTCTTTTAGGATGCCCTGGTGGGCTTGTACAATTTCCCCTTTCATATAGGGACTAGCTCTTCGATGTAGCAGGGAGTACCCTCTACCTTCCTTGCCCTTCCACAATGAGTGCGTCTCCATCCGAATCACGAAGAATTCGATCTAGGCTTCGAATATCTTAGTGAGCTCTTCCATTTTTCCTTTCCAACATACCTCTTGAAGTCCTCTTCATACAACCATCCAATAACACGATACACAAAGTTGTACTACTATCATGAAATGATCAAAGCGAGTAAACAATGAAGCTCACTGATTTATGGTCATGTATTCCTGTTGTGGACTTTCGGTTGATAGCAGGCTCCTCGTAGCTATGGCCGTAATATTTGGCACAACCCAATCACTGAGTAGGACGGTTAGATTAGTTCTCCTCGAGTCTAACGTCACTACTCAAACTTTAGCCGCCATACTAAACAAGGAAACTCTGCGGTCTCCGCTTTGCATTGACCATCACCCAGGCTTCATCGAGGCTTACGGCCCCAGATTCTTGTTCCGAGCTGCTCGCGGGTACAAATATACTGACCGGAAGCTCATATCTTTGCAAGCTATATCTTCGGATGGTAGGTCTTCGCAGCCTCTGTCCTATCATGCCCCACTTATGGAGCGTTATTATCCTTCTCGACAGACAGATCGCTGCCGCTGCGATCCCATGGAAGCAGTACATCGATATTAGCGATCCTATGGAGGATTTGTAGATGATTAGAAAGTCAAGGTAAGAATTGTGCAATGCAGACCGATGTTATACCTGCTGAGATCATTATAGAGAGGACATTTTACGAAAATCAACGCGCCTACGAGATGGTATTATCCATCGCCACTTCTGTCACTGAAAGGGCTACTGCGGTAACTCCCAGCACAAGGTGGAGAAGAATATGGAAGTGTACGGGTGGATGTCATGGTGGCCTAGGAAGGCGGGAAAGCGCCCTCGCACGTTGTCTCCCGGGCGTTGAGATGTCTGTTGAAAGTGGTGGCATTGCATATGAATCTAACCAGAATGATTTCGATTGTTTTCATTCATCAAAGCAATCTGGCAAAATATTTACCGCTAGCCAACCTCCTCTAGCCTCAGCCAACCCACTTCCGTCTCATCTGGCTTCAGCTGATACACCAAGTAATTTCCCCTGACCTCGGCCAACTAACTGGATTCGTCTCCTCCGGTTTTACCCAACTCTCTATCCCCCATCCCTATCCCACTACGGGTCTCGCCGCCATCCAAATGTTCCCAGAACACCATCCCAATCAAAGGAATCCGCCATATCCTACATAACTTGCTGAAGTAGAATTGGGGACTTGACATTTAGTGCCTGGCAAGGTATGACGGACGAAGTTTTGCCATGGGCACGAGAGATGTGTGAATACGATGATTGAATTGCGATAGCATTTGCTGAATTGAGGCGTATGCGCATTTGATAAGATATGATAGTTAAGGGGAGTGGGGGAGGATAGATCATGCGCTACAATCTGCGTACTCGCCCTCAAAGAGCTCCCTCCGCCGAGGGAGATGAGGAGTCGGATATCGAGGTTGGAGGGAGCGTTGCCATAGAGGAACATATGTCAGACTGTGTTATAACTTGCTCAGGGCCTCAGCACAATACTAGTGGTAGGGGTTGAAATTCCAGCCTCACAACGAGTGGATGCGAGCTACACTTGCGACAAGTCGTGGTTTAACTTCTTCAGTATCTACCACTACCGGACTATGATGAACGCGTCTCCATGGTCAGAATTGCAGTGTTTGGGTGTATCAACCGGATTATTGGGATGAAAACGGACTTGTTAGTACCAATCATATAAAGCTAACTTACCATGTAGTTGGCCTTCTACATGAACCATTTGATAATACTGCGGATAGTCGAGCGCGGAATATCACATTCCCACTTTATGCTTCAGCAAGTGCTGCCCTCAGAGATTTCAATTCTGTGAAATGGAAGATTGAGCATGAGCAATCTTGTCTTCGATTCAAGCTACAAACTTGTTGTTCTTTTGTGCTATATCTACTCTTCCTTGTCTCAGCGGCCGAAGCCTTAAAGCGTCTAGAATTCCTATCGTCCCTCAAGTCTTACTATGTACAACTCCTGCGACGAATATATTTATATTTCCACAAATTCCTTTATGGACACATTTCATTTTCGTGGCTCTTCAATTATATAATATTCTTTATTTTATCTAGGAAATGCATAAGCCGCACGGCAATACAATCGAGACATTCCTTCGATATAGGTGGATTTATGGAAAAGTGGTAGCTTTAACTCTTATAAGAGCACTTTATTGAATCCAGAGTAAGTAAGACTAAGCTATTATAGGCCCTTTCTATCCTAGCATTATTATACAAGAAGAGTGAGATGGAAAATGGATCGAAGCAGCACCGCCGCAACGGGTATTTAAATTTGGAAGAAATTATATTTAGCATATTATCAGATACACGGAGAATGATCGAAATCTAGGAAATATTTAGTATTGATAAGGTAAGAAATGACCGCCTCGTGATGAGTTCAGATGGAATTGAAATGATCTACAGCGGCGAAGTAAACCCAATTCTAATATTGAAGAAAATTACTCCCGAGGTAAGTTGGGACATGGATGACAAGATAGTTGCTGACCTTATTGTAGCCTCTCAAAATGGGTAGTTTTTGGGTGGGGGGGGAAGGAGCCTCATTGACCTTTTGTCGTGCTTAGAAGGATCCAATGGAATCACCCTATCCTTGGAGCTGACTTCAAGCTGAATATCGCTGACACTCATCCACGCAATAAGCCTTCACCGAACCCACGATTCCAATTTTGCTACCCTCAAATAGTTCCATAAGTGTGACTTTCTATTTTCTACACAGCAGTCAGCCGTGCTTTTCTTAAGCTCCAAACGGACTTGATCCTTGTGCCGAAGCTATGCAAGACAGGATCCGAAAAAGACCACAGTCCGAATCTTAGATCTTTGGGTGGTATTATATTAGTTAGGGCTGTGTATGACCGGGATGAGTATTAGACTAGGATGACAGTATTAGCGAGGCTGTAGGGTTGTCGATGTACCACTTCTCTATAGCAAAAGTTGAATAACCTTACAGTTTGTGGGGTATAGGCTTGGGATAGGGTAACGGAACAGGTACATTCTGACATTCTATCAGCCTTTCTGATCTTAGGTATCCCTAAAAATCTGCTTCTTGAATAGTAGGAGGCACCTTGTTTGACATTATATCCTTCACCCCAAAAAGGTATTGGAATGAGGAATGTTATCCCTTCGTCTAGCAGCTAAATACTCACACAAGTGGGGGTAGAAGGCTAGGGATCAAGTGGCATAGCCTCTAATACATAGGAATCTGAGGCTCTTTGTGGAGTCCCATAATCACATCACTCCTCCACAAGTAAATTCGACCATTCGCGCAAGCCCCCGTCTGCTGCGTGTATCCTTTTTATATTCACGTATCAATTGGAATTTGCAGTAATCGGAAAGATATCCGGGGTAAAAAGAGCATAAAATAGTCGTACGGGTGTGGTTATGTAGGGAAAGTAGAAGGCCCCTTGCTAGCGTGAGTGTTTAGCTGCCATACAAAGGAATGATCCCATACATGCTTATTTTCTATTGATCAGACTGCCATAAGACTGACTTGGGGGCTGAATGGACTTCTTCTTTACACGTATATATAAATGGATTAATATTAGTCCACAAAATTAAAGCTTCCACGGATGCGTCTCTACCTTTCCCGTGACAACTCATATTTTCTAATACCATCAAGCCTGTCTCATCGATATGGGGAACATTATCTCGAGTTCGACGCAGTCTTGTATTGCCAGGTACCCGGATGACAGCTTAACTTTCAATTGCAATGCGAGTTCTTACTACATAGGCGAGTATACTCTCTCAGATTCTGACATTGGAGGTATAGGAGTGAGATATTCCTGAGACCTAGTCCTTTGAAACTTTAGCTAACGAGACTATGAAGGTAAGCATCGCGTTTATCGGGACATCTTGCCTATCAATTCTGGTCACTTGCATCATTCAAATTCTTTGTGACTACTTTCGCCAATCGACTTATAGAAAGCTCCTAGAGCCACTTGCCCTCAGTTTCTCCGATCAGCAGATTGCTACCGGCCTTGCTCTCTGCGTATCCACTCTCTTCACGAAAGAAGCGTGCACAGTGAACGCTTATCATTATGATATTATCTGCGATTTGGTCATCATCTCCATGACAACTCATTTAGTGAGCACTTTGAGTGTCCGAGGATACGCTCAACAAAATCCCGCATGGATAGGCGTATTTCGCATCTCACTAATGACGATACAAGGGATTTTCGGCTGTCTCCTATTTTGGAAGCGTCACGACTCAAGGTTCCCGATAGCAGCACCGCCTTCTATTAATGGCAAACCGGACTACTTCAATACCTCGCTTCTTTTACCCGTTTCATGTTTTCAGAGCCGAAATGGGTCATTCTTGCATGAACTGGATGTGACCGTCTCCCATTCAAGCTCCGAGTCCATTCAATTAGGCTTCGTAATAGCCTTTTACGCATTGATGATATGCCTGCATCATTGGCAGAGATGTCTGGACCCTTCATTGAGGCCCAGTGAAGGCCATAAGCCAAAATGGGAATTGGGGTTTACGCATAAGCTACGTATAATTGTAGCATGTATGAAAGTTGGACTGGTGATTTGCGCCATTGTTCTTCTCTCGTGGACAAGTAGCCGGCTCGTCAACCTGAGGGACTGGATGGGTAGTAGTGGATGGCTTGGTTCGGATAACGAGAATAAGTGGACCTTTGGACAGATGCTTCCGGTTATTATGATGAGCTTTACGATACTTGCTTTGGTCGACGCGATCCCGGATTGGTGGGAGGCTCGAGAGAATTCTGGCCGATCTAATTATTTGGATCAGGAGAAGGATGTCTGATTTTGTATCTTTTCCCCCCTTGTATTAATGCTATTGTGCCACAAGAAAATCTAATGAGTGGTCAAAAGTGGAGGTTCCTAGGGGCCGAAGGCTAAGGTTGACTGTTATTGGAGTTTTGCGTTGTCTCGTCAAAGATGTATTTTAATGCCGGTTTAGTTTCATGGCTACGATGTAAGATTAGAAAAGTTCTATTACACTTGTCTCTCAAACTCTCGTATTAATACAGTCAATCATTATTCCTCTAGTCCGAACAGTGACCACACTAACTCAAATTAGGACTCTATTGTTAATGATATAGGACTTCGGCTAGTTAAAGCTACTTAAGCTAATGCCTTCTCATTTGTTACATATTTGTTACTATTCTAGGGCGACTAGTGATGTAGGAGAGGATTAACTCGCGTGAAGGAGCTCAAATGGAATTTTAATAGGCTTTGAACTAAAATCCCATTTTCCCTTCTTTTAAAAGAGGCCATAAAATTACAAGCAGGATCAGAAGTGTCAGTTAACTTTCAAGAATATAGACAATCACCCTAGAGCAAAAGATGGATGCCTATGGTTATCTCGAGCTTAATCTAGGCGTAAATGCTGCTTTTAAAATGTGACTTAACTTGCTTAGAGGAGTATATCTACGAGATTAATACCGTCCTTTGTTGCCATTCAGGCCCCAAACATGTTGACTAGTGAATGTGAGGCAAGGGACAAGGAATGTCATTTCTTAGAAGTTGGGTATGGCTCCACAAACAAGCCAAGGGCAAACTAAGACTTCTTAGGGAAGTTTCCCAATATAAAATGTTTTTTGGCAGAAACACTCAAAACCTTGTTGATTTTCGCGCATCTGCCAATGAAAATTATTCTGCGCTAGGGTTTGCTTTATATTGTAGGTGAATTTCACTTGATGTCTCATGAAGCAGTGAAACATGGATTGAGGTGATTGTTGCTTGCTTCGGATTATTCTCATATTCACCCTAACATCTGTCTCTAGCATCCTTTCACAGCCCATGGCGTCGTGCTACCAGGGAACAGTAGATAAATAGGGCAATCGATGGTCATATTTTCTGAGCTTCATAGCTAGATTGTAGTAGTTTGGAACGCGACCAGGTGGGAGTCAATGGATTGAATTGAATTCAAGTTTACAAAGAGACAGTTTTATGATTGACAACGATAAACTGTTATCCTTCCATTATCTCTTTTGCTCTCACCATGCCCTTGTACGTTCTCTCTCTCGCAACACTGGATTACCATTGCCTGATATTGAAGTAGCAGGGGATTTGAAACAGACTAAGGCTGCAGAATATGAGACATTCTAACTTAAATCAAATTTTAGACAATTTACAAGTAGCTAGCAAGTGCATATTTTATAGGAGACTTAGGATAGCCGAGGAAGTCGGTGATAGAGAATAGAGTTGAATTTGATATCGCATTGAACTGGCGTGTAGTGAGTTAAGTGTAATTGAATTGGGGTTTATTCATGCCTGACTCTAAGGATGTAAAGGCTCTGCCAGTCCTGTCAGTCGATACTGTGGGCACATAACTTGCTACAAAATTAAATGCAGATATACCCCCTAGTTTGAAAAAGACATCAAAAACTGCAGGAGTGACAAGGAAAAACTGTGATAACCCAGTTATCTCCAATCCGCGTCTCTTGGCCTCCTCCTCTATTCGGCCTCAAGGATAAAAACGACCCCTCTCTTATTTTTAAAACATAAACAGCTTTTATTGCGCATTTTGAAAATACGAGTTTCCATCTTAATCATACAAAGAAGGTAAAGCGTGGTAGGTCGGCTTGAAATATGAAACCTAAAGCAGAGCCAGCGTAGTTCAAATAAGCATTGGGTTGCTGAGAGATTTAATAAGATTCAAACTGAATTGACAGATGAAACTTGCGTACAAGTTGACATACGAAAAGAACTGAAAATCCTCATAAGTATAGAAAGCCTCCTCAAGATAACTTCCTTAAAATTCGGGGGGGGGGGAGGAGATATACATTCTTTTCCGGTCGAGAAACCAATCGCGGTAGAGATCAAGGAAGAGAAGATATTGCGCGGATGAAAGGCAACAAATAAGGCTAAGGTGATAAAGAAAGCCGTCGAAATGGCAATAAAATATTGCTGTCATTCTGAGAATTCTAGTCGTTTATCCTCGCGTAAATACATTGCCCCTTTTCGTTTCCATGCTAATTGCACTTTGATGGTGGATTCTTTAATAACTCGAAAGGCGAGTTCAAGCTAAATAACATTCCCACAATGCTTGATTAGGCATGTAAGTCGCGCCCGGTATCTGCCGCAATCCCAATTTTTTTCTATGGTTGACCTCGGATCAGGTAGGGATACTTGCTGAACTTAAGCATATCAATCAATAAGCGGAGGAAAAGAAACTAAGAGGGATTGCTTCAGCAACGGCGAGTGAAGCGGTGAAATCTTGCCCTCTCAGAGTTCAAGTTGAAATTTGTACATGTTTCGGGCGAGAAAGGAACCGGATGCGATATTTAGTTTTCGTACGAGTTTTTCTCGAGGAAGAGCACGTAGTACAACGAATCTTGAGAAGAAACTATAACCACATTGAATTAAGCCCGAGCATTAGTATGTTAGTCTACGAAAGAAGTAAGGAGGGAAAAAGCTTTAAAAACCCTCAAATGCAGGACTGTCACCTATAGAAAAACAAACCGCTACGAAGCAAGGTGCTCGAGCAGGCCCTCATGGCTACTGAAATTTATGTATATATTGGAGGAGAAGAGGTAAAAGACAAGATTGGACAACGACATACTCTTGTCATTCTTCATCTTTATGTTTCACCCCCCCCCCCCCTTTTTTTTTTTTTTTTTTTTTTTTGGCTCTCTATAGCATATCAGCATAGCGTGGTGTTCAGGATATTGTCTGTGTATACCGATGTTTTGTATAAGAAAATGGAGTTGCAGGAGGGCAGCATTCATGGCATACTTGGGCTAAGCATGATACCAACAACTCACTATGATACGAATGAACAGTAATACAATGTCTAAATTTTCCAAATGAAGATGTGAGCATGTCAAAAATTCGTAATTATTAATAATTATCAGAGTATATCAAGATCAAGATGCCATGCAATGTCACCAATATAGAAACGCATAGTAGCAAAACAGCCTTCACAATACTCATTCATCCATGCTATAATTAACCACCAAGATATCTCAGCTCTTGTCCATTCCCAGCTTCCTTTCCGGCCTCTCCTACTCAAATATCGTAATAAAAGATTTCCTTAAATCTATGTGTAGCTTCCACAACGGCATTCACAGCCGCGAAATCTATTTTCAGTCAGTTACTGTTTCTCTTTTAAGTATGTAGGGAAAAGAAGAGGGGAAAGGGAAGGACAACGAACCAAGACCACTTCCCATATCCGTAGCTTTCATCATCCTAATACTTAAATCCTGATTCACCCTCCCTACAATCTCAACTGCGTTTCCTACTTGTAGATGTGTGTTCTATTTTCACCATACTATATATCAGCATTCTCTCCATCCGCGTCCTATCCTGTCTCTTTTACTCTCCTCCTTTCCTGCTTTCCTCCGTTTTGATTTAGATAATGTCAGAGGGGAAAGAGGGAAAAGAGACATACGGGATTTAAATGCACGGTAACAATACCTTCGGCATCAATATTCGCTGTGTCGCCTCGCAATTGAGTTACTTTCCCGACGATGCACACGGCTTTGTTGCGGAAGTCGTCGAGGTGCGAGGAGTTTATGCGGGGGTTGGAAATTGTTTCTGCCATTTTTTTTCTTTTTCTCTTTGGATAGCTAGTGGAGTTGGCTGGCTGTTTGGAAGGAGGAGGGTTGGTGGTTGGTGGTTGATGGTTGAGGGAGAGTTTGAGAATAAGTTAATGTTTTTAGAAAATCACGTGTAAAGTGGAAGACGCGTGATCAGCTGCAGGAGCTAGTGGTATGTAGGGAGTGAGTATTTGTAGGTAGTAATCAGGATACACTTTAGGACCGACTTGACTTCATCCTCTCTTCAATCAACATCAGTATTTAGCCTCCGATCATTCAATCGAAAGATCAGATGGCGACTAGACTCTTTGGATTAACTTGCTTTTGCTTACATTGATATGAAGTGGCTCAATGCGCCAATCGAGAATGAAATGCCCCTTATCATCTTCTATCTCATCAATCTGTCCCAAGATCTGAAAGCTTTTGTCAGAATGAGCCCAAATTCCCTCGCTTCAGTTTATGCTCGAGAATTATAACATTCCGATTTTGGGCATGCTCCCTATATCAGCATACCACTTCCCGGGACCTCTAACCGGGATACATGGAGCTGGTCTGAAGATGGAAATGTGAGTGATCTAATATAATATTGTTTACTAATTCAACACAGCTTATGCAAGAGGTGATGAAGCCCTACTCCAGCTTACGTACCAGTGAGTGGGTGTAGACAGCAACCATAAGATATCGACCAAATCTAATTCAATTCTCATTACTCATGACCACGTTTTCAAGCCAAGAATATATTATTAAAGCTTTCTCGAGAAATGGGCCATAGCCAATCGAAAGGTTCTCCTAAATTCCATTTTATAACATGTTAACAAACTACAAGCAGCAATGTCTCGGGAGATACAGGCTACTTACAATGAGTCCCCCCTACTAAGAAATATCAGACGTTTGAACAAGAGACCTTTAACATTAACGTTGATTCAGTGGTGAGAGCCTCAGCAATCAGCATCAGAGACCGTCGAATTATGAGCCAGCAGACCCCCAAATTTTCGAGCACGAGGCAAGCATACTAATTGACAAAGACGCCGACGGTCCAATCAAGTTATCCTCTTGAGGAAGGACAGAGCGGTCCGTTTTTCTACTTAAGGTCTCCTTGAAAGAGTCAAGGATCTGATCAAAGCTAGTACGAATGTCAACGAAGAAGCTTGTCATTGTGGAACAACCCTTCAAACTGCCTCGAAAGAAGGCTATGCCGAGCTTCTCCTTGAAGTAGGAGCTGACGTCCATGATATATGCGGTAACAAGCCCACAGTACTCATTGCAGCTTCCGAGAATGGGTCTAAATTCTTCTTAACGCAGAAATGTACAGTTCTCCTCTCTGTTACAACAAAATCATGCTTTGATTATGGGCTGGAGATGCAATCGTTAATCTCCCTAGGACAAACAATCAAACAGAAAATGCCGGTTACGCTTTGATTCTTGCTTCGGGATAAATGCATCAGGTGGCTGCTTGTAGCAGGCGCTGATGCTAATCAACTGGAAGGGAGTCCCGGTAAAGCTCCCAATCCATACTGAGCTGCGGAAAATGGACCTCTTGGAGTCGTTCAGCAGCTCCCACAGTCAAGTCGTCGATTGCTTGACCGCCGCAAGGGCGGATGTCGGCAAGCAAGGAAGCAATGGTCTTGCTGCTGCAGCTCACAATGGGGATAGGAGGATTGTTGAGGATGCGCTGGCAGAGATAACCAAACAGGGAACGAAGTTGTCCAGTTACTTTTTCCGGCAGGGGCAGAGGTAAACAGAGCCACCAAGAAAGATCATGGCCGTCTCATCACACTTCTGTTACAACGTAGCGCAGAGGTTGACGCCACATACTTACAGGTTCGGCCAAACAGACACCACAACCGCAGCAAGAGCATCTCAGCACTACAATAATGCTTCTCGAGAATGGAGCAAATACACGTCTAAATCCTTACGGCGAGGGATTCTTTTAAGTTTTCTACAAATAGTGATTATGACAAATACATCCATCGGCAAAGCTATACGCGCGCTAGCACCTAATTGCCCATCTAAGCGACGCGCACCCCTGATGACGCAGATCTAGAACAATCGCTTCACTGCAAGCCCGGTGCAGATGACAAATCTATTGAAAAAGTGTGTTGTAATTGTGTGGAAGCTCGGCTTCCGAACCCTGCTAAATACTAGCTCGGTTAAGTCATTTACAAGCTAGGCCAGATTGGGCTAGCCGTTTCGCCTGATCTCTGGTGCTCACACCTTCCCGTCCAAGTTTTATTCCCTGTACAATATGCGCGGTGATGCGGGCGGCACGCATTGCTGCTTTTACTATGCCAGCCATGGGATTTTGAAATCCCATCACCAGGACGGGGTTGTCGTCATAAACAGGATTTTGTGCGGATGCGAGCGAGGTGATAGGTCTTGATATTATTACCTGCAGAGTCCCAGACTTCGCCATCAGGGATATAAGGCACAACAGGACGAATATACCAAATTCTGCGAGAACGAGGGGCATCGAAAGCCATGATGAAGCCATGAAGTTTGAGCATCTCAAATTTCAATTCTAAGCAACGCACCACCAAGTCTAGGTCAATATCTCTAGCAGCTAGAACCTCCCTCGAGAAAATATCGACAGGAAGATAGCCGACCTAAATTTTAAAATCACCTTGTGTTGCTTGTATCCAAACCAACACAAATCCAATGGAAATCATTAACCCTTTTGGTAAGCGAAAGTTCCATCGCCCGCAGAAGACCTATCTCAAGAGTCCATATCTCCCCAGCACAACCCATCAAGCACTTAGTATTCTTCTTGCTTTTCCTGCCTTCAACAATATCGTCATCCCGCTCTCGTTTGAACTTCTCCCTTCGCTTCTCGCCACAGTGCTTTGAGTCATAAATCAAGACCCTTAAAAAAGAAAGTAGGCTCCTTCTGCCCGGGATTCGCAGTTGATGTCTAGGATGACGGGGAAATCAGCAACGAAATCGTGCGCGTGACGGCGGGATTTAGAGAAGTGGGCTTCAGCCATGCGGGGTAGTGAGGAGTTTCAATATTCGAGACGGAGCTCAAAGAAGGTCGTTAGAGGTGGTGGTGATGAGTGCGGTAGAGGAAGAAGTGGATGGGCCGGAAGAGTGAGGTTGGTGGCTAGGGCTCAGGAAGAGGTTTCAGATGTAATGCCTCTATAGAAGTAATTCCGTTCTGCCTTAGCGACATCTTCGAACAGCGAGGATGGTGGTGATTGGGTGGCTTAAGCAGATGATGAGGTTGTGGTGACAGGGCAGAAGTAGCGCATACCTAGAGGCATCATGTTCTTCTTTAGTAACCTCCTTAATTTATACGAGCGGATCTAGTAACACTAAACACGAGGGTTTGGCCATGATGAACTAATATTGTAACGTTAGCATAGAGGATTGAGAATGAGGACACTCTTCCCTATGAGTGCTAATGTCTAGCTTAGAAAACCAGTCCGTATGACCCGGATAGTTGGAGAAGAACAGCTCTGAACTTTGGAACTGTCGACATCGAGGTAAAGTTTTTAAGGGTCCATTCGAACCCATTCACCCTTTTTATTGTGTTAAGTTGTAGTGGAGAGGGCCATAATTCTATTTGCAAATTGAATTATTCCTAGCCATTGTAGATGAGGTGCCTTTATAGAGTGAAATGATTAGAAATATAAAGTATATCCATCCCTAAATAGGAGAAGCATTCAGAATAGGCATTTCATCTTGAAATTTAATGGGACGTCTCGAAGCGCCCCATGAGACAACCTTTGAAGACCAAGACAACTCACCTCAGCGGTAGTTTTCCACCAAAGGTTTATTTAGGTCCACTTGAAAGTAGGAGGGATATCAAGATCTCCTCGTCATCAACAAAGAACTTTTAGAGTTTCACAAAACAAGAACAAGACAATGCCCTCATTGTTGGAGACGGAGAAGCCTCCGAGGTTGAAGTTGGACGGGAGGCAAAGGATGGCCGTGGTTCTTTCTGTGTGAACGCCAAGAGGTAAGTATCACCAACCACGCCCACACCCAGCAGCCAAGCAATTGAAAGGCTCTCGATTGATCTGCTTGCAAGATCGGACTTGGAAATGCGCGTACATGTACTCCGTCCGGAATACCCTGCACCATAGCAATTTTCAAAATGCCATCCTCCAATAACATAGCCTTCCAACGGCGACAAACAAGGCGAAGACTTAGTCATCACTTGAAAACTCCTGTTGCCCCGAAAACATTTATTATTATTATGCAAGTCGGTAAAGAGGGGGAGGGAGAGGCAGGGAGTTACCGTACGTGGTGGCAAACCTATGGGAATCGCGGACGCTGCTTTAGAGAGACGAACCTCAAAAATCCCATCTTGTCCAAGACATGCATGTTGAAATGCCTTCCCCCCCGTCACCGCACGCATTAAAGATATAAAATCATTCAGCTCTGGATCATCTTTCTTCTCTCTTTCCGTCGCTTGTGCTCCTTTGTTTGGCACTGAAGAGAACCATCCCCACCATAGCCGTTCTAGAGTGGCTACTGTGCCGACGAGTCCGTCTTGGGCATTAAGAGCTGCACTTCAATGATCAATGATCATTACAAGGCGCTGAGCATACACAGCGCAGTTGTGCCTGTATATCCTACCCTTTTTTTTTCTTTTTTTTCTACCTACTCGGCTTCGAAGAAATCCATGCTTCCATCTCTCGTCTTCTCCGTTGCACCTGCCTCCTCATTTAACAGGAAACTCCTATGACGACTAGCAGTTTTTAGCCTCCGGGCTTGAGAACTTAATCAAGCTTCACTTACCTTTCTGGAAGCATAGCGGAATGATAGGCTGCTCATCATTCTGCCGTTACATAGCAGCTATAGACAAAAAGATATTGTTATTGCTACCATTGCTTAAGCTTCAAGTCCCACCAACATCTTTATTGCCTCCTGATCCGAGAAAGCAAGATTCAGAACCTACGACCATATTGCTAAAGGTAAGTGCAGGCCCGAAGTCCATGCCAGTTGTCCGATAGAAGTTATCCTAACACGCTTGGAAAAGACTGCCGAATATTCCCCCAGAAAAGAGCCACCTTTGGAATCAGTAGGGTGAGGTGTTTGCCGTGAATACCTGAAGGACTTCTGTTCGGACAGAAGCTCTTACCACGCGCCCATAGCTGGCGCCTCAATCTGATCGTGTTCCCGACAAGAGACTACAGGAGCTGGAAAGATTTCGACCTCTAAGCCTATCCGCCATGGGTCACCTCACACAACACCAAAAATTCAACGACAGCTGTATGCAAAACTCCAATGTACCATCTTCGCTACATCTGGACGATATGCAATCACTCTACGACGAGCACAACTTTACATCACCAAACGACAACATGGATTTATCCGACATGACATTTAGTGAAGGCACAATGTTTTCTAATGCGGTCGAGTTCAGCTACCCGAACACCGACTCTACTGACTTCGAAGACTTTGACTTTGGGTCTGCCATGACAGACTATCCGATGACCGGGACTCAAGTCGTTGATAATCAAAACCAGACCAACAACTACGAAAGCCCATTTGACCATTTCCTCACTCAAAATACGGCAAACTATACGATGGCCAATGGCCTGACTGCCCACGACCACGAAGTCTATAATCAGCCTGCAGTCCCCCTCGCGAACACCGGTGTCGAGCCACCCGCGTCCGAACCAAAGACTGTCCGTAGACGAGTTGGCCGTAAGAAGAAGAACCAGGAATTGAGCGAAGAAGACAAGGCAATAAGGCGCGAATTCTACCTTGAACGTAACAGGCTTGCGGCGAATAAATGCAGAACTAGACAGAACCAAAAACAAGAACACCTCAAGAACGAAGAAGCAAGGCTAAAGGCAGAGAATAAGAGATTGGCTAACGAGTTGGAGGAGGCGCTTACAGAAGCTCGCATGCTGAGGAAGCAGGCCATACAAAATTGCCACCATTTCGATACAGTTAAGCGAACTCCTACTCCGGTATCTACACCTGTAGCTTCTTCAGTCGATGCATCGATACTCGAGGAGGAGAACGGGCTTTTCCGTAGCTCTCAGCTACGAGGTCAAAGCGAAGCATGGATAGGAACCTTTGCGAATGTTTGTCGGAGGATGACTGAAGGAGGGCAAAGTCGTACCAGCCTTTCCAGCGAACCAATGTCGCGGGAAGGCTCGGTAGGTATTTCAAGTTCTAACAGCCCCAACACATCCATCCAAACAGATCAGCACTCCAACTCTCCTGCGGAAACTCTTAGCGACAGTATTGTTGTAGCAGATCTATCCTCCGGCCTCAGTCCGACCCCAGGATTTCCATTTCCAAACTTTCCGTAAGGCGCAGGCGTTGCTCTTATTGTAATGACACAGATATCAAAAAGCAGGGACATTGGATGGTTAAAGGGATAAAATAGGGAGCTATTGTGCTACGGTTTGATAAAATGAAATAAGGAGTTTTGGAGTGACGAGGCATTATTATGACAACGCTACGATACCCAAGAATGAAATGAATATGAAGTTGAAAACCAAGTCGAGCAATCTAGCTGGAGCCTCCCTATATTGGGTCCCATATAGCAGCGATGCCATTTGAGTACTGCTTTACGGGGACGTATACACCAAGAAACTGTAGCTAGATATAATGAAGAAATTCAAAAGCGATCCCTTGTGCGAATAGAATCTCCTGTGAAAGGTATGACCAGTGTTTTGTAAAAGAGATTATGATTAAAGAGACCAGGTTCATTGGGGAAAGCTAGATTTGCAATTGCATAGAATAAGATGTAGCTTCTTTCGAGCTAAGGGTTATGCCAACTTTGGATTTTCTCATATAAGCAGCGCTTACCTAATAAAGCATTAAGGAGGAAAAATGCAAGTCACGAGGGCAGAGGAGACGAAAGATGATTGCTCCCTACCAGTTCAAAAGGGGACACAGTAGCATATAATGCTCTCCAAGCAAGAGCTACCACAGTTTCATCAGCAAGTTCCAATATCGAGGAGATACAAATTTTAATACAGACTATACTATACGTCATCGAGAAGCTCCACCTCATACAGCAACAGCACTTCTAACCTTCGACATCAAATCACTCTGATGCGCTTCTAAAATGCTCTTCAAGGCCTTCTTCTCAATCACCACCCTCCCCATCTCCAACAAATCCTTAACATCAACCTCTCCCCACGTCAACAGCTTCCCAATCTTCGCACTCTCCATCGCCCTATACAGATTCCCATTCTCCTCTTCTCTCCCCCCCGTCACCACTAATGTCCTTCCATGCTCTTTCCCCCATTCGTTCCGCTCGTATATCTGTTGCAGATACAATGCCGAGTCGTATGATATTTCCATCCCGTCTTCACAGATCATTAATTCGCCTCTTCTATATCTCCAACTCAAAGCGGTTCGCCACGCTAAATCATACATTTTCTTCGGTAAATCAGTTGAGAAATCGCGGGCATGAGGACCGAATGATTTCCCGCCTCCTCGTAACATGGGAGATTGTCTGGTCCCAAGACGTGCTTTTCCGGTTCCCTTTTGCGGTCGGATTTTTCGGTGGGAGCCGTGGACCTCGTACCGCGTTTTGGCTGATCCGGTGCCCTGACGGGTGGCGTCGCCTTCGAAAATGATGGCACGGTGCAAGATGTCTTTTCGAAGGGGGAGGTGCAGTTGTTTGCTGCTGTAGGTTTCCCAGCGAAGGGGCTCCATAGTGGGGAATTTATAGATGGTTGTTAAGACTGTGGAGTCTGAGATGGGTAAGTTAGTGAGTGGTAGGTTGAGAAGGGGAGGGAATGGCTTGCCGGTGAGTGGGGAGGAGGGATATGTGATAATGGGTTCGTAGCCCTTGGAAGGGTATGATGGCAGAGAGGTTTCTGTTGCCAGTGATCGTGTGAGTCGGGGGGTTAGACATTGCTGCTGAAAAATTAGAAGACATTCAATTCAATAGTAAGATATTGACATACTGTCAAAGGGTCTTTAGGGGAAGATGCAAAAGCTCTCAAGCATCGAGAGAAGATTTGAAGCCCCTTTGTAGCCATTGTCGATACTCTCTCTTCCTTCAATTCTCGTTGACCTCGAGGTTAAAATGTTCAGGCTAGCTCCATACGATTAAGGTTTTGCCGGCCGGCATCTTCCGCTTTTAGACTTCAGAGCTTCGAGATTTTTATCCTGCATTCATTTCAACAACCACTACATTACACAATGACTTCTTGTCAGAAGGCCGCAAGGCCACTGACTAGGTGTTTGCAGAATACCCCGTTATCTCAATATTCTGCTCGGTCTATCCGATCATTTACTTGCTCTTCTCGACTGAGCAACGAAGCGGCATCTACTGAAAACTATTCTCCTGTCCGCGATCTCGACCCTGCAATCGTCACATCCCCCCGGGAAGAACGACAATTGATGAAATCTGGAATCAAACCTATTGGATCTCGACGTCGTCGAGCTGCTCTGAGAGTTTCAGACAATATCCCGTTCGAACAATTGCCATACCAATGTTTTCAAGAAGCGAGGAAGATATTGCAGGCTGATAGAGAAGAAAAATTGAAGAAGATTGCAGCGCAGAGAGTTAGGATTTCGGCGTTGGTGGCTCAGGATCCGGAGGTTAGTGGGGGGGAGAGACAGAAACAGATGAGGTTGGATGGACATTTGAGGCATTTGGAGTGGTTGAAGATTCAAGCTGATATTAATGATCCTTTGATCAAGAAGCGATTTGAAGACGGTGAAGGTATGCATTGAATTACTGGAGTGAGAAGGATGGAGGCTAATAGGTATTTAGGGGATATGAATAAACCCATCTATCGATACCTAGCAGACAAGAAATGGAGGGAGTACCAACGCAAACTCATCGTCCAGCGTATCGAGACTTTAGCCATCGTTCCGGATGTGCTACCTCATTTTGAGCCAACAGCAGATGTACGTCTAGCTTTCCGCACTAAAAATGTTCAACATGGCCAATTCGTCGATTCGAGAGTCAGTGAAGTTCCCGCAAGACTGAAGGTCCAAGTGTTTGACAAAGGAGAACGACTTGTTAGTATTGCGGTTGTCGATTCTGATGTTCCTGTTCTGGAAAGGGATAGCTTCACATATCGATGCCATTATCTGGCTTCTAATATTCCAATTTCGCCTACTCAGCCTTCCTTACCTCTCTCTCATGTGAAGGAAGAATCGCAGCTTGTACTACCATGGTTACCGCCTTTTTCCCAGAAAGGATCTCCTTATCACCGATACTCTATTTTTGTCCTGCAGCAAGAGCCTGGACAAATCCTTAATGTGGAGAAATTGAAGATGGAAATCAAGCGCGATGGATTCAATCTCCGAAAATTCGTTGACAAGGAAAGGGTTAAACCTATAGGAGTAGGCATTTTCAGAGCGTTGTGGGATGAGGGAACTGCAGGCGTAATGCAGAGAGCAGGTATTGAAGGATGGGATATGGAGTTTAAGAGGAAGAGTATCCCTGCTCTGAAGCCTAAGCAGAAGGCTAGAGGTTGGGAAGCTAGACATGCTTCGGATAAGTATAAGTCTCTTAGGAGATAGGTGGTTGTTGTATAATAGGACTATAATTGTATCATGTTTGTACTTCATCTAGGAGCTATTCAAGTTGGATGTATCATTCCCTGTTGTGTGGCCTTTACGTTTTATCCTCTTGGTTATAGACAGCTTTTCGGATTACCTAAGGGAGGGGAGTTTGGCTGATCTCCCAGGGTTGAGTGCCGTTGTTTTTACGAGACGGAGAAGGACTTTATGACGTTTTTTCAATTGTACTGGGAGGAAGGAGAGATTAGAAATTGGGAGAGAAGTTGAATGGGTATTATTGGAAGGGTAAGTTTCTTAGGAGTTAGCCTTTCCTGACACACCATCTGTGAGCCCCTTCTTCCTCCTATAGCCATTTAAAACTCCCTCGCTGTAATAACGACCAACCATCCTCCACCACCAACTCCAACTCCACAGAAATTTCACAAAAATGGTGACATTTTTTGGTATTGAGTTCTGAGCTGCTGGGAGTAGATGGCAAAGATTATGACGATGGAGGGGGACGTGAAGGGGTGCTGATATAAAGTGATTTAAGAGAATGAAGAGTATTTCACAAAGTACTATGTCAAAGTAGGTGAATTATGATTCTGACTTATGGACGAAACCAGGGCATAGGAACGTATAGTAGAGTCATAAAACATACCTGATTTCGAAATATGTAATGCACGCATCATATATTTCTATCCTCGCCGATAACGCCTACACCGTTTATCCACCCATCTATCTCTTCAAAGTCTTCTGCTTCTCGGCATCCTTAACCAATTTCCTCCCCTGTACCATAAGACCCTTCCTCTTCCTAACCCCATCCATATACTTCTTCGCGATATTCTCTTTATCCGCAAGTTCTCCCAAATCCTCTAAGTCATCTTCCGTAAACGGCACCCAGAATGGATCTTCATCCAATATCTCATATCCTTGGAAAACTAACTGTGGGGAAGCGGCGCCGGAGGTTCGTTTGCGGATTTCGTCGGAAAAGCCGAAGGATTCGGCTACCGGCAAAAGGGACAGGATGGTGAAGAAGGGTGTGCCTTCTTTCATGTTTTCGGAAAGAATACGCCCGCGGCGACGAGTAAGTACGTCGTAAACGCGGCCGAGGACTTCGGCTTCGGGGTGTGTTAATGATATAGTTGAGAGGAGGGGAATGAGAGACTTACTGCTAGCTTGAATCTCACATGAGTACATGGCTAATAACAAACGAGGGCTCCAATCCAGGAAACCTTGTTTGATCGCTTGTTGTACTGTCTTGATTACTTCCCCAGTAAGTCGTCCAAGTTTATCACGCGACGAGGACTCATCGTCTGAAGAGGTGTTGACCGTCACTTCTTCAAGGAAGACTGCTATACCTTGGACGGGCTCGTTGCAGAGAGGTCCTTGAGCAGTGGCGAGCTGGAAGGCATAGCCGATTTTGTCAGCAAAATCGCGGGCTTGGAGGGCATCTCCTAGAGGCTGTTCGATCTTTTCGGAGACGACATCTCGAAGGCTGTACTTATTAGCTTCCATAATATGAGTTGGAAAGGCTGACTCACAATTGTCCACAGATACTATCCTTAGTAGCATCAATTAACAGATTAGGACCTGTTCGACGAGGTCCAAATGCTGTGATCTGCTCTACTGCGTTTGTCCAGACATCTCGTTGGCCTTTTACACCCTCAAAAGCCTCCTGCAATTGATTCTTGAACTCAGCAAGCGACAGAACCTTCGTAGCTCCCAAGACCTCATCTTCATCGACTTCTTCCTGCTCTGGGGTCGTCGACCCATCCGCGTTCTTGCTCTTTATTTCAGCTTGATGATCGGAATAAAGTCGTTTAATGACACCCGAGGTTTTTGATAAGAACTCAGACACCTCAACTGGTAAAGGTCGAACACGTAATCGTATTGTGACTTGCTTCGAGGTAGTGGCGGCGATCACTATTCCTCTACCAAGATCCTTGTTCGCAGGAGGTTTCATTTCCTCTGCCCTAACAATCGTTTCTCGATATGGTACAATTGGCTCACCGGCTTGAATCTCACATCTTGCAAATCTCTCGCGTAGATCCGTTAAGCATCTCTCTAGATGTAGCTCTCCCGCTGTCAAAAGAACATGCTCACCACTTGAAAATTGCTCATATTCGGCGCAAGGATCACTTTGAACAAGCAGTTTGAGTCCTTGAATCATCTTATCTAGATCAGCAGGATTGACGGGCTCGAGAGCAACTCGGACAATTGGGTGGGTACCCATGTTGACACCTGCAAGGTTTACACTACCCTCCAGCTGACTGCAAACGGTCCCAGATTTGAGGATGTGGCCTTCAAGACCACCAATTCCGAAAACAACACCAGCTGGGACGGAAGTGAGTGGTTCTAAACCACGACCCATAAGCAAATACAAAGCAGTGACAACCACCTTTTGTGGCTCTGGGTTATTGTGTGGATGTGCCGGCGAGAACTTTGGAGGAATAACAAACACAGAATCGCCAACTGATAAAGTGCCAGAATATATTCGTGCAAATCCGATTAGGTGTTCTCGGTGAGGCTGTTTCTCCTCTACTGTAGATTGCTCCAGATTGGCACTGTTTAGTGCGTCTGTAAGACCACTGAAAGGGTCCAAAGCTTCACCAGCTTCTAGAGCTTGAGCTTTTGCAAGCTCTGCTCTTTTCCGACGGCCAAGCTCTCTTGCCTCTTCAGGATTTAGCTTGCCGCCACGACGTTTGTTCTCCGGAAGTTCGCTTTCTGGGATTGATACCATTTTACTAACGTATGCTACTACTGGGTCGGACTTTGAGGTTTTGGATTGTATCATGGCCTCACGTAGCGTAGGATCAACATATGTAGCGCCAGGTGAAGCATCAATGAGAGCTGGAAGTCTCCCTTCCTGAGCAACAGGTGGGGATGGTAAAGATTCGATGACAGATACTAGGAGTGCGGTCGACAGAGGAATCCAGGCAGTGAAAAGGGTGGTGAGAATAGCTCGAGGATCCCTCGAGCGTGTGATATGTGGAGGTAAAGTAATGCTCAACGATTTTGTAATCTTTTCGGTCATGACAGGATCACTAAAGAATTGAAGTCAGACGTCGAGGAGTTTTAAATTTGATTGAAATTATGAACAAAAATAACAGGGGAATAAGATCCACGCACCCCTTTCCTTTATCGCCACCGGTGGTAGCTGAATAGACAGCCCATATCTGTTCCAGAACTAATTGAACGAACATAGGCTTTAGGTTTCGACCCTTCAGGTGTTTCTGTGCTAGTACTTTTTTGGTCTTGGGGTCCAAGTAAAAGTCTCCCCAAAGAACCTTTTCCATAACAGTCCGCTTGATACCGAGTTTTTTCTCGTACAAGCTTGCAAATTGCCGCACGGTAAATGCCCACCCATCGACAGCACTACTGAATATGACATTATTCTTTTCTGGAGCGAAATAAATATCTTCGTCATCCTTCTCCTGGAACTCTGCAATGTTTTCTGTGTCTATTGATGAACTGACTGTGCCACTTGCAGCTTCTCTCTCAGCCTTTTCTTGTTCTTTGGCCGCTGCAGCAGCTATTCTTTCGTCGACTCTTTCTCGCCAGTTCAAGTCCTCCTCCATTCGCTCACCTTGAAAGAAACTTCCGAGAACCGCGTTAACTTGTTCGAGCAATTTGCTCAGATGTGTATATGCTTCTCCGGGAGTCATCTTTAATTCCGTAACGAGCCGGTCCATTTTGTTTATGACTAACAAAGGCTTCATGTGCTCGACCCATGTTTGACGGAGAACAGTAACAGTTTGACTGCACACTCCTTCCACGGCGTCAATCAGAACGACAGCACCATCACAAAGGCGCGAGGCAGTCGATACCTCACTGCTGAAATCGATGTGACCAGGCGAGTCTATTAAATTTATTAGATATTCTTTTTGCTCAGGTGCAGCATTAGGAGCAGATCTTCGAAGCATAGAAAAGTATAACGAGATGGCAGAAGATTCCATAGTAATGCCACGTATTTGCTCATCTGGTCGAGAATCGAGGTACCGGATCTTTCCGGCGAGTTTGGGAGAGATAATGCCATTTGTGGCAATGAGAGCGTCGGTAAGAGAAGTCTTCCCATGATCCTGCAATCACAGTTAGTATCTTGTCTTTCTGTCACGACAGAGGAGGAAACTTACAACATGTGCTAATATGCAAATCTTGAGGTTTTGTTAGCTGTGATATAAAAAACATTCCCCCTCCAAACTTACATTTCTGATTCCATCGGGATTGTGCTGTAAAGCGACCAGTTTCTCTGGGTTGACGACAGGCATTTTGAATGTGATGATTCATATTACTCTGGAGAAAAGGGGTGTGGATATTTATGTGCAAAATGTGATTCTGTCTTTTGATTCAAACTGACTCTTTCCAAATGTAAATAATTTTTAGATGATTTCGAAAATGTGGCACCCCGCGCTAAAGCCTAGTTTGGAATAGAACAAGTACTTAGTAGGTGATTTTGAAACATGGATTTTGTTTCGGAGGAAGGGGCCTATACTACTACCTCTTGTAAGGGTTCGTTTCTGCTCAAGGTGCCCTCCATCTAACAGCTCGTATGTATTGGCTGATGGCATAT
Source organism: Chlorencoelia australis (assembly GCA_003988815.1). NCBI lineage: Eukaryota > Fungi > Ascomycota > Leotiomycetes > Helotiales > Cenangiaceae > Chlorencoelia > Chlorencoelia australis. The sequence continues at coordinate 45,277 of QYAN01000075.1, read as the reverse complement.
CGAAGACTTACATCCTCCAGTTTGCACCATCAAAGGTTACTTCCTTCCTGCATAAGCAGCAGAGTATTGGAATAGGTATTTCTTAAACAAGCGCATCAAAGAACAGACAATGTTTAAATCGCCAGCCCAGAGACTGGGCAAGCTGCGATGTCAGTAATAGTATATTTTATTCCAAAATTGACTGTTTTTTCTAATCATCTATAGATATCCCAAGAACGTCGTGATTAAGATCGCCAGCCAACTGCTATTACAAAATGAGACGAAGCGTCTCACTTCATTACAAAGTCACTATTTCATAGGTTTAAAGCGTATGGAGGAGGATTTCCGAAGTATATTTATATGGAGGAAATTACTAAGAGATAAAATAAAATTTAATTGCTTTGTTGCTTCCGGAGGCTTTATCCTTTGCAAATATGTAGTTTACACAGGTTATATTTCATATTAATTTTTACAAAAGCACCGGTTAAACTAGTAGATTCGGCCAATAATTCGTATTAACTTAATCATTTCAGAAGTAACAAAAAAGACCCTGAAAAAAATTCCAAGAAGAGATCAAAAACTACAATATATATGCTTTCTATAGCCACATATCCACTTAAGTTGTTTCAAAGTCTAGAATCTTACTATAGTCCATATGTTGTCCTTTAGCGCAGTGATAAAAATCTATTACAGAGTCTCTTGTAAATTTATTCTTTTGCTGAGACTTATAAAAATAGATCCATGGAGAGCTTTTCGGCTCTTTAACAAAAAACAAAGAAGATGCTAAAATCAAAACCATATAACTAGCCCATGTCCCTCTGCCTTGCTAAAGGTGTTACTTTTTTGCTAAGCTAGACAAAGATTAGGGGTTTCGCATATGACATCTGTTAACCAAGACCTTTGCATTGACCAGAAGTTTTGCAGTTCCTCTTCTACTCTTTTAATGTACTCCTCTTTAATTGTAATTGGAAGGTAGGCAAAATTGAATAGAGGAGACAATAAAGGCCAATGACCATCGGATGAACAGAATTGCATGAAGCTCTTTCGGATGGGAAAGTTGCCTTCAGATTGAACTGGTTCCGAATGGGAAGCTCTTGAACCCCCCGATTCGATGTAGAGACCTGAAGCGGCTCTGTAACGTCAGATCTTCCAAAGCTTGATCGTCAATGGTTGGATGGTTGGCCAATTCAAGTGCCGCCAACACAGATCAAACCCTGGACCTTCCTAACAAGAGCTTATCCCCAGTTTCACCTCCCACTTCAACCCAAAAACTTAATCTGGCAACAAGCACATCTTTTTCATATATGCTTCTTCAATCCCTTCTTTTTCCTTTTCCTTTTCTCCCTTCTCTACATCTCCTTCAATAATAAACAAATTAATTAATAATGTCTCCTTTTTCCCGCGAACAATCGAATAGTCTGTGACAGAATTCTCTCGTTGTCGCGAAATCTCTACCATCACCACCACTGACATCAACAAAAAATAGCGTGGCGGGTGTCATCCTCACCTCACCTCACCTTTTGCTGAATCACCACGAACCTCATCACTTCCCCCCACCGCCAATTTTCTGGTGATTCTCTTGCAACACTTCTGTTGTGATACACCAAAACTAAGTCTTAATGCCGTCCGCCACCATGGTGCAAGTACAAGCTCCTGTACAGATACCGCAGACATCTTCTCAACCTCGTCAGATACCACAGAAAGTCCAGATCCCGGCTATGCCAGCGAACCCGGCAGGCCGCATACTGAATTCGCACCTGACCCTCAATTCCTATTCTCCAGTCAACCAAAATGGTTCCTTCGAGTTTGATAGAGTTCTGAAGAGCGGCTGTGTGATGAAGAGGACCCGAAAGACCAAGGTAAACCCCCCTCTCTATGCTGCTAGGCTCACCTCTGACTAGAGCAGGCTTGGAAGTCGATTTTCTTAGTACTCCGACCCAACTGTCTTTCGATATACAAGGACAAGAATGAAGCCAAGCTGCGACACAAGATCAACCTTTCTGAGCTTACTGCCGTAGCCTTCCTCAAAGACCCCAAGCAAAAGCGCCAAAATATGTTCGGACTCTTCTCACCTTCACGAAATTACCATCTCGAAGCTACCTCAAGGAAAGATGCGGAGGAGTGGGTGGATCTCATCAGACAAGAGGCACGTATTGAAGAGGAAGAAGAGGAAATGCTGTTAGCCAGTCCAGGAGCAAATGTCACAAGTTCATACACAGGATTGGATCGAGCCATGCAAGACCAGAAGGAACAACAGAAACGGCTTCACGATGAACGCCTAGGCTCCAGCTCCCCAGAACCCATAGAACTTATACCGCGGCCACTCAAAAACATGGCTCCCGAATTCCTCGGCCAAAGACGACAATCCCACACGATCGAATATTCAGGAAACGAATTAGCTTCAGATGCAGATATGTCAGATACAGATCTCACTCGCACAAAACGACTTTCCAACATCCCTCTTTCATCTTCCGAACCACTCGCTGTCCAACCCCCGGCTTCCTCCTCACAACCAATCATGGGTGCGCGAAACGTCAGCCAAATCAGTGGCATCAACGTGGAACCCGATAAAGACCCCGAACGCGTAGTCTGGCAAGGCTACCTCTTATATCTCCGATCCGCAGGAGGCGTCAAACAATGGAAAGATCTCTGGGTAGTAATCCGACCCAAAAACGTGGCTATTTACAAAAACAAGTCTGAATATTCTCCAAGGAGGATATTGCCGTTTTCGACAGTGATTAATGTGGTGGAAATTGATCCACTTAGTAAGACGAAGAAGGATTGCTTGCAGATTATTACGGAGGAGAAGACGTATAAGTTTTGTGCGCATAATGAGCAGGATTTGGATAAGTGTCTTGGGGCGTGTAAGAGTTTGCTTGCAAAGAGGAAGGAGGTTGAGGGGAAGAGGGGGAGGGGCTAATTCCTTATTCTTGGGGGTAGGGATGGAGGCAAAGGTCAGCAAGGGGGTTGGTGGAGAGATGGGAAAGAAAGCGGTACATATGGTAACTTGCTAGCCGGGTATACATGAATGAGGCCTTGGTGGTTATGGATTACGACACTTTAATGATTCTGTAAATGTAATGCTTCTTATGGCCTTTCTTGTCGATGATTAGGGAGGCGAGGCAATGAATCGATTGTTCATGATTATATTTTTTCTATCTGTGTATGTTTTGAAGAACTCATCCCCCTCGATCATACCCCACCCATTCACCCATTCAAACCTCCAAAGCTCTCATTTAAAAAACTCTTCTAACCATCATGCAAAGCCATGCAAAGCAAAGCAAATTCATCATTTCTATTCTCTTCTTTGTAGTATACAACATACACAACGGTCAGCCAGATTATCTATCCTGAACCGTCAAAAATCCATGATGAACCCCTCCCTCACCCACAACTATCCTGCACAAGAAAGACTAAAAGTAAGTGCTATGCTATAGCACAGAAAGAAAAGAGAAGCTCGAATCAAGCTCTCTTAATGTCTGTACCTGAAATCATAAAACCAAAGTGATCCTCCAATGCCAGCCAAACTTTTTCTCCTCTCAGACAGTCCCAGATATCGTTTCTTGGAAAGGGGTCATAAACATCTCTGAATTTGATACCGCAAAATCGCCAGATTTTTGTTTTGGTAAAGTAACAGAAGAGAAGAAGAAAAAGCAGAAGAAAATCCCTGGCAAAAAGAAAGTTTGACAAACAATAATAAGCACAAGCTTGTTCTTCAAAAATGCGTAATAACGTCCGCAACTCTCAGCCCAACACTCTCCTCCGTAACCGCCACACCATGATTAACCTCCAACGGCGCACTACTAAACCTACCACCTTCCAATTCCAATTCCTCCATCGGCGTCAACGGCGCAGAAATCAACGCTACTTCATCAGGAGTTTGTGTTGGGAGGGGTAGAAGACAGGCGATAGCAAGGTCAAAGGCGTAATGTGGGTTGTCGATGTGTGGAGAGCGGAGTTGCGGGTGTGGCATGATGGGGGATGGGTAATGGAATGTGAAGGAGGCGGGAGAAAGGGGGTCTTGATGATGATGATGTGTATTGGTGAATGAAGATGTGTGTCTGGATGGGAGAGGAAGTCGGGAGAGGGAAACAGCGGGATGTAGGCCGGGAGGAAGGGGAGGTGGCGAGATTCCTAGACCGAGGGGGAAGTGGCGGGATGATCTGGAGAGAGGGCAGTTTGAACGGGTTCCCTTGGATGGGTGTGTTAGCTTGGCTCTATTTCTCGTGTCTTTTGAGGCTTAAAAATGGATAAATATGATATGCTGACTTACAGGAGGAGGACTTGGTCGTAAACCCAAATTCTGAACATGTTTGACAAGTGAAACTCGTCTCGACCTAGCAAGATGAAATCCAAACCCGGCAGCAGCAGTAGGTGGAATATCTCCATTCAAAACACCATCCAGATTGAGAAAGGAGCGGTCCGAAAGACCGGAGCGGCAGGATTGACAGCATTTGAATTGGCATTCTTGGCCTTTGAAAGGGAGCCAGGGTTTGAATGTGGTGCTTTCTTCGACTTCATGGGAGTTTTGGTTTTGGTTTCCGTTTAAGAAGGGTTTGATTGGTCGGGAATCATAGGTCGTTTGGTCGGATTTGGCTTTGGCTTCTTTATCTTTGATTGCTTGCTCGATTGCCTGTGGTGGAGGGTTAGTATCATTTTTAACAGGATAGACTTGGAAATTAAGTACATACATGGCCGCGTTGTCGGAGAATCTGGACTAGTTGCATTGTCGAATAAGTTTCAAGGGCACTATCATTATTTTCATCTAGGAAACTCAATGGGTTGGCGCGTGCAGCAGCTGTTCTTTGTCTTGGAGAGGTCTGCTTGGGAAACATATGGCAGAGATCATCAAATTTGTCCTGAAGTCTTGTTAATAGAAGCTCTCAAGAACTCAAGAAACTCAGTGATTACAGACCTCGAAACCGCGTTCAATTTCATCCTCCAAAAGGTTATCCCGATCCTGAGTACATCTGTAAAGCCAGCCAAACGATCCCTCTCTACAACAGAAGACACAGCGGAAGTCTGGAGTAAAGAGACGTGTTACTGTCAAATGCGTGCATTGTCCTTCTTTTGGAGGTGCTCTGACCCGTTGATTCGCCGCCGCCGATGCAGCAGCAGAAGCAAAGGGACTTGATGGGGTGGAAACACGTCCTGCTGCCATCGGAGAATTGTTGATAGATCCATTACTAGTGATTCCCGTGTTGGTTGCCATCACTAGGTTTGCATTCGTACTTGAGGTTGTGTTTTTCCAAGTTGTGGATAGAAGGATGCTGTTGTTCAAACATAGCGTGAAGATATTCACACGAAAGATCGCCAGTTTTGGCGAAAGCGTCAACTTTTGACAACGGAGCCTTTCGTCTCCACTCTCAAGAAGCCCTCTCTGTGAACTTGAACTCCTCCTCGCCTACTCGACCGTTCATCTTTGCCTTTGCATTGGCCATTCATAAGAATCACTCCGATCCTTATAAGCCTTCTGCAAAGGCCCTCGAATAATACAATCCGGCCTCTTTCGCCTCCCTTCTTGCACTTCTCGATATCTAGTAATGGGGAAATCAAAGGGACCCGTTCCAAAGCAAGCACATAGCATCATGGTATACGTTGTTATATCCTTTGCAACTTGCATTGATATCACCGAAGACCCTTGCATCAGTTGGACTTTCATTGACGGCCATGACCTACATCTTGCCTTGTCTTGTCTTCATCCCCCACCTCAATTAACCCTCCTCCTTACTTAGTCTAACATTGCAATGTCAAGGAGGATGCGCCCTCCTTTGAGCCATATCTAGTAGCGCTATACCTAGCAGCGTCTCTCCACATTGGACTAAGGCGGAAGATGGTTGCGGGGAGAGCTAATCCAAATCTTCAGACGTCTGACAAGCACACATCCGGCTATTCTCACAATCATTAACACAATATAACCATAATCACATTGGCATGGAAGAGGAACTGATGATATAAATACCATTTCTCGTCTGTTTTGTTGTCGTACGGGCTGATCCCTGCAATCCCTATAGCGATGAGAACTGGAAAACATTGAAAATGGCCGCATTGCTGTTTGTTCAACTTGCATTCGTCTTTGCTGACTCGCTGACCACCTCATCTTCAAGAAATTGAGCCTCAAAGTCGTGCAAGCAAACATACAATCCAAGTAAGTCACTCTTTTTCCTGTTTCCTGCTTCTAAGGTCCTTACTCCATCCATCCTTGAAAACGCGCTTGCCAGAATCAATTCTTACCCACGAAATATACCTCGGCTGGGGGAATTGTAAACACTGCGCGATCTAGTGCTCTCCCATCAACTCTCTCCTCCTTCTGAAGTCTCTGCTAACAGCATCGCTTCCTTATGCAGGATCTCAAGACTTGAACGACATATCACCTCTCACAATGTCGGTCAAATTCGAGAAAGATACCATCAAGGCGACCGGTGGTCTCGCCGCCTCGCAGGGCCCCAGCGTCTTGAAAGGGGGGAAACATCAATTGGCAGATGAGATAGGCACGGCATTGACTGGAGGTGCGGCAAGTGTTGGAACGAAGGGCTACTTGGCTGTAAGCGGTCTATCTACTCTGTTGCTGGCAGATAAGCTAATTGTCTCCTGTGAAGGCCTACCTCAAGCAGTTGCAAACCAACCCCCTTCGGACGAAAATGCTTACATCTGGCACACTGTCTGCTTCGCAAGAGTTGTTGGCATCGTGGATTGCAAAGGACTACAACAAGGATGGCCATTACTTTACAGCTCGCGTTCCGAAGATGGCGGTGTACGGCGCCTTTATCAGTGCACCTCTGGGCCATGTTCTGATCAGCATTCTACAAAAACTCTTCACCGGCCGTACAAGTCTGAAGGCAAAGATTCTCCAGATTCTTTGCAGCAATTTGATTGTGAGTTCGACTCTTATCACTCTGATGTCGATTGGGCTAACAATGTGACAGATTGCTCCCATCCAGAACAGTGTCTACCTCGTGTCAATGGCAATCATTGCTGGCGCAAAGACTATCCATCAAGTCCATGCGACCTGGAAAGCAGGTTTCATGCCAGTCATGAAGGTCAGCTGGGTCACATCTCCACTTGCCCTCGCTTTCGCGCAGAAGTTTCTTCCTGAGCATACATGGGTTCCGTTCTTCAACGTTGTGGCTTTCGTTATCGGTACTTACGTCAATTCGGTTACGAAGAAGAAGCGCCTCGCAGCATTGCGCAAGAGACATTTCGATGAGTCTAGAGGAAGCAGGCCAGAAGACTACCCGGGCCCTAGCGGACCAAAGTACTAAATCAAAGGAATTTAATGGAGAATTGCACAGCATAGTGCTTCCCGTTGTTTTTAGCAGCGGCCCGTTTGTATTCTCAACTATGCAAACTCCTTTTTATGGCACGAGGCTTATGAAGATAACTGGTCTTTTCGATTATCCGCGTATACATTGTTCATATGAGGCCTTGCTTGTTCGGAGAATTTGAGGGTAGGGCAGTTTGAATCTTGTATAAATCTAATTTCATTGGGTGTCGGTTTCTTCAAGAGGCGGGACTATCAGTGCTTGTTTGCTCAAACACCCTTCAATCGTGACATTGTGAAACCTATCATACCAATAGAAAGCAACTTCCCATAGCCACCTCGGAATAACACGTCGTTAGTTACAAGGAAACGGAAGAAACTATCATTTGATATGTGTCAGTTGCTAAATGGTCGTCATACATAGACAGCTGGGTAGTCGATGTTTCCAGGTAAGTAAGTCTTCATGAAATTTGATATTTCTTGACCTACCTCGCGTTCTAGTTTACTTCTCAAGTTTATCTTTCCTTAATATCATCTCTTGGTTCTCTCTAGTCGGTACATCTATTAAAAAATCATCTTTGATAATGACCAACGCTCTGGGACCTCCCCAACCATTCTATCGAGGTCCTGCCCGGCCAAGTCCTGGTTTAACGGGTCTTCGAGTACCTAGCCCGAGCTTTGGGCCTTTTGGCAGGAATGCGGGCGTGCTTGCGTATCGTAATTCTCCGTTATATGGCCAATATCCCCGCGGGCTATTTCCCCTCCCCTCTTCCTATTACAACCTCGCTCGATTGCCTCCCTATCAAGGATACAGTTCTCTCAGCCCTCTCAGCCTCCTCCCGCCTGCATTGTCTCCACGACGTTATGTCGACTATTTCTGCAACTGCGCCGATTGTGAGAGCCGTCGGCTTCATGGAAGCACCTGTACCCGCGATCACTGCTGCGAACGAGCAAATTGTGGCATTTCCTTCGTCTCTAGCTCCAAATCCAAGAAACACGAGTTCGCGACCAAGGGTATTTCAGTCCGAGGCGAGTCATACCAAATTCGCAAGAGCTATCTTGCAGAGAATAGCAAATTCGAAGGCGACCTCAGCAAATACCTAGAGAAGAAGAGCGTTGAGGCGATCCCAACTAACGTGGTTGAAAATTTGGTGGAATTCATCAACACCGAAGAATGCAAGGGCACCGCCGTCGATGATTTAGTGGCACTCAACATTCTAGCGTCCAACGTTGGAGCCAGGTCAGTTGTAGATGCTTCACTTGCCAAGCTAAAGGAGGTGGTATCTACCAAAACAGTGGATTACAGAATTCTCGCGGAAATCTGTGTCACAATCATGAAGTCGAGCAAGGTAGATAAGGGTTTGAAGGATTGGTTGAAGGGCTATCTTAAAAACGCTATCCAGTGGGATGATCTTTATCGAACGTATTCATTCCAAAATGTCCTTCTCGACTGTCCCGATGTTGAACTAGAGTTGCAGATACTGCTAGGAGTGAGAGAAAGCATGGATGACAAATATAGGATTCTTTGAAGGGCCTCCGGTATACGTTGAAGGGTGTCTTTAGATTGAGCTTGAGCCTGTTTACATTTTTTCATGGCACACGGTTTCCAGCATCTTGTACTTAGTTCAGCGAAAGCGTCATGGCTTTGTAATGGTCGAGAATATCCCATTGGTGTTAGAAATTCTATCATTCATCCATCTACCTCTTAATAACAAAGATCGTTGACCTTCGGATCGATATCATAATCTCCGGCTATGAAGTGATATAAAACATGAATGAAGCAGCTCTAAGTTGCGCTCCTAATACAAGTCAAGGACACAGCAATAGATAAAATTTTGCACTTTGAAAATGCCTTGCTCCAATTTCCGTGCACTGGAACAGGTGAAGGAAGGCATATTGAAAGATTCTCTTCTGATCAGAGCCAAGTAGAGCCCACCAACACTAGACCCATCTTACAAACATCCCCTCCAAGTTGTCTACCCCGTAATCTTCCAGACCTCCCTTAACCCAGCAATCCCCGCAACACTTCCTAGCAAGCCTACCCAAACCTCACTTACCAGCCCTTTCTCCAAACTCCAATGAATAGTCAACGGCGCATACGCCAAATTAACCACCAACTCTCTCCTCCACTTCTCCCTAACTTCCCTTTCCACATGCTCATCCACCGTTCCCCCCATCCTCTCCACCTCCCTCACCCTCTTATTCCTCTCCCCCAACTCATGCGCCAACCTAAGCAAATCTAACCCGACATGCACCATCCAAAACCTCGAACTCCACACCCACGCCCTCCCCTGTCTCTCTTTACTCCACCCCAACACGCCCTTCCCACTCAAATACGCACCATTCTCCAAATACTGATACCCCACATTCACTACCACTTGTGCATATCCTATACTCCTAATCAGAAAATCGGGATTCGGGTTGTCGAGGAGCGCTTTTCCCCATTTCCAGATTCCTAAGAGGCCCCAGAGACGGGCGAAGATGCGGAAGTCAGACACTAGTGAGGAGAGCGCTTTGAGGCGGCGGGAGAGGATGAGGAGGGGTGAGGGGGGTGGGATGGAGGAGGTGGAGATGAGGAGCGTAGTTGAAGGAGGGAGGGAGATGGCTTTGGTTATTAGGAGGCGGGCGTGCTTGCGGAGGGTGTGTGTCGAGAGGGTGGAGAGGAAGGAGGAGGAGAGGAGTGATGTGTAGCAGAGGGTGAGGAGGAGTTTGTCAGCTGTGGATGGGGAGGAGAGGATTCGTGAGAGGTGGTTGATTTTTTGGTCGAAGGCGTCGAGGTATAAGGAGAGCCAGTTGCAGAGAGCGTCGATGGACGGTGCTGGTGGAGGGAAAGGGATAGCTTTTTCGAGGGACGTGTTGGGTGCTGGGATGGCTGCTATTTCTGACATTGGAGATCTGTAGATTGGCAAGATTGGTAAAGTTGGTAAAGGAAAGAAATATCGACGGTATCTTTTGGGGACTTTTAAAAATTCAGTTAAAGGTAAAGTATTACTATTAGCTTCTGATATTGAGGTTGGCCAACATTTCTGACAACAACCGAAGCCGAGGCACGGCATTTAGCCCCACAAGCTGGTGCAAGTTACTCTTCATGTTCCAGATAAACTACAACACCACTTTTACCTTTCTCAGATCAACATGACTCTTGAGATGAAAGTTGAAGAGAAGTCTTTTCCACTTTCAAAGAGGCGAGTGGCTATCTTAACTATGAAGCTCAATCCACGAATGGATCACATCAACTTTGAAGCAAGGACTCTGAAGTTAGCAATACCTAAATTCACCGTGATCTAAAACAACCATCCTAAGTAGCAAGAGCTCATCGTATTGTATTGTCTATATAGCCTCGAGCTGATCCTCAGAGCCAACGATTAGCAGTATATCAACGCATTGTGTGGTGAAACAATATTCATCCATTGGCACCACATTTTCCCATCACTGTGCTCTTCCCTACTACCCCCCTCTCACACTCCCACACTACTCTTGTCTCCTCTCCTCTCCCCTCTTCTCTTCTCTTCTCTTCTTTCATCCCATATCGCTTCCTGTCAGCCACTAGCATCAGCCCCTCATCTCCAAATTCGGCCTCAGCGTCAACCGATAAAACTTATTATCCTCTAAACATTTAAAATCCCATTTCTCCGCCTTCATCTTGAACGGCTCCCCCTTCGCAAACCACTGCATCAAACTGATTTCCGTCCAATCCTGCTCCAGATTGTTCGGGCACATGAAATATCTGTGGCTAAATACGAAGCCGAAATCGTGTCGTGCTGTGACATGGATCACGTAGGGTGGGTTTTGGTTTAAGGGGTTTGAGGCGAGTGTTTCGGTGGTGAAGATTGGAAAGGGTGTGGGTGATGGGGCGGGAGTGGGTGCGGAGAGGATGGAGGTGTTGATAGGAGGGGTGAGGGGTGGAGAGAGTGGGAGGGGGAGGGGGTCTGAGGACTGGCCGAGTCCTTGGATTAGAGCGAGGAGGGTGGAGGAGCGTTGTCTTCGGTCGGCGAAGGAGAGGAAGGATTTGAGAATTGCGTCGTGGATGGGTCGGTTGGGGTTATTGTGGAGTTTATTGGAACGGTCGGTATTGACTTGTATTGCTGATGAGCAGCAGAATATATTCTCTGTGGTGGAGGCAGAGAGAGCCATGGTTGCTGAGATGTTGTTTTGTTTAATGGTCTTAGTGAGCTGTGAGTTATAAGTGGTCGAGTGGGAAGTTTCCTCTTGCAATACATTGTTCTGTTTATCTGTTTATATATTCATGGATGTCCGAGAGTCGGTTGTAGCATGTTAGTTAATCTGGTTATCCCAAAATCCATTCACAGTTTGGTGTAGGCTATTCACTCGTTGATTGTCTTCCGCAAGGGGATGTTTAAGCGAGGTGAATCACTATTTCGATGTCCATAAAGAGGAGAAGGTCAGATATTTGCATTGTTTATATTCGGCGAAATATGAAAATAGCTACACTGAAGTCATATTCTTATCTCAAATTCACACTTCCTAAATCCTTCTCTCCTCAACTCAACTCAACCCAAACACTTACCAATTACCAATTACTTTCCACCGTAAGTGCATACCAAAAATACCCATGTTCCCTGCACTTAGCATTCTTCCAGACTATTGTAACCTTCGGATCCTCTCTGCCAATCTTAACCCTCGCTTTCTCCTCTGTCGTCTTCACAAAACCCCCGTCCACATATCTCAAAAAATACACAACCTTTTCTACTCTTGATGGAAAGGAGATTTTACTGAAGCGGTACCAGGTGTTTGCTTGGATGCGCGTGTTTGTGTATGTGGGGGAGACATCTAGGTTTCCGCATTTGAGATAGTGGAAGAAGGGTTGTAGGGAGGAGCTGAATTCTTCGTCGCTGGGGAGGCAGTTGAGACAGCAGAAGAGACCATGATGGGAAGAGTTCATTGCGGATATTTGTTGTGATTGGGGTTGGGGGATTGTTTGGCATTGTGGTTAGAAGAGTGGAGGAGATTTTTGTAATGCAGAATGTCTTTGTTCCAGGATTGTTTCCGGTAGCTACACTTCTTTGTTAGTTGGAATTGTTGAAAGGCTTGCAATTTTCTGTGGTGATTTCCTTTGTTCATTTCTAACTGTATCCACCATCTTTCACAATTTTGCTGTTGAAGGGCAAAAGAAACTCAAACGTTGAGGCCTAACACTGTTATATTTGTGGCTTCGATAAGTCCGAAGTTGGTCGTAATCAAGTGATTATTGAGCTGGCAATGACCATGGGAAACCGATAATTTGACTGATTATCCCCCCCTGCCGTTTCCTTCCTATTATCCACAGTCTCAGCCTCAAATTAAAGCATTTCCCCCTCTAACCTCCCTCTTTCCTAGAACACCCAACCACTCCTCACTCATTCTCCCTTCCATAGCTAGTCTTCCTCACCATAATACTCCTTTTCTCCCTACTCAACTCATTCCACGACACACTTCTCATCTTTCCCAGCCCCTCACTAACTATTTCCTTCCTCTCATACACCGTGCTATACAATTCCCTCCCATGTCTCTTACATTCTGATCGCGCCCTTTCCACCACTTTTTCCTGCGTGCCTTCCACAAACCACTCGAAAAAATCTTCATTGGTTTCTCTATATTCATATCCGCTCGGAGGAGGTTCGAGAGAGGATTTCACATAGACGAAATAACGAGTCGAAGATCGTGGTAGATCAAGTTTTTTCGTACATCGGGAGGTTTTTGGGATACCAATTGCTTTTAGAGGATCTGCACTAGATAGAGTACAGGTTTGTAGTTGGATGATGTGGTCGATGGAGATTGTTTTGTTGGCTTTGAGATCTGTCCAGTTGTGCAGTCGAGGAATGGGGTCTGCTGCTTGTTTAGAGAAATCGAGAAATGTTTTGGAGGCTGAGGGATGGAAGATGGTGCTTTCTTTGCAGCAGAAGATGAGGGATGGAGGATGGGTTTCGTTGGTGATTGGCGGAGGGTTCATGGTTGTGGATGGTGATGGTGAGGGTGATATGAAGAGTTTTGCTGAAGATAGTTGAGGTAGATGAAGATATCTTTATTGACAAGAAACTTTTATGACTTTTATTCACTGTCAAAACGTGTTTTTCAACTGATTCTTCGTTAGGTGTAGAAATTAGAAACAGAAACCAGAAAGAGAAGGTGCGATCTCGAATACACGAGATCTTCTTTCCTTTTCAAACATCTTATTAAGAAAGGGTATTGTGTTTATTGTACCTATTCTCTATTTGCCTCGCAATACGCCTACAAGTATAACCCAATTTTCAGCGGTGTACTATTCGAAAAATTAGAAAATTAGAAATCTGCGGTAAGCAACAAATCTCAGTTTTCACACGCTAAGTTAGATGCCGGCGAGAGAGCGGATAAACCACTGGAGGCAAGTGATATAATATGCTGTGTGGAAGTCTAAACTAGTTGTTAAAGGGGACTTGTGTGGGGAGGGCGGAGGGCGCTTGAGTAGGAGTATCTTCAGGATGTTTGCGCTAGATTTCAGTTCGTTGGTAAGAAACTGGTTGGATTTCCTCCAACATTACTTAAGGTAAAGTTCTTATGGCCATTTATTCATTAACTGCCAACGGTTCCTTAATATAATTACTCTTTACCACTGTATCTCCCGAAGATGAAACCTGAGGGCTCTGATCATGATCAAACTGGAGTAGAGTCATCCCTGCAGATAATGCTCATAGTAAAACCCCATTCACTCGCTGTTATTTTCACCTGTGAGACAGCGAGAGCCAATGATATAATAGTTTTGCTCTACCCTTGATTCAAGGATATCAAGACTCCCCCAATTTCAGCGTTGAGGAACAATAAAAGTTGTCTACTTCGCACCTCTTGATTTAAACATCGTCACTAGTCCGAAATTCTTGGACGAATAACAATCTATCTTTCCCATCCACTCATAGACTTACTTAGCAATGTTTTTTTCTTCTTCAGCAGTCCAGATAACTAGTATCACTACAAGCAACATATCTCGCCGCGAAACAAATGGTAAATCACAAGAAATTCATGCATTGCTAACTTCATTACCAGATTTCTACTCGCTCTTCTCCAATCCATTTCCTCCTCGGTCGGAATTACTTTCATTTTGTATCTTTTGCCCTCACCTCCTATCTCCCCCCCCTCTATTGATATATAGAGCGACTACGAAAGCAGTTTTGGGTTATCCAGAGGTGAAGCTAGGAGTATGGGTTATTATTTTGTGTGCACCTCAAACTCACTGATTACTTATGAATGAGGTAGTTGTGAATGCTCCTGTAGATGACCGCTACTTGAATGAGTGACACTCTCCTACTCATCCCACCCAAGCGTGACTTACTCGGGGAGATGAATCTACCTTTTTCTCAAACCCACCCCCATAAAGCTCAACCCCTCATAACTCTCAAATCCAAATCATCATATCCACCATGAAACATGAGAAGTCTTTAACACCACTGGGAGGTACCAACGCCTTCTGCTGCACCTCCGCGATCCCGCCATCAACCTACTTCCTCCTGACTCTCCTCCCCCCCAACCAGCTCATCAACCCGCTCACTCCTTCCTACACTAGCACACCCATCCTCACTCAATTTCTATCTTCCTGCTACTCCTCTAATATCTACATCAACCCTCCTGCCTCCTCTAACCCCTTTCCTTCACTTACCTTCCACATCATAATTTGCATCACTACATTCCCTCCTAAATTCACCACCTCAAAATCTACAAATCGCTACTTCGTGCCTTATGACCCACAAGCGAGGCCGATGCCCATTCCAAGTAAGGATGTGTTGCAGGGAAAGTTGTGGCAGGAGATAGATGCCTTTGAAGCGGGGAGTTGTTTAATTGAGGAGGAGTTTGGGGGAAAGGGGATAGGAAAAGGAGATCTCTCTATCGGGGACGGAGATTGGGTTAGATTGAAAGGGGAAATAGATTTGGATTGTAAGGCACATGGGAGAGGATATAAATTGAGGGCGTGGATACGAAGATCGTAAAGGAAGAAATGAAGATTTGAATTAGATAGTATGGGGTGTGGCGTGCAGGGTCTTTAGTCGTCAATCATAAAGAATGCATCGTCAAATTCTCCATGTTCCAATTCACCGATATTTCCGCCTCCCATACTTCCATCGTCTTCGAAGAACATGTCGTCGAAGACACTGTCTTCTGCCCCTCCCATGGTGAGTGCTATGTTATCTATATCCATATTATCTCCTCCTAATGCATTATTATTTCCCATATTAATAAAGGTTTCTGTCAGATCTGTTTGTTTGTTTGTCATTGTATTTTGAGATGTATTTGTGTCGTTAGATTGATGCATATTTGGTATGGCGAAATCTTGAGAGCTATTGCCGAATGTAGAGAAGTCTAATTCGGTAATTCGGGTTTGTGACTGATCTTGTGCTTGGGTATTGCTTGTCGAGTCATGTGCGCTGAAATCGAGAGAGTCGAAATTCAGGACGGAGTCAGAGTTATCATTTCCGTCAAAGAGAGCGTCAATCGAGGCCGAGGCGCTCTGAACTTCAGCAGTGTTAGGAGCTGGGACTTCGGAAGTACCTGCCACAGTGGTATTTATACCTAGTCCAATGGGTTTATTGTTGCTTTCATTCGCATTCGGTGGTGCTAGATTCGAATCTTCCTTTGCTGCTTCCTGGTTTTCTTTGTGAGGGGTCTCTATTTGATTTGGCCTGTCATCAACTGGGACCGCCTCATTTGTCTGGATATTCTTCTTCTCTAGCTTAATAGGTCGAGACTCGTCTTCTAGTATGACCATTGGCGGGAGATCTTCCACGACAGGTTCGGTTTTAGGAGGGTTCTCCAAAGCAAATCGTTTTGCTTGTAGCTCTTCTAGATCTCGACCTAGTACAGCTTTCGCCCTAATCTGCCTTTCCACATTAGTCTTGCTTGGTATTCCATTTATGTGTATGTGGAACGCCTCACAATATCACTCTCAAGGTCGTCGAGCGCTTGGTGAAAGTTGTCGACAAACTTTGGGATGGTCAAACGAAGTCGAGCATTAGAGCTTGCCATAGATCTTCCCCCATCCTTGTTTGATGCTCGTAGAGCTTTCCCGGTTTCTATAAGCTACTTTCATGTTAGTTTATAATATGCGACTTCAGAATATGCTACTAACGATGGCATTTATCATGCTTTGAAGAACATCCAAGGAATGTTTTCCCCGTGGAGGTTGCGACATTGGCAATGGGTAAAGAACTGTAAAGGATAGAGGTTTTTTGACTAAGGCTCTGCTGAGTCTATGGTTGGAACTTGTACGTCACGTCCTATTCAAGGGATAGAATAGGATGTTGCTGAGAAGAGAGAGCTCTTGGAGTTTAATCATTACTTCTGGTGAAGTTGAGGTGTGTTAACTGCGGTGCAACCGTGCGCTTCGGCACACTAAAATAGGTACGTAGCCTAGCCTAAGGCAAGCCTAAATAGGTCCGCCCTACATATAACTTCGTCCCTCTCAATTCTTACTCATCGCTGGATTAATAAGGATTGCTTTACATAAGAACAACTGAATGGGTAACCTGATTATGTACCTGCGTGAAATCCCTTGAACCGAGAATCAAGCTAAGGAGTTGAGGCTAGCTACCAACGGTCTTGAGGGTGTTGGTTGAGGAGTGGGAAGTGGGAATGTAGGAGTTCCGATTGTTTGTCTGGCTTTTTGAAGGATCTGATACGTCGTCATGAATTATATTTTATAGATAGTTTGATCTGCTTTTTGGAGTGATGCTCACTTGATTTAAGACTATGCATAGCCTTGACGACCAAGGCTTTTGCTAGCCTCAAAAACATATATCTTCAAACTCTACCGGATATCAGATAATGGAGGCGGCTATCGCTTGGGCTACCCAAATGAACCTTCATTTCGTAATTTTGGTAGCTCATGCACCCACCGTTGGCACCAATAACTTTCCCCTTAGACACTGCAGGAGCTAGGAGCTTGTGGGAAATTACGCCTTCAAAAGCGGCATCTTAATTGCCAGTTCGGCTTTGAACAGATGTTTGTATTTGTGTCCTCGTCCTGTGAACTGTGATCCCATGTGAGGCTGTGAAGATTTCCATACTAAAGCTAGTTCTAAGCAGCCTTGTGCCTTGCTGGAGTAGAACAGAAGAAACATCAACTTTGAGATAGTCTCTCTTTGGAAAGCTTATGAAATTATATAGAACGATACTGGATAGTTGCTGTAATGCAACGAACATAAATCCCAATTTTAAATAATGCAATAATGCAATAATGCAATAATGCATATATGCATATGTGCGTGCATGTTGTTGGCTCTCCGCTCTATTGCATCCTTCAAAATTCACTTACTGCTCTTGCTGCCTTAGATCTCATGTTGATTGACTAAGCGAGTCGTAGCTCCATCGCGATCATCCCCAGCAGCAACTTCTTTCTCACTTCCTCCTCCATCCTCCACAGCACATTTTCATAATCCAACAACACCTTCCCCCGGGCGTCGGAATTTCGAGCTGTTGTTGTCTCCTCTCTTCCTCTCGTCTTTCTTCTCGTCGTGATTATTCTCTTCTTCCATTCCACCGTCGTCGTCCCCTATCGTCGTATCCTCCTTGATACTTTTTCTACTCTATTCTACGTCTTCTCGAGCTCTTTCGTTGAAGGCCCCTCCTACGTCGTACTCTCTACTCCCTACTCCTTTAACTTCACTCGACCTTCCTCTGTCACATCATCTTCAAGCCTTCTCGACTCTTCATACTTTTTGCGCAAGCATCTGCTGCCTCTTTCACTTGTCGACCTTTACTACTATTCCAACAATTTCGCAGTCGTCGTCTAATCGAAATTTCGAGTCTTGCGCGCTTCTTATCGTTGGAGTTACACAAAGATCGCAATTTATCTGCGCAAACACCTTTGAAGCTCATCCTGTTCTTCCTTGTGTGTTATCTCGAATTTTTTGAATTTCATCAGCAAATTCCTGCTCTTTCGACCGGCTTGCTTCCTAGCGCCGCATTTGAATATCGCAAGTCCTTTCTTCGCAATTACAATACACATTTCTTCAGTCTCTATCCTGTTTCGCAATGGCTGATAACGGACCCTCTCCGAGCTCCCAGCTCCCCCCTGCACCGCAAACCACTGCCGGCGCACCAGGCTATGAAAATGGTCATAATGGCAACACGTCGCATATGCCTCCTCCCCCTCTCGCGTCGATCCAAATTCCACAAAATACCAATCCGATACCCACTGCGATTACTTCACCGCTGATGGGCGAAAATGGCAGTGTGATGTCCCCAGATAGCACTGGAGGTTTCGTTCGTCGTGCTGCACCAGAACCCAACAAGCGCGCTCTCTATGTCGGAGGTCTTGACCCAAGAGTCACAGAGGATGTTCTACGCCAGATCTTTGAGACTACCGGTCATGTCCAGAATGTCAAAATCATTCCTGACAAGAATGTAGGTGCCGTCAGTATCAAACTTTATCTATGTTAAGCTTTGGAGAGTTCTAGCATTGTCAGCTGCATCAAATTCTCTATTAAATGGGATTTAACAAATTCAGCTTCCCTTTTTTGCACAATGTAATCGTCAAATTTTGAGCTCAGAATGCTAATCGCGGTCTAGTTTCAGTCAAAGGGTTTCAACTACGGTTTTGTGGAATATGATGATCCTGGTGCGGCCGAGCGTGCTATGCAGACTTTGAATGGCCGGCGAGTTCACCAAGCAGTAAGTGCAAATTTCAATACCTCTTCATTTTAATAAGCTGACTTTTCGATTAGGAAATCCGAGTCAACTGGGCCTATCAATCCAACACGTCCAACAAGGAAGATACGTCAAATCATTTCCACATTTTTGTTGGCGATCTTTCCAATGAAGTTAATGACGAGGTTCTCCTGCAAGCATTTTCTGCTTTCGGTTCTGTTTCTGAGGCTCGTGTGATGTGGGACATGAAGACTGGACGCTCTAGGGGCTATGGTTTCGTCGCTTTCCGTGAACGCCAAGATGCTGAGAAGGCACTAAGCTCGATGGATGGTGAATGGCTTGGTTCTCGTGCAATTCGCTGTAATTGGGCAAACCAGAAGGGTCAACCTTCGATCTCACAGCAGCAGGCTATGTCTGCGATGGGAATGACACCTACAACACCCTTCGGCCACCACCACTTTCCCACCCACGGTGTCCAGAGCTACGATATGATTGTACAACAGACTCCCGCATGGCAAATGACTGTCTACGTCGGGAACCTTACTCCATACACCACCCAGAATGACCTTATTCCCCTTTTCCAGAACTTCGGTTATGTTGTCGAAACCCGCTTCCAGGCCGATCGTGGATTTGCTTTTGTTAAGATGGACAGCCATGAAAATGCTGCCATGGCAATTTGTCAATTGAGCGGATACAATGTCAACGGACGTCCCCTCAAATGCAGTGTAAGTTATCTTATGTACTTGGGAACGCACTTGTACTAATTTGGCTTCTAGTGGGGCAAAGACAAGGCACCCGTCTCAGCTGGATTCGATGGTACTCAACCGGGCTTTAGTCCCCAAGGCGGTCCAACTCCTGGAGGATACCCAGGAACCCCAGCCGCATATTTCCCTCAGTATGGTGGTATGCCTCAACAACAAGGACCACAATCAGGAGGACCGATGGCTAACCAACAGTCTCCAGGCCAATTCGCCGGTCAGCAAGGTGGATACGGTGGACCACCGGCTCAATCCCCAGCTCAATATCCAAATCAACAGCAAATGGGCTACGGAGCTCCTGCCAGTGCCGGTGGATACGGACGTGGTGCTCAACCTACTCCAACTGCTCAATGGAGTGCTCCTGCAAACCAAAGCTTCGGAAATGGCTTTGGTGGCTACCAAGGTTAACTTTCGCACTCTCTTACTATTCCTTGGATTCGGCATTCTCGTGTATTTGCTTGTTGACTTTGCGAGGCCTTCTGGGGCGGGAGGGGGGGGATGGGATATTAACTTGGGTGGCCTAATCCTCTTTCTGCATCTGCACTCATGATTTTGGCAGACTTTTCATCAAAACGGCTGGCTAGGCCGGCATGGAATTTGCATAGGGCAATTTTTTCTATTTCAAGATACTCTTTCCGACTCGTAGTTTCTATGTTCCTTAGTGTTTTGGAAAGGTGATTTCATGCCGACAAAAAAGTTGTTTTTTCTAGGTTATGGTCGACATTTTGGATGTACTGTGCATTTGATTTACGGCCTTTCATTCGCCTCTCGTCGTCCTCATGAGTCCACGAATCTACTTATAGCGACTACCCAGTTTCTATTGTGCCATCTCACTTATTTTGGTCGTATTTGTCGTTACTATCTTGGCGGGTTTATATAAGATGTAGTTGAAAGGAAGACTGTAATGACAATACTAGGGTCGATCCAACCAAGCCGCACGTTAATGCTCCACGCTCCCCGCGCTGCCCATTGTAAATGATACAATTCTACCTAACCGACGTAAACGATCATCTCTCTCGCACGATCCCGATCAACTAATCAATGAAGTGTGACCCCCATTTCGAGGTATTTTGACATGCTGGAGGGAGTACAGTACAAAGGTGCGAATCCATTCTCCTTACACTAGTATCTTCTCCGTACATTTGAAAGATAGGAGTAAATAAAATGTGCTGTAGTGAATGAGAATTAGGTCGAATATGATGAGGGAGAGGGATGAATATGGGACTGGATATAGATATGTAAGTTGTAAGTGGACAATTAAGTAAAGATTGCCTCCTAGATAGCTCGTAGTGAGAATAGAGGAGAATGCTCGTTCTCTCATCCAAACTTTGTCCAGTCGGACCCGCGCCACGTTTAATATCGTCTTGAGGGTAATGTCGTAGTAAAGGTTTTAATTATACAATCCAGCTTCCTAAAGTTCTCTGGTCTCTTAACTGAACCTGGATATCCTTATATACAGACTCAAGGCTTTTTAAGGTCCTAATGTACATTGTTGGCAGGTTATCTGTCGTTTCAGCACACTCAATAAGTACTATGTTGTGTTTCTTAAACATCTCAAGCCACCTTATACTGAACTCTGGGCACTCCTTGCCTTTGCTTGTAGCAGTCTACTAATTGTAATTCCTCATTTATCTGTCTTTATCTGCTACTCCTAGAAAATAGCCTCTACCTCTGGCTAACTGCCAGCTCGTACTAGTATAGTGGTTGAAATTGTGCTTGTAGGATCTCGAAATTTGCGTAGGTTTTGCTTACAGATTCAGAGACTAATATTGTTTAAGAAACCACTCAATACACTGTGCTTAAGTAGGCTTTGGAGGGTTGTTGGTGAGCCCATCGACGAAAAGCACGTCTCTCTTCTATTGAAATGGGGTGTTTTGAAGGCAGTGGAAATTGAGGCTGAAATGATACTAATAGAACGATATTTAGAAGGTTTAAGACAATATCGTAGATATCGGAAGTTGTATGGTAAAGGAACAGAGGGGTCCGACTGTAGTCTTTTTTAAATTCTCTGTGGGAGTGCAGCGGGTATTATTTCTGGGTCCTTATCCGAAGATTCCCCTTAAAGTGGTTCTATCAGCGCGCGTTTTTCGCGTCCCCTCGACGTTTTCCAGAACAACAATACAACCCCTTCAGAAGAAATAGCGACGGACTAAACACATTCCAAGCGCCTTTCAATCGATTTTATGCCGGTTGGCTTGATTCGGTCTCCAGCCGTCCTTTCAGCAGCTCGAGGTCTGCTTGCACGTCACTGGAAAGCTTCTTCCCATTCTTCCCATCCCCCTCCGTATCAATTGCCATCCGTCAATGCACAACAATACTTCTATTCTTCAATTGCCAACGTGATGTTACACAGAGCTGTAAAAAAGGGTCCAGTGCCTTCCAAAACAAAGACGGAGTTAGAGAAGCAATTATTCCCGTCAAGCAGTCCCAGTTCTCTACAGAATGGCAATATTGAGGAGGCATTGAAGAAGCCACGGCAGTTGAAGAGTATTGGAGGCTTTTTTTCAGTCAAGAATTCTTCTTCCCAACCTCTCAATTCAAGGTCACCAAATATTCAAGAGGTCCAAAAGCCTCAACCTCAAAGCACAACCTCATCCACTCCGTCGTCCTCTAGTTTACGTTCCGTATTGAATAGGCACGATTCATTCCAAGAGCCCTCGAATCAAATGGATCTCAGACAAGGCACGAAGCACACTATTGCACACCATGAACCCGTTCACTTCAATGAGGACGATTTTGATGACGACGACGCGCTAGACCTCGATATAGATTACCCCTTACCTTCCGTCTCCTCTATGGCAGCTCCTCCTAAGCCTCCACAAGTGCATCCCTCTCCTTATCAACTCCCACAATTACCTCGGATGTCTAAGTCTACACAACTACAAAATCCTTCGAACAATGCCCAAACATGGTCATCATCTTCTCCCTCCCACAAGCGAACTCCTCCAGGTGCGTTAAAGCGAAAAGAAAGCGAACAGGTGGCAGATACCCAAACGATTCAACAGCCTGAACTCAAATCTCGACCAGCAAAGAGACGAACACTACCTTGGGCTCAAAAGCAAGCTGAAGAGGACGAGATGCTGGCTATACAGGATGAGGAGGATGAAATGGCAGCTGCACAAGGCATAATGAACTCTTCACCCGAAGCATTCTGCATTGGGTGCAAGAAAAAGGGTCATTCTGTTCAGCATTGTCCAAGTAATATGAAGAAATGGGCTGCGGACAGTTCTTTCACTCCTTTGCCTAAGGACAAGAAAATGCCCTGGAACGCAACAGCCAGTGCACTGAAGGAGGAAAAGAAGCTATTTAAATGCAAGCATAAGAGAAAGGTCGACGAGGCTACTCTTGAGGCTATGGAAGCCCAACATCGCAAGAAAGCTCTTACTATGGCACCTATTAACTTAAGCAAGGAACAAGCGCGGGTTCTCAACCTAGTAGTTAACGAAAGCAAAAGTGTTTTCTTCACTGGATCTGCAGGGACTGGAAAGTCTGTACTCATGAGAGCCATCATTGCTGACTTACGAAAGAAGTTTGTCCGAGAGCCTGACCGCGTTGCTGTAACTGCTTCGACTGGTTTGGCTGCGTGTAATATTGGTGGTGTTACTTTGCACAGCTATGGAGGAATAGGACTTGGCAAAGAAGACGTTTCCGCTTTGGTGAAAAAGATCAGGAGAAATCAAAAAGCTAAAAATCGTTGGATGCGAACTAAGATCCTGATTATCGATGAAATCTCTATGGTAGACGGCGATCTCTTTGACAAGCTGGAGGGGATTGCGAGATCCATTCGAAATAATGGTCGCCCATTTGGTGGTATCCAGCTCGTCATTACTGGTGATTTCTTCCAATTGCCCCCTGTTCCAGACTTCAATGCCAAGGGAAGAGGAGTCAAGTTTGCTTTCGATGCTGGCACATGGTCCACTGCAATTCATCACACGATTGGCTTGACAGAAGTCTTCCGTCAAAAAGATCCAGGTATTATTTACTCCGAATTCTATTCTAAACTCAATAGCAGTTAACCTTTTTTAGTATTCGCGAACATGCTAAACGAGATACGTCTCGGAAAAGTCAGCTTCGAGACCGTCAGAGCTTTCAAAGCACTAACACGAAAGATTACCTATGATGATTCTATAGAAGCCACTGAACTGTGAGTTTATTCCTACCTACAGTTTACCCTTCTTGACGTTTTCAGGTTTCCTACCAGAAACGAAGTAGATAACTCAAACGCATTTCGAATGCGAAGTTTGGTTGGGAAAATGTATACATATCGGGCCAAGGATACTGGAACAATTACGGATGAGACGATGCGAGACAAGTTATTGTCTAACATGATGGCCCCGAAAGTGATTGAGCTAAAGAAAGGCGCTCAGGTTATGTTAATCAAAAACATGGATGACGGTCTAGTCAATGGCTCACTTGGGAAAGTTGTGGCTTTTATGAACGAGAAGTCCTTCGAGATCTATGATAACAATCCCGACGTGCTTAGTCAAGGTGAGCTGCTGGATATCAATGAGGAGACTACTCGGCAAGATATTCAGAAATTCAAGATGGCTAGTCTAGACGGTGGAGGCAACGGTACCTTGTATCCATTGGTGCGCTTTGCTGTCGCGGATGGTACACACAGAGAGATCCTTATTCAGCCTGAAGATTGGAAGGTTGAATTGCCTAGTGGCGAGGTACAAGCACAACGCAATCAGCTACCACTTATTCTTGCTTGGGCACTTTCAATTCACAAGGCACAAGGCCAAACTTTAGAAAGAGTCAAAATTGATCTAAAAAAAGTTTTTGAGAATGGTCAAGCTTACGTCGCGTTGAGTCGAGCCACTAGCCAGGCGGGTCTTGAGGTACAGAATTTTGACCCAAAGAAAGTTATGGCGCATAAACGGGTCGCAGAATTCTACAGTAGTCTATACAGTGTTAATAAGGCGTTGGTACACCCGAAGGTCGCCAAGACACCAGCTCTTCCAGTCAAGAAAGAAAATCCACCGAACATAGCAATGAAGGAATTGGAGGAATTCGATGAGGAAGAAGAGCTCATGATGATGTACGCTTGAGTGTGGATGGGTAATGACGAAAAGCATTTGTATAGCGTTGCTGAGAGCTCTGTTACCTGTGGAAACTTCAACAGACTAGAGTGTAATAGATGACGGGTACCAGTCGATGCAAATTTTGCAAGGAGGCATAATTGTTAAGTTCCTAGGCTTTGGGACGATGGTGTCATCGTAGATTGCTCATTAGGGGAATATCCTTTCAAGATGTAAATTTTAGAAAGTAGTCTACATAAAATAGCATGTATACGTACTCTCTCTACCTCTTCCAGTGGTTCTTTGGCTTATACCCCTGACTCCTTCTCATTTCATACTCAAGCTTTCTGATTAAAGGTTCAGAGCATTGTTGAGATAATCTTTCAGCCACGCACAAAGTCTACGTATTACCAGGTACAGTAGAACCTCAAGCCGTAGAAATCTTTTCACACACCTCAATCCGTCCCACAGCATACTGACCCACGCCTTTATTTCCAGGATTTACCTTCATTAAGCTAAATATCAACTGTCACTCACTCACCCAACTGCTGCATTGCTCAAACCACTTATACTTAACTCTACACTCTACCCTAAGTACCTCTGCATTACTAATGACTTCACTTGTCAGATTACTTGAGCATGCGGCCCGGGCAAACTATTTTTAGGTGGTAAAATCCTTAAATTTTAAGTTTTAAATTAGTTTTAAAGAAGATAAAATAAAACGTTAGAGACTTTTGTATAATATAATATAAATTAATTAATAAATTAAATCCACGTGTTTTTGGAGAGGGTCCCCAAGTTTCGTCATGCAAAACCCGGCTACATATCATGTTCTATTCTAGCTTAGCCGATAACGGGGTTATAGGGTAGTGAGTGGTGGGTGGTGGAAGTTTGGTTGTGGGATTTTCTAGTTTTTCGAAATTTTTATTCGCTGCAGGAAGGGGGGGAAGATAAGGGTGCGGAGTATTAGGATGGAAATTACTCGGTAGATATGATATAAGAAGGTGGGGTTTGAGGTATATGAAATGTGCTAGGTAGTCTTTACCTTATTTTTTCTATCTTAACCTCCTTTAGTTAGCTAAGAGATAGAATGGGGAAGCTTCAATTTTCAGCATGAGCATCCATCATTCATGCTTAATATACCAAGATTGTCATTAGCTAAGTTAAGGAGTACTTTGTTTCTACTCAAAGCTCATATTGAAGAGAGAATACCAATGTGAAGTTGATACAGGCTAAAGGACTGTCTGCTTCCTTTAACATTAAGTGTAGTGAGTACAGCTTTATATTTTTGTATAATATAGAGCTTGAGAGATAGCTGCTCTGAAAAGAGGTTAAACCAATGAATAATTTTGGAAGCTTCAGCCGGGAGGCAATATAATTTTGAATCATCTTCATTGATAGGTCATCCCGCAGTCTAATCGATTAAAAGCGAGGAACCCCGGCAGTTTGACTCGAGCGTGCGGAACAGCTCATCTACCAAAAAATTATATACTTTTTGTCACACCTCGATACAACCATTGCACCTTCCACGAGGGCTAATCTCGAAACACAAATAATAGTCTTCTAAGTTTCACCATCACCCCTTCTTCCTCGTCGGCAACCATTTACCCTTCACACCCCGCCACTTTGGAGCAGTTTGACTCACTAAATCACCCTCCCACTGTTGCACGAGGCTTCAATTCGTCTACCTGATTCGGAAGGTTAGGAAAACACACTCGGAATCTGACATGTCGGGCCAATTTATTGGGCTCACCATGTTGGTGACACTGAGCTCGCCGGAAGGAGCACAATTACGAGGAACTGTCAGCAGTATTGAGCCGGGAAAGAGCTTGACTTTACGGAATGGTGGGTTCCATTTTAGTGACATTTCAAGGTCGCACTCTTACTAATTGAATGGGATCACTAGTTACCTGTCCCTCGAATGGGAAATACGTCCCAGAGTTCACAATCAATGCAGCAGAGATTGTAGAGCTTGTCGAAGCTGGGAATGAGAATAATGCTATTCCTCCAAATATTGTACCTCCGCCAGCCCCTATACCTCCCGAGGTTCCAATGCCTCCTGCGCGTCAACAATTCGAGGATCCTGCTATTTTGAGTATGGGGAAGAGACCACCTTTGGCTGGCCGCGCGTCGGTGTCATCGAATCATAATTCTGTTTCGATGAATAGAACGGATTCTGCGCGTACGGGAACCACTCGAGAAGGTAGCATACAAAAAGGCGTCACTCCTGATATTGCTCTGGTAGAACCTATGCGAAATATGGGCGTTACAAATGGGCAGGAGCATGGTATTGAAGAACAAATTCTTGAAGATATTCTTGACGACGCAGAAGCGGAAGCTTCGGCGCCCGTGAAGCCAAGGAGGGCCCGCAGACGAAGGGGACAAGGTCGGCGAACAAACGACGACTCTATACAAGACCCAGAAGTTACACCGGCGAAGGAGACTACTAGATCGAAAGGTTGGAGGCAAACTCCCCTTCTAGAACCGAATCCCTCATTCCAGCCTTTCTCTACCCTCAAGCGTGGAAAGAAAGATAAGAGGGTCGTTGAAAATGGTTGGCAGACTGAAGATGCTACAGACGTTCAAGATATGGGGGATTTCGATTTCGCTGGGAGCTTGGCAAAGTTTGATAAACCGACGATCTTCAAGCAAATGCAAGCCGAGGACGAAATCCTCGATGAAGATCGATTGGTCGCACATAATAGATTGCCCAAAGCGAAACCGGGGACAGCAGGTGGAAAGAACCTTCACTATACGGAGAACGTTCTTGATACACCAAATGGCGGTTCGAAGGTCAAGCAGGAAGATTGGCAGAGTGAAGCAGGGGAGAGCGCGGTAGAAGAAAGAGCCAGTCAGAGGGATACAGGAAGTGGTAGAGTTTCCCGTAGCAAGCTCACATTGAACAGGAGACCAGTTTCTCGGAAAGAGAGTGGAGGACCCAGCGCTATTGCCCAGCCAGTTCGGTCTCTGTCAGTGAGTATTCCATGCAGTTAAGGGATATTTACGATTGCTAACTACGCATAGATTCCTGCTACTGGGAAAACCTCCTTCTACCTCGTCCCATCTGATCGTCGCTGCGAGCCTATTTCAGCCCTCCAGATGCTCAATCTGGAGAACATTGCCGATAATGATCTTGGCCTCTCAGAAGACATGATGACTGAGAATGCCGGGCGGGGTATTGCTGAGGTAGCTCTGTCGGCCTTGAACACCGGCGGTCGTGGATTAACGCAAGGCAAGAGTAATATTGTCCCCACAGTTGTCGTCTTCGCCGGCAACAATAAGAGCGGTCTTCGAGCTCTAGCAGCTGGTCGACACCTCAAAAATCATGGTATTAATGTCGTTGCGTGTGTTCTTGGCTTGGAGCGTGAATCGGAGCTTCTTGTTGGCTTAAGACGACAATTGAAAGTCTTCCGAGGCTTTGGTGGGAAAGTGCTCAGCAAGTCCGAACTCCAAGAATACACCAAAACTGCGAATGATCCAGATCTTATCGTTGATGGCCTTTTGGGTCTCACTATCTCTTTTGAGGAGCTGAGAACTGGAGACCAAGCTACAACTTATGAGCTTATAGAGTGGGCTAATCGGAGCAAAGCATCCGTTCTTGCTATCGATGTGCCCACGGGTATTGATCCTACTACTGGAAAGGTTAGCATCATCGATGGAAGGCGTCTTTATATCCATGCCAAGTATGTCGTCGCCATGGGCTCCCCCAAAAAGGGACTTATAGAAGCCATGATCTTAGGTGAAGGTGTTTCCGACGAGGATAATTTGGACAAAGGCAAAGAATGGCAGCTTTTCGTTGCTGACCTTGGACTCGGTGCAGCAGTCTGGAAGAAGGCAGGCACTCGTGTCCGAAGAGGGGTTGAATTTGAAGGAAGCTGGGTTCTAGGAATGAGGTTTCAAGGAGTTGCGGAGTAATTGAGGAGTTTTTCAAGCAATGATACCGGATACTGATACGTTATGAAGGGAAAGCATCGACTTGGGATTAGTGAGAAATTAGCATTGGCGTTATGGGAAACAGAGATAACCCAGTCCATGGGTTAAGCAATATATATTTAATCATCTGAATGGATGAATGCTCAAAGGAGCTTCATTATAGGCAGGCATAGCTAGCTTCTAGTCTTTTTTTTGGAATTAGGCTTTTTATGAAATACATTACTTTGAGGAGAGTGGATTGATGCTTTCCAGGTCCTTTTTGATCTCTTTTTGGGCCCTGTTTAGTGACTCTTTGGTATTAGGCTGAAATCACCAAATGCAGTGACATTTCTGACTGGCATTGCTGTGGTCAATCCACTTTTATACGCAGTGCTCGTTCTAATCTAAAAGAGTGAGAGCTCTCAATGAAACAGAATCAGGAGTTAGAACTGATTGGAATTCTCTATAGTATTAGTGTAGTTTGATTCAGTACTGCCAATTGTTGATCTTACTTTGTTCGTTATTGATGAGTATCGGCATCTTACTTTCATTTTTGCTATTTGAAGGATTAGTCCTATGGCTTCTTATATTTCTGGCACTCAAATTAGATCTTGAAGATCAAGAAAGTGTTTTCTCTCTATTGGCAGTTCTTATGAGGTCTAGATAATCTTGATGCAAGCAATGGAGAAATCTTCTTGTCTTTTTTATGATGGTTAATATGGGAATTCTGGTCCTTTCTCTTCGAGCGACTGTAGATTCTTAGCAGCTTTCCCTTTATCTAATAGCTATTACTCAACTTCTGAGCCGGCTTTTTTATTTTATCAGATGAGGTGGGTGTATTATAATTCTTGAAAAAGTCCTTCAGGGTCTTGATAATACTGTGCATGCATTATGAACTTGTGAATGAAATATTTGTTGTTGTTAGGCCTTGTTGCCGCCTTGCGCTATGTAATGTCAATGAAGAGAAAAACCTGTCGACAAGTGGTTAATTGTTATCAATTATACCCTCATTGCGCTAAGTATTCGACTTATACTAGCAGAAGTTTTGCGTCTGTCTGACAAGGTGATCGCAATGATGAAAGTGGACGATAGTTGGAACCTCGGTTAAGCTCGCTTGAATAACATAATATTATATCCTCAACCTCACTTTCAAGTTCAGCTCCATCCCATTGTCTCATCCGCTGTCAAAATGAACCAATACTTCTTCTCTTTTCAGTTAAAGTTCCTTCTCAAATGAGATGCTCGAGTGAGCATTGTGCATCAATAACTGCAAGCCTGGCTTCCCGGCAGTGACTCATCTTCTTACTGTTACGCAACTAAATAAATTGTCTCCCAATATATCAGACAATTGACTTCTTCATTTTTCTCGGTTTATCCCCCATTTCCTCTCTTTCTTCTGCTGTCTCAACCACTTTCTTCTATAAAAGAAGTTTATACAAAACTCCATCAATCTCTCATCTCATCCTCCTTTCTCAAAATAGCAGCTCAAACACCAGAACAAATTCTTTTCAAAGTT
The DNA here is from genome assembly GCA_003988815.1 of Chlorencoelia australis. NCBI lineage: Eukaryota > Fungi > Ascomycota > Leotiomycetes > Helotiales > Cenangiaceae > Chlorencoelia > Chlorencoelia australis. Next base: position 15,220 of record QYAN01000075.1, on the reverse strand, counting down.
CAAAAAAGCTTATCTCAAACACTCTACGCATGTACCTCACTTTCAGCTCTTTCGGGTGGAACAACCAATTTTCTTTACCGTGGGATTCTCAGCAAGCCTCTCCCTGATAGTTCTAAAACCGTTATTGTGAAGCATACAGAAGGTTATGTTGCTTCCAGTCCTGATTTCAAACTTGCTGAGACGCGTTGTGTATGTTTTTTCCTTCTTACTAACTCCCTCCATCTTTGATACTGTTGGAAAGAGAAAGAATCCTGAAGGAGAGAGACTGATTGTCCTTGGGAATATCTAGGAATTCGAGAAAATCATCCTCACTGCCCTCTCTACCCTTCCAGGTACCACTTGTGAGAACATAACAATCACTACGCCTCGTCTCTACACCTCTCTCCCTTCCCCAGACCATACCCTCATAACGCAAGATTTCGCGTACCTCCTTTCCCATACTCTATCCCCCCACTATCCTTATCCCTTGGTCATGCTCTCGGCATCTGGGCCCGTTCCTTCCATGCATGGACAAAGGTTCCGGAACAGGAAAAACTACAAGAGCTGATGAGCGGAAATGAAAGTATGAGACAATTAAAATATTTTATCAATTATGGGAGATTGGTGGATATGATTAAAGATTGGGAAGAGGAATTGGGGGGATCTAGGAAATTGTTTGAGGAGGTGAGAGATCCTATGAAGAGGGACATGGAAAGGGGGAAGGGGGGACAGGTTATTCATGGGGATTTCTGGAGTGGGAAGTTAGTTTTTGATTTTCTTTTCTTCTGTAATAGTCTGAAATCACTAACTAAACAATAGCGTCCTCCTCCCTAACACTCCTCTCCTACCAAATTCCACCTCCCTCCCCTCTCACATTCCCCTCTTCATTGTCGACTGGGAACTCTCCCACCTCAGCCACCCATTCTACGACCTCGGCTAAATGTGCGCCGAACTCTACTGTCTCACACACTTCAAATCCATTGAAGCCGGAGTGTGGATCATTCAAGGATTTATGAAAGGATACAGGAAATTGGAAGATGAAGAGATGAAGTGGAAAGTTTTGGTCCAGGTGGGAGTGCATTTTATTGTGTTTTCGAGTCGCATCCGGGGGTGGGGGACGAGAGAACAGGTTAGGGATTTGATAGTGAAGGGGAGGGAATTGATTGAAAAGGGAGGGGAAAGGAAGAGGGAGGGGTTGGAGGAGATTTGGTATTGTTTGTTTGACTGAGTGGTAAAATTACTAGTAGGTGGATTGAATTCGATTGACAGGACGATCAAAAGAAACATGTTATATACTATATTTCAAAGATAACCTCAACCGAGAATAAGATCGAAACCTAAATAAGAAATGTTATCCAGATACAATGCAGATGTGGGTATAAATACACCAAGAAGAAGCAACCAAAATCCATACACAAAATTCAAATAGCACTCCACCCATTATCAATAGGCATCGCAATCCCATTAATCATCCTCGCCTGGTCACTAGCCAGATACAAAACTGCATTTGCAATATCCATCACAGAAACATGAGGCGTCTCTCCTTCTTTCAGATGGATTGCTGTCACTGCTCTAAATATACACATCAGTAAATAGTTCCTCGGCGAAGTAGAAGTGGGAAGGAAGGAAGGAAGGAAAGGACAGAACTTACTTAGTATGAGCGAAAGTTTCTGGATCGAACGTTGTGGGATCTGGAGATGTCGTCATGGGTTTTGCTACAGCTAAAAAACAAAACAAAAACGTATTAACTTCTAGTTAGAAGTTGTTGTGGGTGGATAGAAGGGAGGGGGAAGAGGGAGAGGAAGAGAAAAATACTAACCACCTGGTAATAAGACATTACAACGAATCCCCTCATCTCTGAAGCGGAAAGCTGTGTTTTTAGTTACTCCAAGCTGGGAAAGGAAGAAAAGTCAAACTTCGTTTCATGAAAGATCCGGAGGACAAGTGCGCAGGAAAGGAAGTACAAACCAAACCATGTTGTGATGCAGTATATGCTACTCCTGAAGTAGCACCACTGAGACTGGCTCTACTAGCTACATTGATAATTGAACCATTCTTCTTTTCCTTCACTATGAAACATGTCTATCAGTATCAATTCCCTCGAAGACGCTCAAAAAGGTATGTTGAAGGGAATATAAACTTACTAAATGGTAAAACAGCCCGTATCATCTTCGTCGGAACGGTAAGATTGATAGCAAGAATGTCATCCCATTCTTTATCTGTAAATACATCCGCAGCTGCAAACCCATCAATCACTCCCGCAATATTAGCAAGAACGTTGATTTTCGGTCTATGCACATCACTCGTCAGCATTCCCATTCTCATCCCATTCCAGTTTCCTCCCCCCAAAAGAGTAACCACCTACCCAAATTGACCCACACAAATCCTTACACACTCCTCTGTTTCCCCATCCCTTCTCAGATCTCCCTTATGAAAATGAAATCTCTCCTGATCCCTCTCATCAATGAGACCGAAATCCATCTCCCTCATATCGACACCTAGAACGGAATATTGATGGCTGAGAAAAAGTTGCGTAGTAGCGAGACCCATGCCGGATGCGCAGCCAGTTATAAGTGCTACTTTATTGAAGCCTGCGGGGTCAATTAGGTTCTGCCGAGGTGGGAGATTGTTGGGTGAGTGGTAGGTAAAGGGCATAGTGTTTGGGATGAGGGTTTTTGGGTGTTTGGGAACAGGGATGATTTGGAGGATTAGATGAGGAATTGGGGAATCTAAGATGGCTTTGAAGTATTTCTCTTGGGTAATTATCTTGCAACTGTAAAGGCTGTAATGATGAACTCTCAACACCAACACACACACTCGAAAGTGAGTTGGAAAGGATGTATGAAAATTATCAGTTATGAGTTATGCAATCATAAAATCTACACGAATGAAAAAGACAAGATAGAAAGAAAGATAAAATATGGGCCATGCATGTGAAGATATATATCAAATATCATCTCCCTTGCTCCTTATCTCTCGGTTGACCCCGAATCGTATCGTATGATCAGTCCTCAGTCTATGCTAAAGCCACAATTGAGATAGTGGCGAATATGAAGACTGGTCTGGACTGTCATTTTTGATAGGAGAGTTTGTGGCTATCGTATGATGTTTTGAGATGAAAGTTTATGTCGTTGTCTCGTTCCAGATTTGATTTATGTACCCCGGATTGCGGGTTTCTAAAAGACCCGCTTAAATGAGAAGGGGGAATAATTCGACTCCACTCAAGTGACTTATACGATATTAATGTAAAAGGTAAGGAAGTTCATTAAGCACACTAACCAGCTTGTGTTTCTTAACTAGCTGCATCCATGAGAACACCCCAAAGCTTGGCCTAACCCAAAAGCCCAACCCAAAAGCCCGCTAAAGAGATATCATATCTGCTCCTTTTGCGCCCTGATAAAGAAATGTCATCTGTTCTCGGATGAATCCGAAAGTGCCCCTGTCGTGAAATGCCTTAAAAGTTTGAGCCTTCTATTGCGGGAAAGCTGTCCAACGCCATGTAATCGAGCAAATCCATACCGCCAACATTAACACCTTCTGCAGTCTGCGTAACTTGATCATTGACGTTCTGGAAGAAAGCAGCTCCTGGAGGTAGATACCACATTTCGTTTCCTGAAGTCCAGTCTCCTCCTACTCCGAATACTTGATCAAGATTAGCACCATAACCTTCTGACGCTTGGCTATAAGGGGTATGGGGATAGAAAGCGCCTGCATTCGGGTTAAATGGTACAGCTGATACATGTCCATCTGCCATAAATTTAGAATGAGTTCTAGTTAAATACCTAAATGATCAACTTACCTGGACTATTCGCCATAGCATAGGTAGGTAATCCATCATTCCATTCCCGAATTTGATCACCAATTTCTCGTTTCTGCCTCTTTGGGTCGGGCTCATGATTCTGAAGTGGAGTCCGAGCTCTACTGCCATTTTCTAGAGGACCAAGTACTTTTGGAGCACTGATGAATCGACTGCGGAGACGAGATGTCAAAGATTCCAAAAGATCTGCGAAACGAATTCCAAGGTGAACATCATCAACAACACAAGTGCGTAAAGCATGTACTGCGGCATCCATAAGGGCGATACTGATTTCCACGTCTTGTCTCGAGGCTCCTAACGCAAAAGTTTTCAGCAAGAACATTGCCCCACTAATGATTCGGAAATATGTTCGAACAGGAGCATGCTTGAGGTAATCGTTGGGGAGAAGTCCTTCTACGACCGTCTGCAACAGGTTCCTACTCCCCTCAACAACTTCTTTGACATAAGCTTGGTCTTCTTTTCCAAAACGACCTAATCTCGCAAGGGGCATTTTCCCGTAATAACTCTGAGTTTGAGGAGACATCCAAGTACCAGCATTTGGACCCGTGCCAGCTTGGCTTCCAGCAGCATTGGAAGGATTGGCGGCATTGGTCGTACATCTTTCAACAACAGCCTGGAGCGACAAGGAATTAACATATATTCGGACATACTCATATTCAATAGATAGAATGTGTTTGATGTATGGTGGCAGGCGAAAAAATCGGTCGAATTCATGTCTCCAGTTTTTTAACATTGGCTGGAAATCCTTGAGAAGTTCGATGTAAGTTCCATCCTGAATAATACTGGTCGTGTATTGTCTCGATCTGAAAAGCTTCTCGTTTCCAATTCGCATTGCGTTGCTAATTCCAGCCCAACAATAAATGATTTGATCATCTACTTCTAAGTCAGGGATATAGTTGAAAGTGGCAGAAGTGGTTGTGTTGGTCTCGGGTGTTTTGCTATCCAAGGACGCTCTCCTCTTCCGTGGTGCAAAGGCTTTGTCAGTGGCTCGGAGGTTTTCGGGGACCATATTCGTCCATCCTAGACGGCCTGCCAATTGTGTAACGTATATCAAGAGAAGCCGCTTGATCCTTGCAGCTCTTAATCGGTAACCTTCTTCTTCGTATTCAGGCCTCGGCATCTCTCCCCCAGCCTCTAGTAGCTCTTCGATATTATCGAAAACACCCAGTTCATACGCCAAACCCATAGCCGTACTCAATAGCATCCAACACATTCGATCACTTCGCCATGCAGGTTCCAACCAGCTTTCAATTTTCTTTCCACCAAAACCACCACCACCACCACCACCACCACCACCAGCCGTTCGGTGACCGCCCTCATCATCCGTACTATAGTAGTCTAGGTTATCAGTCAAAGGAAGCATGAGCTCGTCAGTCGCTTCGGCCGGTGGAAAGTGAAGTGCACGAGGATGCCATTCCGTTAATATCATCAAACTTTCTATGGTGCCAAGGGTTCGGAGACTACCCTTTCGAAGTCCTCGCCAGGGAGCCGTACTCGAGGTTTGCGAGCCATTGATGCTTGAGTCTGCCCCCGAGCCACAGAAACCACCGCCAAAGGCCTCTTGTCCCCAAAGGCATCTTTCGATCATTCCTCGGAGGTAGGTCCATAGTTGCTCGTGAATGGCGTGTGATCTACAGTGGCCCCCTGGACCAGGGGTTTTGATATAGCGGGTTGCTATGGTCAAAAGGGTCACTGTCAAAATCGGTTCTTCGGTAAGAAGAGTCTCATGAGTCCCAGGGTATCGGAAAGTGGGAGGTGAAATAGGCGTGAGAGGGGAAAGGAAATTGTAATAGCTATAACAATCATTAACAAAATTTCATTTTTCTGATACCCTGTAAACATACTAGTTTATGTAGGTAATGGCTTCGCTAGGTGTGAACCATCCTGCCCGCACGAATCTGAATCGTGACCAAGCCTTGATCGCATCTTTATATCCTGGGTCCTGAGTTGGATCTGGTGGGTCCATACGCCCGGAAGATAAGGCCGGGTCAATGACAACCTCTGGACGTTTATCTGGGCGGTTTGGTCTGAATGGTTGATTATTGCTCTGTGGAGCAGCCTGCCTTTGATCTCGCGATGGATTGTTTGACACAGTTGGTAAATGCTGGCTCTCATTCTCCTTCGCTCTCCTCTTCTGACCCGGACTATACATCACATCAGTGAGGGGTTCTTTGTGCGGATCCATAGATTGTGTGTACCTATCCGTGGCAGCTTTGTAGAGAAGATCCAGCGCATCATGCGGGCCATAAACCTCCTTTCGCATAATCTGCTGAGCTTCCAAATTCTCCAACTGACCGTCGTCCGCACTTCTTTCATTTCGCTCTTCAGAAGCTCTTTGGTCCGGTCTTCGTAGAGGCTGGAGTCTTCCAATTGAGCCGCCTGGCGTCAAGGGAGGAGGTGGAAGAATTGGAGATGTGATTTCGTAATGGGCAGATTGAGCAGAAGGAGTGGCTCCCATCGAAGTCTGTCGAACGGAGGCAGTCGGGGAGCCGCTGGCAGTAACCATTTTTCTGCCATTGCGAACAATGTAATCATCGTTAAACTCATAGCCGTCGAGGCTGTCCGAGGCATCATCTGTCTTTCTCTTTCTTCTCGTAGCAGAGAAGAAACATTCTTTAGATTCCCTACGACAGCGCACACAGGGTGGATCATGGGGGTTGTCGACAGACCCCAAATCGCATTTTACTTTACGACGCCTGCATGGAATGCATGCCTGATAGACGCGCTACCGGGGAAGTCAGTCAGCGGAGGAGGCAGAGGAGACCTGAATACTGACCTTGTGTTGCGGTTGCTGCTGTGAAGGTTGCGCAGAGCTTACAACATCATTGCCAGGTCCGTCAGGCCCATCCCTCGGAGAGTATTGAGTCGTGGTCCCCGACATGGTTTGGGGGGGGGGGTTGGTTTTTAACTGATCAATGCATTCGCTTTCCAGCGGTTGTCGATGGCTGAGGCTTAAGGCGGGAGCATGAAAGATTAAATAAGCTGCGGAGTAAGATAAGGAATTGAAAGGCGGGGATGGCAAGTCGTCTCCGCTATGCGCGCTCAAGAAAGAGGTGGCAGCAGTTGCTTGGAGTAAAGCAAAATTATTATCGAGATGATCGTGTAGAAAGCTGACATTTTAACCTTGAATAAGGTAGTAGTGCCGAGGAAGTTGCAGAGATATGGGAATGGGATATGGGACTTGGGATTTGGGATTTGGGATTTGATATCAAGAGCTTATTCCTTGGGGCTGCGGGAAGGCATCAACGGTCAATGGTTGGTCAAGGCTTGGATATATCTGCCAGGGGTACGCAGGCTTAGAAACGTTGACCATATTAAATCTTCATTCATCTTGAGGTGTAGTCAGTCTAAGACATCCCTTGTGTAGTTTCATTTACCTTGTGTTAAGACAACGGGATTCTAGAGGTTATTAACATAGAAGATGAACCGCACCCCTCTTTGGAAACCAACTCTGCATACTCTCCATACTATACTATTATCATTGTCACTCCTCTTCTTCAAAATTGTTCAAACCTCCCACCTAGAACAATCAGCAGCCTAACCGCGCGGGAAGGAACCGTCCGGCTGGTCATTGAAAGGAAGGTGCTAAATCTATGCTTCTATCGAACCCTTAGAAGCGGGCTGTACAACCACAGCCCCCACTATCAGACATGACATTCGGCCTAATCCTCCACTTTCCTCTTCATCCGAACCTAGACCTGCAGTGTTGTTGCCTTACTACACAGCCGCTAGAATGGCACAGTTGAGTTCCAGGCCCGAAGGGACATTGCTTCGCTAACCCTTGCCAGGTCAAATAATCCCCCTTCACCAACTATCGAAATTCCCAAAACCACCAGACTTTATCTTCTTCTTGACTGGAGCTTCCTCTTCCTCTAATAAGTTTGTCCCGTTTCCAGTATCCGCAGTATTTTTGAGGTATTTACCCACCGAACTAGACTTCTCAGACAGCGCGATAGAGCCGTCACCCCTGACTCGCTTCCCAGTCCAAGTAGTTTTATCGTCTTCTGTTCCGCCCTGCTTCATTATCTCTGCTTTCTCCTTTTCTGCCTCATCCTTCTCCTGCCTTTGCTTTTGAAATTCCTCGAAGGGGTCTACGTAAACCACAACATTCTCCATGATTATATCGTTGATAGGTCGATTCGAACTATCGACAGGAGAGTTTTCCATCTTTTGAAGAACATCCAAACCAGCAACTACTCGTCCAAATATTGTATGTTTCCGATCGAGATGTTTTGCTGGCCGGTAAATGATAAAAAACTGACTCGAATTCGTATTTTTACCTTTATTGGCCATACTCATCACCCCTCTGGCATCATGCGTCAATGGTCCATCGAACTCGTCTTGAAAGTTCTTACCCCAGATACTTGTGCCTCCTTTACCAGTGCCGGTTGGATCACCTCCTTGAATCATAAAATTTCTAATGTTTCTATGAAATGAAACACCATTATAATATCCTTTTTTTGCCAATTGAACAAAGTTCCAGACTGCTCGTGGTGCTGTCTCGGTCTGTAGTTCGATATTGACGGACCCAAGGTTTGTCTCAATCCTCGCATAGCCTTTGATCTTTACTCTCTTTGGCCGTAGCATATACTCCTCGTCTGTAAGTAATGCTCTTTCTCCACTTGTTTCTGGCGTAAGTCCTGTACTAGTGAAACTCGCTGCTGCCCTTCCCGTAGTGTACTGCGCTGCATTGTACGGAGTTATTGACGATTGTCTAGTAGCAGCAGAGCTTGCTGGCCCCGGCTTGGCAATGGCTTTCGCACGATTGATATCCCCTCTAGCCTCCCTTTCTCTCCTCGCTCTTTCAACAGCCTCCTTTGCCCTCAAAACCTTGTCTCCGACTCTGCCCAGCGCATCGATATTTACGCTACCTTGCAGTTTCTCTTGTTCTTGTTCTTTGGTGAGAATGCTCTCGCCCTCTTTTATGAACTTGAACTTGCTCAGGTCTCTGCTTTCGATATTTTGAGGATCCTGTAGTGCGATTATGTCTGATCTTCCAAACTCCCGATCGTCTACTAAATCCAACCACATCTTCGCCTTGATATTTAATCTCTCCACGGTATCCCAGGCAAAGACATTAGCTTCACTGCCATGCCTGATTGCGACGATACATGTATTGTCAGTAAAGACTTTGAATGTAACCGGGTCCACCATTTCTCCTTTCCCATCGCTGGCCCCTTCATCCCCAGCATCTGTGTCCCCGTTGCGCGCAAAATTTAACTTGATCAAATCCTTGCCTTGAAGTGGGTTTCCAGTCACCGGATTTGTACCATGCTTCTCCAGCCATTGACTTATGACTTCGATGTCGAATATGGTGCCTTCCGCTGTGCAGACGGGATGTTTGAAAGGTTGGAGACTTGCAGCACAAAAGTTGAACGGTAGTCTCTTGAAGGAAGCTCCATTCGGCGCTTTCTGGGATACATTCGAGCCAGCGCTAGCAGAATAGGCGTCAGAAGATGACCACTCGCTGTGGGTGATCTGAAAGAAATTAGTTTAGGCTTTGTTGATTGTTGATTTTGGGTAGCTTACGTAGAGTTTGTCAGTACCTATATAGAATTTTAGATCAGCGCAACAATTTAAAAAATTCTTTCGAGGTATGCGACTTACCTTTTCCCATTATGACTAGCTGTGAAAATTATTAGGATGATGGTGTTATGTAGGCTAATAGTGTATATTCGAATTTGACGGGGCGATCTAATCTGATCTTAAGATCATCGGATCAGAGGTTATTCCGGCCGGGGCTAGCAGGGTGACGCCGCGGCTAATCGACTCGACATCATCCTCCGGGTTTTAGAACGAAAGGGGTTCATCTCATGATATTTCAATGATAAAGGGACAGCATTAGGTAGGTTAGACTCATAATAGCTATGCATAATATCCATCCTTCTTTTCCTACTAATGATACCACAGCAGTTGCCCATCACCGTTTTGGAGTGGGCTACTTTGCAATGCGAGACATTTTTACATGATCTGAAGTTACCCTTAGGTGAAATTTATTGATAGTTAAATGATCTAGATCCGATTTATTCTCTTATTCTTCAGCTACTGGCCGTTTGTCCTATTCTCATAGACTCGCGGGTTATATATACATATTCTCGTCCTTCAAGAAAGACCTCTCCCCAAGTGATAGTTTAGGAGTTACTCGTGTAGTCTTAGATTAGGCACTCCACTGTATACTTGCAAGTTCTTGATACTCATAAAGAAATCTCTAAAGTGAAAGCATTAGAAAAAGGATTCCTTTCTTTTATAGTCCATATAGCAATTGGATAGATGCTATCAATGGAAAAGAATCCCCAAGAATCCTGCTTTTTGATTGTGAGATGAAAGAAGATGTTAAAAGCATTCAATGAACTTTGGTGGAACGGCTCGTATTTGAAATATCGAAAGTATTACTAGAGCCTTCATGGAATTGCAAGTGCCTAGTCTCTAAGTTGGAGAATATTGCTCATTTGAGATTGAAATAAAGATCAGATTATGTATCATCGAAATCCTTAGGTCATACCATGATCAGTAGTACCAATCTTTCGAATTTATGTTTTGACTTTCTATGAAATTTTTATTACTGTCGCCGACTCTCGCTTATAATTTATAACTTCAAATATCATTTTGAGCAAAAGAGCAAAAGTTAAAAGAAAGCCGAAAAGAAGAACAAAAAGATAAGAAAGAGATAAAGGTATTTCAATAAATGAAAAAGGTGCAGAAGAACAGGAACTAATCGTATTACGATCCCGAAACTCCTACCTAGGACAAGTCCTAGGAATTGTTAGGGTTTCTTCATAGTAATCACGAAGTCTAGCGCTTGATGCCAAACTGCTCACTGTTTGTTAATCTGTAGCTCGTTGTTTGAATCTATATACCACCTCGATTTTGCCTGTACTTGATTTTCCGAAGGCAACTCCCTTTAAACCCATTTTAATTTGTTATCCTTTCGACTCCTCACTTTTCAACACCACTTCAACTTCAAAAACGGTCGTAAGATTTTCAATTCCAATTCCGCAAGCAAATCACGAGATGTTTGAAGCAAGTACTCGTACTCCTCTTAGGACTACCTCCTACCGTCTAGAATTGGTCAAGGAGGCATTTGGACGCGATCCAACAGGTAGCCTCTCCTTTCTCTCTCTTCTGCTTTCACGCTTTCTTCATACTCGTTGCCAATGCCCATCGTCAATGGCCACCAAGTCGGAGCATTAAACTAACTCTCGCAAGGCAATGAACTTCGCGCCCTCAATGCGCTACCTCTATCATCGGAAAAAGACCTTTATGATAGAACACCGACGGGCAAGAGGATCTACGAACTCCTCAAGGCATTCGAGATCAAGAATGATGCTACAGGTCTCGAAGAAGCTGGACGTCTTCTTTGGCAGCAAATTTCGGCTCCCCCAGATCTCTCCTCTCGTAATGCACCTCAACGTCCTCCTTCTCAAAGGCCCTTCAACCCTCGCCATCAACCACCATCCAATGGCCAGGCGCTTAGTGGATACAGCCAATATGCTGCTATATCGCGAGGATCTCCAGGGTTAGGTTCAGATTCAAGAACTGGAGCTGGAGCTGGAACTTCAACTCATACCAATGGTTATATGTCAATCAACGGAACAATGCCTCAGCTATCCTACAATACTGGATTTGCAGCCAGAGGCATGTCTTATGAAGCCAGCCCAACCAATTCCAATATGTCGTCTTCTAGATCTAACCTTTCACGCCCTACCTTTTCAGATGGCATTATATCAAGTAACTTGCAAGATAGCCAGACCTTACCTGGGCTTGCACTGAGACCAGCATACCAGCCCTCAAATTCAGCCTATAGATCAGTCTATTCCTCGAACGTACCGGCATACACCTTCAGCCAACCCCAACCGAAGTCAGCGGTACAACCCCCAGGCTACTCTTCCTATCCATATCCACAACAATGGCTTATCAATACCAACCGAAGCCTTCAGCAAAATCCAGATCCTCAACCTCAAACCCAGACGACTGCCCGGTACCCTCAACAAAAACCGGCATCTGAGGTATACCAAGTGAGACTCCAGCAAGAAGAACAGGCTTGGAAAGACTCTACGAAGGCTAGCCAAGGCCAAGCTGTCCAACCCCAAGCCCCTACAGCTTCGGTCGTCGGTACGTCCGAGCCTCCAGTTTATACCGCACAACTCTATCCCCTGAATCAGATTCTGCAAACACCACCTCAGGGAATCATTAATGCTACGGAACAATCATCTATGCCTAGTATGGTAGCGATGGTCAGTCACTTATCTACAAATTCCCCGCCCATTCGTAATAATCCTTTTCGAGCCGCACCTGGAACTATTATTCCCCCAGTCCCGCATAATCCATTTCAAGCCCAGCGTACACCTAATCGTCCCATATCCAATGCCCAAGGTAATCGCTCCCAAATTCCATTTCCACCACGAGAACCTACTCCTCCTCTATCTAATAAACCCGAGAAAAAGCATGCACACGCACAATTATCTACTGACAAAGAGGTTACTCCTCCCACAATTTTGAAACCCTCAGTTAGTACACCTTCGGCCATCCTATCCTTGAACACGCAGACCACACCCTCAAGCCATATCATACCCTCGATCACCACATCAACTGCCACTATCCCCAGTAAAATCTCGTTATCCTCTACTTTCCCTTTCCCCTTCTCCAGCAACGCAAGTTCGAACTCTCCACCGCTTTACCTACCAACCACGAATCCTCTAACCCAACCCAATACTCAACAACTTCCTTCAACACAAGCGGCTCCCCCTCCTCTAGCCCTAAAACGAACCCGTGGCCGTCCTCGAAAAGTCACACCTTCCTCTGCAACTGCGTCGAAAATTTCACCGCTACCCACCCTCGCACCTATGGTCACATCCTCTCATACTAGCACACCCACTCCTTTAAACTCTTCTAACCCTTCCACACCCTCAACCAGCACGTTGCATTCCTTTCAAATCACCACAACAGAGAACGAGCCTCCAGCAAAAAGGCCGCGTGGTCGGCCGAGGAAGAAATTGCCGAATTCTCCTCTACAACCTAAATAGATTTCTTGTGTTGGGATAGATGAAAGGAAGGTGGAGCACGTGTGAAACCAAGATAGGTATGAGGATATGAGATACTGACCTCTTCTCTTACTATTTTTTCCTGAGAAATAGGGAAAGTCGCTTGGCTATATCTAGCTGTAGCTTTGTATTATGCGGAATTTGTAGGAGTATGAGAGAAAGCATAGAAATGGGAAAAGCAATTGAGACTTCGATTGAATTTGATACTTTTATAGCTTCTGTGTCACCTTTATATTATTTTTCAGTTGTTAATGATCTTGCAAAAAGCCTTTCCCATAATGCATTCATTGTCTCTAACCCCACAAGATATTATCCTCTTCTCTCCTTGTCGAGAAATGGAGTTTCAGAAGCAGGATTTCAGCAATTATACTTCAAAACCAGGGAGTTAGGCCAAGATATAAGCATAGAAGAAGTAATGATTGGATTAGTAGGAGTATTCTCCTTTACCCATATTCATACAACACACAGTACTGTGCGTATTTAATTTTCAATGATTTAATTTCCTCGCAATTACTCACTCAATGTGCTCACCATTAATCTAATTCAAGTAAGAAGGAGCTGAGTCTTCGGGCTTTCTGGTTAAGCAAGCTGTGGCAGACTTGGTTGAAAGAAGGTGCGAGCTTATCCTTAATAATAATAACATATAAATAAATGAGCTTTAAATAATTAATTAAAGAAAAAACAAAGGGAGAAATAATTATATAATGATCTAAGTTAAACTAATACTATGAGTTATACTAGGTTGATTTTATAAGCCGAGCTCGAGATGCACCTTCCATTAAAAAGTATAAAAGCAAATTAATAAAGATTTAATTTTTTAATTTATTTTAAATCGAAAATATATATTATTAATTAACTAAATATATTTATAGCGCCTATCGCTAGCTTGTTTATTAGCTTGCCTAGTTAGCCCTACTAGGTTTCTACGGCCTTCAAAAGCAGAATATAAAGGCATAGTTGTGGAGAATATAGTGAATAAATTTTGAAATGAGCTGGGGATGAGACAAGGGGTTATGGATGGAATTGAGAATCGAGGATCAAAATCAGATTGTCAAAGAGATACCCTAGAGATGGTGAGGGAGAAGTGAATGAGAGGCAGAGTAGCGATGATGTTGAGATTTATATTCGGTAGTTTCATAGTATTGGTACCAACAATGTCTGGAATGCAATATCCAATAGAATGTAATGGCCACTAGAATTCAGTAGTTAGAGAATGCCTTCTATATATTTAAGAATGCAACAAACCCTAGCAAGGGCGTATACATTCCTTAGAGTACTATAAAGGCATTTTATCCTTCTTAGAATAGAAGGATAACTAGAATTAAAACTATCATAATAATATTAAGCTATATAATAAATTATAACCTATATACTATATAGTAGATTTAAAGAATTTAAATAGTTTATTAGTAAATTAATACTAATTAATAAATATATAGATTAAACTATTTAACTAAGATTTGCAAATTTTAGAATTAGACTTTTTATTTTACTTAAATTTACCTCTTATTTTTATTCTCTTTTTCGAAGATTTTAATATTATAAATATCGAAATAAATAAGAATTAGGCCAAGAAAATCTAGAGGCATAAATATAGCATTAATATAGCTATAGCAACTAAGAAAAAGCTAGAAAAGTATATTACTACGAAAATCTATATTTATAAAATATATAACTTTAGAAATAAAAAACTATAAATATTAATATAAAAAGAATTTAATATATTTAATAAAAATATCTTTAAAAAGCTATAAATATTAATAAAATTATAATTATATATATATCTTATTTAAAAAAATATCTATATTATTTAAAATAATAAAAATATAATCTTATTAATAGCTTTTATTAAAATTATTAAATAAGAGAAAATATATAAATAAATAGATAAAAAGCTAGCTTTAACCCTTAATAAAATATTATAATATTTTAAAAAAAACTAAATTTAAATTAAATAAAATTTATAATAAGTCCTATAATTTAGCTACTAATTTATAAAATACTAATAGCACCTATCTATATTATTAATCTAGCTTCCTTACTACCTATACCTTAGCCAGTAAACCAGCAAGCTTAGCAACTAATATAATAAACCTTATAAGCTAGGCAAAACCTTTAACAGCTCCTATAAGTATATCAAGCCCAGCAATTTATATAATAACAAATAATAACGCCTAATAATAATATATAATAACCTCTTATTACTAATTTAATATAAATACTAATATCTATTAACCCTATACCTATATTTCTATAATATATTTTATCTATTATATTTAAAAAGAAACTAATAATAATTATAAAGATCTATATAAATAAATAAAAATATAATAAAATTAATTATAATTTTAATTTTAAATTTATTATATTTTATAATATCTAT
>QYAN01000074.1:0-107049 GCA_003988815.1 Chlorencoelia australis | reverse complement strand
TTATTCTAAAAATAAAAAAAATAAATTTAAAATTATAATAAAATATATCTAATTTAAAAATATAATTAAATAATATTATAAATATAAAGCTTTTATCTATTATAAAAAATATATATTTATATAATTCTTTATATATCTCTATAAGATTAAAAGATTAAAGAGTCAAAATCTATATTCTTAATCTATTAATCTATTATATTATTATATATAGGGTCAAAGGGTCGCAATCCTAATATTCTAATAACTAATCTATCGACCTACCTATATAACCGCCGTATAATAACTAATTATACTCACGATTATATATTATAATACTATATACTTATAACTATCAGGTTTATAATAGATTAATTATTAGGATTATTTTTTAAAGGAGATTATAAATTTTAGAAGAATAAAGTTTTAGTTTATTCTAATAATAATAGAATAGATTAATAGACAGCTAGTATTTTAATTTAAAATATCTTTTATTAATATTAAATATTTATATATATTAATAATAAGAAATTATTTTTATTTAGGGGTAAAGTTCTTATTATTGAGAAATAAATAGATTTTCTTTTTTTATCTTAATATTATTATATTTTTATTTTGAGAGAATAAATATAGGCTTATATTTTTCCTATATCTTTGCTAGCTGCTTTAATTTCTGCTCGGAATTATTAGTTAAATTTAGATAATTTTATAGGCTTTTTCTTTAGAGTATAAAAAGTAAGATTCTTTGGGAGGGATAGCCCTGTGGCTATTCGAGATACTATTTCGAAGTTAGAAAAGTAGTCTTCTTTTTTTTCTTCTTTTTC
The DNA here is from genome assembly GCA_003988815.1 of Chlorencoelia australis. NCBI lineage: Eukaryota > Fungi > Ascomycota > Leotiomycetes > Helotiales > Cenangiaceae > Chlorencoelia > Chlorencoelia australis. The sequence continues at coordinate 106,249 of QYAN01000074.1, read as the reverse complement.
TTTTTTTTCTAAGTATTGTGACCCTAAGAATTATAGTTTAGGAAAGGATTATAATATTATTAATTATAAAATTTATAAAGAAAATATAATAAATATATTCTTTTTAGATAAGAAAATTAAGATTAGATTTATATTATTTTTTATTATTTTTTAAATATAAATTTATATTTTAAAATAGGCCTTTTATATATAGATAGATCTGGGTATATTAGTTAGATAGAAATAAAAAGATAAAATAGTATTTAATATATTATTTCTAATAGAATTATATAGGTAATAAGTTAAGTTTAGTTTAATATAATTAACTGGCTTAGATAAACTGACTTCTAATTCTTAGAAGATTAAACTAGAGAGAAAAGAAAAGAGAAAAGAAGCTTAGGAGAGTGCGAGGTCTCCTCCTTAAGTATATATATAGTTATATCTTAATATAACTAGGTTATCCTTGTCTATTTAATAGATCCTCTCTCGTCTAGCCTATATAGTAATATTAAAGAGGTTATATAGCACGGTTATATAAGCTATATATGCGCTGAATTGTCACAATAAATAATTTAATATATATATCCTATAAGATTAGAAACTTCTACTTAAAATATCCTAAATAAAATAGCCTCCTTATTAAGCTAGAAAACTAAATAAAGAAATAAGAAAAAAAGATAGATAATTATAAAAAACTTATAAATAATAAATCTATAATTAAATATTTAAAAATAAGCTTTTTTTAAGAAAAAAAATAATATAATAATTTAATATATATATAGCTTATATAATTATATTATATAATCTCTTTAATATTATTATATAAGCTAAATAAAAAAAAATCTATTAAATAGGCAAGGATAACCTAATCACATTAAAATATAATTATATATATACTTAAAGAGGAGACCTCACACTCTCCTAAGCTTCCTTTCTCTTTTCTTTTCTCTCTAGTTTAGTCTTCTAAGAATCAGAAGTCAGTTTATCCGAGCCAGTTGGTCACAGCTAAAAAATAAGCTAAATTATTTTATAATAAAAAAAAAAGATTATAGAAATTATAGAATTAAATTTAAAATAATTAAGAAAGCTATTTTAATAAATTTAGACTAGCTTAATATTATATATATTAAATTTAATATATATTTTTTATAAAATTAAAATTTTTTATTTTAAATATTTTAATAAAATTAAAATTCTAATTAAAGATTTAAAAATAAGATATTAAAAATTATAATAAGCTAAAAAATAATAAAATAATAAATAAATACTTAAAAATAAGCTTTTTTTAAAAAAAGAAATAATATAATAATTTATTTTTTTATTTTAAATAATTTATTATATAATTTAAATTAAAAATTAATTAGCTAATATATTAATAATTAAATAAATTAAATATATATTTAATCGCGAGGTTCTGTCTTATTTTATAGTTCTTCTTCTCTTCTTCCTTAGCTTTAGATTCTAAGGATTAATTGAAGGCAGTTCGTCACACCTACTTGAATTATAAATATATATATAATCTTATCGAATCTTGACAAGGCAGCAGCTGGCTATCCTTTGCTCGGGTGCCGTGGAACCTGAAATGCATCACTGCCCAACGCCTGATAGAATGCTGTCAATTATTATTACTGATAGCCTTGCTTGATTTGAATCCTAAAGCCTTGACTCAGAAAAGAGGTATAGCAAAGTGACCACAACGAGCTCGCTAACCGCACGATTATGTAATCACCACCTCTACTTGTGCAGCAATTGTGCGCCACCGCCGGAAAATACTGAATGAAATAACTGAACGAAATAACTGAACGCAATGATGGATATCACGAGAAATACTTGGTTAAATCCGCTAAATATCTTTGTCGCCGTCGCTGTCGGCATCACGGCGAATCTTTTCCTTCTAATGAAGACGCAGCGACAGCAGCTGGCAGGCAAGGATGCAATCCCCAAGCTCAGCCAGGTGTCTATCTCCGACATCATCGACGGATTGGAAGCAAGACTCTTTACTAGCCTGGAACTCGTTGAGGTCAGGTGTATCAGTAATCCTAGATGAAACTCATAGCTGACAAGAGGTACAGACATACATTCTGCGCATCAATCAGGTCAATCTCAGAGTACACGCTGTGACTGAAGTCAATCCAGAAGCTGCAGCCATCGCCAGAGTAAGAGACCAAGAGCGAGCGGAGGGTCGCTTGCGTGGTCGACTCCATGGTGTTCCAATCCTCATAAAAGATGTGTTCATGACAGCAGATCAAATGAACACGACAGGTGAGCATACTCTACAGCACTTCCGTACGTTGTTGATGGATGTGAATGACAAAAAATAGTTGGATGCAGTGGACTGGTGGGGGCAAAACCAAAAGTCGAAGCAACAACCATAAAAAAGCTTCGAGAAAATGGAGCAATTATCCTTGGCAAAACAGTGCTGACACAATGGGCGAACTATCGTGGGTCAGCACAATCCTCTAATGGCTGGTCAGCATATGGCGGTCAATGTCAAGGAATATTTCATGAGGAGCAAGATCCATACGGTTCGTCGGCCGGGAGTGCTGTAGCTACGGCACTTGGTCTCGCGGCCGCGGCATTGGGCACAGAGGTACGGCACTCCGACTGCTTTGTATTTTCAATCAGAACTTTGCGCTCGGACTGACTCGTGCTCGTTGCCATAGACTTCTGGTAGCATTGCCTCCCCAGCGAAAGTTTCTGGACTCATCGGTTTGAAACCTACCGTTGGATTGACATCGAGGTATGGCACCTACTGTGTAAGTGAGTGGCAAGACACTGTCGGGGTTCTGGCTCGAAACATGGTCGATGCGGCCACAATCTTGTCAGTCATAGCAGGTAACACTCAAACTCCAATTGGTACTTTCGACTGACCAAACAGGTACTGATCCTCTTGACAAATTCACATTATCGGATGTTCGCGACGAAGGTAGATCCTTGAGACCTGATGAAGGTTTCGACTTTGTGGCTTCATGCAAGCCTGAAGGCCTTAAGGGCTTGAGAATCGCAGTATGCTAAGAGCTCTTGAAGTCAGCTTTGGCCAAAGCTAAATGGTTCTATTAGGTACCTCGGCATGCAATCAAATGCGATGACTTCATTCTTGCCAGCTTCAACCAGGCACTCAAGACTATGGAAGATTTGGGCGCCACCGTTGTCGACAACGTCGAGTACAGCAACTGGCCAGGACATAGCAATGAAATAACAGATCGTTACGAATGGCGTCTTGCTTTTCGCTTGGCTCTCTGGTCAAGTAAGAACCGAGCCTGAACTTTTTCGCCTCCTTGCTTACGTTGTCATAGACATGGCCAAATTTCTGGGTGATTTCGAGACGAATCCACACGGCTTAAAGACGTTAGCCGACGTCATCGAATATACATCAAAAACACCAGCAGAGATGAATGAGCGGTGGGGAATGGAGGAGTGGTTAGCTGCCGAGGAGACTGCGCAGACATATAGCATGGACTGTGAGGAGTTCAACAAATCGCTGACAAGGAGGTTGAACATCGCCCGTCAAATCCCCGAGCTCCTCGATCGATGTCAATGCGACATCATTGTAGTACCTTCGTGGACTGACACAACCTCCAACGTTGGTGGGTGTCCTTCAGTATCGGTACCCATGGGCCAGTACCCCGACGACTGGCCCATAAAGCGGCTGCCGAATGGGCTAGTTAGAGATGGGCCAAACATCCCGTAAGTGGTACTTCTGTAATGATCGCTCAATGACTAAAGAAATAAAAGCATTGGTCTTATGTTCGTGGGTCGTAGATACGATGATGCTCGACTCATTGGTGCTGCTTATGCCTATGAGCAAGCAACAGAACATCGCAAGGCATTACGACCAGTTATCTACGCAGATAGAGAGTTGGAGCAAACCTCTGTCAAACCTCTGTCAATGGTCAAGAACAAGCTGTAATCTGATAGGGTCTGATGGGTGGAGAGTCGCTGGATAGAGATAGCTGGTAGCAGAGTGCAATGAATTGTCGTGAATTTTACTACAATGATGGACGTCTTCCTATCATCACCTAGTATCTTGATATCTATACGAGAATACAGTGCTATAGTACTGGTTTAGGTTAAGATGTTGCGCATAGGTGGTGGGCAGCTTTTGTGGGGGAACTCACATCCATGCCGCCTTCGGTTAGGTTATGCATATAAATACTGCGATTGCCCCAAAGTTGCCCACTGACTTTCATCGTTCTCCGATAATGGCTGGTGAGACTATCAACGGAGTTTTGCGGTACTTAAAACCACTTCCAGAATGGGAATTGGTTAAACCATTTCAGATTGTGGGAAATCCAGCCCCTGGCACACCCAGAAAGAATTTGGAGTTCTCACCTCATGAAGTCCCTATCCAAAATGTGAGAGACCTAGAGCTAGGTCCTTCCCTTGATATTCAAGGGTTCGAATGGATCAATCATTTGACTCAAGAATCTTTGGATTCTGATGAAAGTATTGGCCGTAATATCACCGAAATGGAACGGTTTCTCGCAGGTCGTTTGAAAGCACGCTTTCTGAAAGCATTCGAGTTCCAGGTGTGCCAGATCATGCCACCTTCGCTGTCCAATTCTAACTATATTCCGGCAGGTTAGAAAACGAGGTGTGAAAGCCAAGAAGCTCCAGATTCGACCGCCAAGTACCTTCGTTCACATAGGTAAAGATATTCTCTACTTTTAATGAGGCCTCTGACCGTAATCCGATAGATATCACACCCTCTGCCGCTACTAATCTGGTCCGTTTCGCATTCTCTGAGGATGCCGAAAATATCCTCAATGGCCGCCACCGCATTTTAAGGTAGGTCAGTCTGAGTGTACGAACCAAATGTTGACAATGGACTCATCGTCACTAGTATATGGCGCCCTCTCTTTAGACCCATCGAAGATTATCCACTTGCTGTATGTGACTCTAGGACTGTCTCGGCGGAAGACCCCCTGGAAAGCGACCTAATATATCCTCATTTCGAGAGCGAAACTTATGTCGTCACGCACAATCAAGCGCACCGCTGGTATTACTTGAAAAATCAATGCAAAAACGAGGTTCTGGTAATCACTAACTATGATTCTCAGACTGGCATCAGTGAGGGTCCTTCGACAAGGTTATCAGACTCAGCTAATAGTGCTCAGGAGTGCCACACACTGGATTCGAGATGCTGTCAATCGAAGAAGCTGCTAGACTGAGGGAAAGTTTGGAGATTAAGGTTTTGGTGTCACACTAGTCAACAGTGAAGGCTGTTTTGCACAATATTCATAACATGGATTGATTTCAAGAGCTAGTAGTCATAATCCCAATCAACTCCTTGAAACTCTTGACCAAATCACACAGAACCGTTAATTCCTACACAGTCCCAGAACCGGCCTTGGTATGGTATTAGTCAGATTGCACTTTCTTGGCATCTTGGGTTTTCTTCTTTTCGAGGATCCTCTTGATCTGGGGTGAAGCCGTACTGGCATCAACGTCAACAAGCTTGGGCCAGTCAAACTTCATCTCTTGTGATGTCATATCTACCATGTGTAAGAATCGACGAGTAACGATGATGAGACAGTGTGACGTACTTGAGGGAATACTGATATCAGTTTTTGTGGCAGTAATTGTATGTATGGAGAGTGTGGTGTAGATGGAATCAGAAGATGGTTCTTTAGAGTTTGATATTGGAGATCAATAGTATTTATCCAGGATTCTCTCTCAATATTCACAGGCCACCTACAACTGTGTGGACCCGAATACTGAGGCTAGCTGATCGACCCATTGGTAGATGCAAATCGAATTGTGTGTCTGCTGATGAATGCTTACCGATAGTATATCATGGGCAGTCCAATACCCGTGGGCCACGGAACAATCTAATATGCTGTGAAACTGCGCCGTGGAACCGTGTGTATTCTGCAGCGGCTTAAAAAGGGAGCTTCTCCGTAAGACTTTAGAGAGGTGCATATGCATATGGTCTGATAGTGATATGGAGATTTATTGTTTTATGCAGACCAATGTCCACAAGAAAAAGAAAGGCAAGGAAGATAGGAACTGCCATTTTAAGTAGGCTGCGCACTGGGTCCTTAATTGGCTACCCATGGGTTGGGTCGAGATTTTAAGAACCCACGAGTGGTACTCATAAACCCATGGGTTTATGGGTTGGGTTAGTAGGTTAAGTTATTAGGTTAGATTAGGTTAGATTAGATTAGTAGAAATATTAGTATCTTAAGGCCTTTAAACTTATAAGTACCCATGGGTTAGACCCAACCCATTAACCCAGGAACCCGTGGGTTTGGGTCCTCCTCTTTGAAACCCAACCCATGGGGCCCCAGTGCGCAGCCTAATATTATGGTCTATACGTCATACGCATATGGGTTATACTCCTAGTTTTCCTTTAGGCTAGTGCTTCCCCTCTTTTATATTAACTCCCTGCATCTCCGCTTCTCTGTTATATAATAGGCAATATACGGGACGGTCAGTATGCCACCGTGTGACAAATTGGCTTATCGCATTAAGCGATTCCGCCCTAGGGTACGGTAGCGAAATCACGCTGCCCTAAGCTTGAGCCTCAGGCAATGCAAACGAAGTCAAACTTCTGGTGCTTCTACCATGAGCTGTCCGTCGGGAGCAAATTTGCCTTAGCCGTAACTGAGAGAACTTTCAAACAATCATAATGGCCCCCTCTGAATATTGGGCGGACGTAGGCTCTCCAATCTTTGTTCTCACAGCGAAAGAACATTTTGACCGTTTGTCAGAGCAAGAGAAGCTATTTGCGCACCATACGAGCCGGTAAATTCGAATCCCTCGAGAGCTGTGAAGTTGCTAACAGCATCTAGTGCTGCGTGGAATGGCGCAAGGGTACTACTTGACCAAGTTTCTCCAGAGTCACCTGTGATTTTCGACCTCATCATCGAACTCTTCCATGCTTGTGATGGAGCATGGAAAGACCTCGCCGGAAGATGTTCAGTTCCACCTCAAGCCGTCGAGAGGGTGATAGAGTATGGAAGTATGGTTATTGATAGCATGGGAAACTATAGAGTATGTTCAAATAACCAGGATTGCGGGCTGTCTTTTTCGAGTACTCATGCAAGTTAGGGATATGGAGATCGCAAATTTATCCCTCGAGTATCTCAGGAAGACTTCAAGAAGCTATGCAATATTTCTCCGAAAGCCGCAAAGTTGTTCGAAGCCGTTGAGAAAGAAATATTCTCACTCGAGCCCAGCATGTTAGGTTACCCCGAGAATGGAATGTTGAGTAACCTTTACCCCGACTCACCCACCCTCACAAAGGCCGAAATCCATAGTGTTGGTCAATTTCTCTTGGCTCAAGGTGTGTACCTCCAGAACACTCGACTTAGAAAGCTCGACTCGAATCAGGGCGTTCGATTCGAAGTCCTCGTCGCCTCAGTCAACTCTGTTGGTCGATACAGTGATACTATAATGGAACTTCCGGACAGCAAAGCGACGGTGTGCTTCAAGTATGGAGACTATTCAAACCAGCTCACTAAAGTAGTAGAATGCATGAGTCAGGCGAGTACGTGCACTAAGGACGATCAAGAGTCTATCTATTTCCAGAAAGTGATCGAGTATCTTTACACTGGCAATATCGAAGCGCACAAGGAAGCAGCAATTGCTTGGGTCCAAAACGTTGAACCTTCAGTGGAAACATGGACTGGATTTCTAGAACAGTACAAAGACCCCAGCGGTGCTCGCTGCGTCTGGACAGGTCTCGTCTGTATCCAGGACAAGGAAAAATCAAAGGCTTTCAATGCCCTAGGTGACCGTGCAAGGGAGTTTGTAGGATGCCTCCCTTGGACAGGCTCCAATGCTGGGTATGAAGAGGGCGACCTCGGCCCATTCGAGAGCGACACTTTCAAGAGACCTGCTTTTACGAGCATGGAAAGTATGTTTGTCTCGCCACTCTGTTCTATAAGAAGCTCACAAAGATTTCTCAGTTTTGACTTTCGCCGTCACCAACATATGGATTGGTATAACAGTCCCAAGTGTGAGTACCAATCTCAAGAGTCGGTACTGTACTAAACTTTTCAAGTACCAAGACCTCAAAGAGTCTCATGCGCGCAAGAATCTTTCCTTTGCGAATCGCATAAGCGCTGTTAACATGTCTCGTGACGTGCCTTTCATTAAATCCGAGGAACTCGAGGAGTATATTCGCCTTCGACACACATCTTTCAATGCCATTATTGCCGGGCATGAAATGATTGGTCACGGTATTGGCAAGCATCTTAGCCAGACCGGTCCTACAAGCTACAATTTTGATGTCGAAAACCCTCCTATCAGTCCTCTAACAGGAAAACCTATCAAAACATGGTACAAGCTCGGAGAGACGTATAAGACAGCCTACGGCAATATAGGCACGGCTTTCAACGAATGCTTGGCAGAATCAATCGGTTTGTATCTCCTCTCTGAGTATGAGCTACTCAAGATTCTTGGTGTCGCCGGTCCAGGCACAGGCGTTGAACCAGAAGATTGTCAGTCTGCAGTCGTCCTTACAAAGCTATAGCGTACGCTGACAAGTTTTCTCAAATAAGTGGTATACAACGGGTATCTTCAAGTCGCCAGCATGGGTCTGCGAGCTCTCCTATCCTATGATATTATGACTAAGGTATACACATTTCTCACATCATTTCTTTGGAAATTCTTCCATTTGGAGTCGAGCTAATCATGTTGGGTTTTTTAGAAATGGGGACAAGCACATGATCGAGTATGTGGACTCTCTCGTAGCTTCTCAATCATGACTCCGTATGGAGATAGAGCAGCACATAGCCCTTCTTTTGATGACTAACATTAGCTAATTTGCGAGGACAGGCCCGCTTTGCTATACTCAAGCATTTATCATCCACAGCTCCGGAGTTTCTTCACATCACCATTGACAAATCTGGTGAAGCGCCAAATCTCACAATTAACATGTCGCGGTCACATCTTGAGACCATGGGGCGTCCAGCTCTCGGTGATCTCATTCTGCATCTGCACATCTATCGGTGCAGTGCTGATGTTGTAGCTGGAACTGCTTATATGGAACGCCTGACAACGGTTGATGGTGACTATGCTGTATGGCGCGAGGCAGTTGTTGCACGGCGACAGATACGACCCCTATTTGTTCAAGCTAATACATTCTTGAGCACAGACGAATATGGTAAGGAGCAAGTGACTCTCAAAGAGTACCCAGCAACTAAAGAAGGACTAATTCAAAGCTGGGCTGAGAGAAACATATGAGGCTAGGCTAGAAATATGAGCATCAAGAAATCAATGGCACTTGTTCCTACTTTGTCATACTTCTCATAGCGTCGAAATACTTCTTGTTCCAAATTCTTGCATTGTTGAAATTCTGATTCCACCTCAGTTCCTCATGACTGGCTGAAATACTGACATTTTTATCATAGTGTGAAAAGCTGACATAAAAACCATAGCATCATTCTTGGAAATGAAGGATGGGGAATCCAGGTTGTCGAATGTCAAAGGCTGTAAGATGCAGAAGACCGTTGCTGATCTAGGCAGATAGTGGTGTCCTGTTCTGCGAAAACACAAAAACACTGAGGTTTGAACCTGGTTGTCAAAACATCGAGGGGCAGTACAAAGTCAAGTCATGGACGTGGTGGTGGAGACACAGATAGTGGTGGCGAGACATCGATGGCAAGCATGTATGGCGGGCTTCATCTTCGTTGCACTTGAATGCTCCTTGGTGCAAAGCTTGATTAGGGGAGGAACACCATGGATATTGAGACGTCATTAATCAAGACATTACTTTGCATTGCCTTCTGCCTTCTCTTGTGTTGTGAATGATGCCTTCCTTTCATTTCCTTTCTTTCTTTCTTCTTCAATCTCATTTTGCGCTACTTCTTTAGACCTCAGTTTAACTTGTATCCTCTTTGATCCTTTCACCAATCGCTCACTAACCATCTTCATTAGTAATGTCTAGGAGTTTGACTAGGCTACAGAACACAGACAATCATATTCCGCTATCGCTGGCATTGTGGTTCGTGATCCTTTAAACTGGTCTCATAAATCTGAGGCCGACCTCGATTGGCATCCTACTAATTGTCAGCCACATATCAATGTTCTTGTAAATTACCACCATCTCACGAGCGACGGTGGCCTTGGAGGTATCTGAGCCACCAGGTAAAGTTGTAGAGACGGAAGTGCTCATCGTATATACAAGCAGATTGAATGCCTCCTGCCGTCGGGGAAGTGATGAGAATCGAATGAATATGGATGAAGTTGTGGGTATAGTGTAGTAGTAGTGTGCATTGAGGATTCCTTTCCACAATGGCTAAAATGGGCATCAATGACGAGTCCGCGACCAGTGGATCCCTCACAGAGATCTACGAGACCACAAAACAGGACTGGGGGTGGCCTGACAATTCTTCCAAATGCACGAGTCAGCAGCAAATGATAGATGTGCTGTTTGGAAGCGACAGGCTGACTAGAACTAGATGTAGATATTCAGGGACATGGTGGACTCTACGCTTCTCAAAGAGCCATACTCTGTGAATAAAGCAGTGGAGATATCTCGACGGCTTGATATACTTGAGGGCCAACGTCATCTGTGATGTGAGGCTGTGTAGAGTTTTCAAGCAGATCTTGAAATTGGAGGTTCTCAGAGAAGATCTGCAAAGTTTCTGCGGGGTTTAAATAAGGTTCTGAGTGAACTCATCCCCAGAGTTTGAAGTAGCTGTTATATGGAGCTAAGGGCTTGATAATTGAGATTGACCGCGATTGAACCTAACACACTATAACCTTGTAGCTGGGGGCTTCATACTGTACATCCTCGATACATTCCGTTTGACAGCCCGTCAGAAGCTACTTCCTAAGCTCCTTCACTTTGGTCATGATACCCATCGTGACTGGACAATCCACCGGACTGTGCCATCAGATAACGCCTCAACCTCTCTTATCATATTAGGATCTGGTTACTTTCCACCACGCTTCAACCTCCTCACTACTTGATATCTCTACGACAAGTGGTATGTCCTTATCCCCGAGTCCCGCATCTTGATACAATTTCAAATAAGAATTAATCTTAGTCGACGAGGGGTGATCCTTCAGAAGTTCGCCTGCTACATGGTTTTTAGCCATAACTTATAATGGTATACTAAAAGACTGAAGAAGCGTCGAAGAACGATTTGAGATAGAGCCGCGTTGAATAAAAGAGCGTATTAAACATGAAGTTGGGAAACGTGTATAAAGGCTAAGGAGGGAGAGAAGAGGTTGCGTTGGAGAGGCTTTCACGGATTCTTAATGAAAAGAACCTTATTTATCTTGTAGTTAGGAAGATGGGGTCAAATCCCTAGAATTTAACCTAAAGTAACAGGGTACATTATGAAAATCAACTGAAGCCGAAGACACCATGAAAGCTTTCCAAGACCTAAACATAACCCCAGCATCACCGCCCTGCCCAGCAACCAATAAACCGGCGAGTCCCTTTTGAACATCCTTCTAGGGATATCCGAACAGTGCATAATACTGCTGTCTGTATTTTGCAATCTACAGTCTTCCTGACCATTTCCTTCCCAATACTTACTCATGGATTTTAATCGGAGGAGTCCATCGTGTATGTGTACCAAGACCGCAGCTAAAAACGAGAAGTGATGAGGGACGCAGGCAAGCTGCAGCCAGGAAAAGTGAGAGGAAAGGTGAGAAGGTGCGGTGAAGGGTTAAGTGAGGCGTACTGGGTTAAGTGAGGCGTACTGGGTTACAGTAACTGGGAACAATGAGAAAAGACAGACGCTGGTTGCCTCGTTCTGCAGCATCATCTTTATACATTTGGACTGGGTCCCCCCATATTGCAGAAGCATCGCCTTCAAGCTTCAAGCTTTGTTTAGGCAAATCGGATGATCGTGGGTTTGGCCAGCTCTAAACATGGATGGGACTGTTGCGGGGAGACATTTTGACGTAAAGCACCATCCTACGAACGAGCACAATCGCTGTACTAAACATTTTTATAGGCTGCAGGATATATGCAATGATCTTCACTACACAGAATCATCTATTGAAGGACTCGGCCAACTTTGTTCTTTGTACCAAAGGTCTTCGTAGCCCCCCAGAAGCCATTGCATATACGACCTTGAGAGTGTTCGATATGATAGAGGCGAAGTACATATTTGCAAATGATTACAACTACTGATTATAAAATAGGAGGAATGCGGGACCTCTCAGCATCAATCCTGCCGCCAAAGTGTGGAAGGCGTTTTAAGAGAGCTTCAGGATGCCCAAGGACTTCTTATGCAAGCTAAGCTGAAAGATTTGATTACATACGAGGAGAGGGGATCAAAGGTAAGAGGTTCGTCAGAATTGGAATACAGAGCTAGAGCTAGAGCTGCTGCCTGACTACTGGCAGGAGAAACCCCTATTCGCCTCGGGGCTGAATCATGTTCCAGCGTGTATGTATTGCGGGCCGAGTCTTGCTGGAGAACTTGCCAAAGATCCATTTCCAAGACTTGCACTCTTTCTTGTATACCTAAGTTCATGATAGATGAGATAATCAAAAGAAGTAGCGGATGACAGCTGTTCTCGCGAAGCTATTGGATTTTCATTACAGGTGGAGAGCGAGTCTCGTAGAGCCAAGATGAACCAGCCACAGAGATGATGTTCCAAAGATGTCGAGAATCAACGTATGCATATGAGTTAGATAACTAGAAGCTAAATGCATAACTGTTCATAAATCATCCAAAGATCCGCGCATTTCTCAACTTAAAAATTCAACGATCAAAGTTACCCCAATCACTTTTCAACATTCAACAACCCTTTCGAAATTCAAGTGTAGTTTGTGGCTTTTAGGACCACAAGTATATCCATCCATTTGCTCAATTCCCTCATCATCGACGATCGTCGTCTCAAAATTCGAGTACACGGCCGCGATGATCAACTTGATTTCTATCCATCAAAGTCAGCCAAGTACTTAGTTAAAATGACTGGAGAGACTTACCATAGATAGCGAAGTTGCTACCAATACACATCCTACCACCACTGCTGAAAGCCCAGAATGTACGGTCTCTATCCCGTCTCTGTTCTTCTGTAAGTTCGTTCGTGTCATCTAACCAACGCGTGTGATCCCATTGTTCCGAGTGGGGGAAGGCACTCTCATTGCGATGAACACTGTATGCTTGAGCACCAACACGGACTCCACCAGGGATATCGTGGAACTTGCCGAGGTCACAGGCTTGGAATGGTGTCATGCGGGGTTGGCCACCAGGGATGGCGGCTCGGAGACGAAGAGTTTCCATCAGGATGGCATGGAGTAATGGTAAAGCATCGAGATCCTTAGGATTCGGAAGAGCTCGAGAATTGCTAGAGACTTTCATATTAGGTGAGAGGCTGAGAAGTTCGACTCGGAGGGCACGTTGGAGAGAAAGATCTCGAGAGATTTGCCAGGTGAAGTAGGTAAGAGTGATTCCAGATGTCTCGTGGCCTGCGGCGAGGTGGTCGATCATCTCACTTGCGATGCTAAGTTCAGGGTACTTGAGAGTTTCGTCCTTGAGAATAGATTCTCTGCCTTTGAGATTTTTCTCTTTCGCAATGCCTGCTAATATTGCATTCATCACAACAGGCTCGTTTGCTGCGTCAGGATCTGTAACTGCCTCTTCGTTAATGTAGGAGACAGTATTATCACATAGATTTTGAGTCCAAGCTTCAAGTTCATCATTTGCATCATCGACTTGAGTTGGGACTAAAGTAATTCCAATCTTCTTCATGAAGCTAGTAAGACGCGGGAGTTCCTGTGGGAAGAAAGTATATCTCTTGCGGCCGTTATATAAATTCAACCAATGACGTCGGTAGTCCGGATCGTCGAGGAAGTTACTGCCATTTTTGAGACCGAAGAGGTATGCCGTGATGAAGTCCATAGTAGTTGCATTCCAAAGATCATGCACATTGACTCCATCTGGGCTTTGGAAAGCTGAGGCAGCGGCAGTGATGGCAGGAAGAAGTCGTCCATAGAGGATGACTTGTGCTTGACGTGCAAAGGCCTCAGAACTATGAATGGCTGATTTCGAGTAAACGTGTGATATCATCCGCTTTCGTACTGAATGGGGGCGGGAACGCCAAGTAGAGAACATGCATGGCACACTGTGCCGAAAGTCAGCAGATGCCTGAGATAAGAGCAAAGATGACTTACCCATAGTTATTGAAAATAGAATACCATTGGCCCTTGTCAAAACCACCTTTATAAACCGTTCGAAGTCCACTAATGTCATTGATGCTCAGTTCATTCGGGGCAAGACGGACAACTGGGCCGTGTTTGAGATGAGCAGCATGAACAGTAGTGTTCTCTTTGCAATTAAACCGGACCACGAGAATCCAGAGAGGGCAGTAAGGAGAAGTCCAGTGAGCGTTCGGGATCTTGGAAAGTGGTGACAGGAAGCCTGGATGAACAATGAATTTGAAGATGAAGAAGATAGATAAGGCCGTGAACGCCAATATTGGTATGATGAGAGGGAGCATTGTGAAAGATAAGGTAGGTGGATATTTCTACTGAAAGGGTTAAACTTTTGATAGAGGAAGTAGGTTAAGTAGATCCACACGGGAGTCCTCGAAGTAGAACAAAGAAAAAAGGGTTTATAGGGAAAAGGTAGTGGGGAGGAGACAAGAAGGGTGGGAGAAGAGCCACTTGACGTCGGGGACCCTACGACGTTTTATCGAATGTCATGCAGCTGTCAAGATCACTTTGCTTTGACGGGAACTTGTTGTGTCTATTGGGATCGGGCAGGGAGTGAAGCATTCGTCGTTCTCGTTGCATATATATTTGCATCCATTTTTCTAAGTTGGTGTTGTACAATAACGGCAGCTCCCTCTTGACTGGCCATGACTCCCGATCCCCTGGCAACTCATTTTGACGTCTGGGGGGTTAACGGTTAGCCGGATAGAAGAACTTGGACCCGATGTTGATCTATGTTTAAGTTTGTTTTCATCAACAAACAAAAGATAATCAAATTATGTATCGTCAAAGTTGGCATGAGTGATCTGATAATGAACACAGTCACAGTACAGCTCAATAGATCTCGCTAAATGGGACCAAGCCTTTCCCTAAAGAGAGCTTTCTCATCGGGATTGGGGCTCACTGTCTGGCAAAAGTCACAGACATTTCCCTTGCAAGTTGCGAGTCAGTCCAGAGAGGACTGTGACGTCTGGAAAAGCCCGATCTTATCCACTGAGATACTCGCAAGGGCTGTGGAAAGAAGTTGAGGCAGAATGATAGATGTTTCCCAGGTTAAGATAAGGACCCTAAGCAACAATTATCAGCAATTCCTTCAATAATCAAGCTGTGGAGGAATACCGCTGCCGTCTTGTCTATGAGTAGGTCCTGTACGTATTCCAACACACATCTGAGTGATACTGGTAGATAATAGTACTAGCGTTGTCTTTCAACCATACAGCGAACGTTCCAAGGAAGCTTGTTCAGATAAAAATTTCCGAGTTGGACACCGATGCATGCACGTCAGCGGTAATGCTGTAGCTGGATATACAGCAGCTCTGAGGAGTACTGCAGACGAAGAGGAATATCTGGGAGAGCATTGTCTCCAAAGGGTACGCGTGTGATGTATCCGGACGGCGGAGAATGACTGGAGCCGCTGTTACACAGAATCGCCAACGAGAATGACAACATGACGAGTTCTACGAAATGGAGATCTCAATTTTTAGGGATGTCTTTGCTCGGCGATGAGATCCAGCCTGCATGGCGTGCTCTCCGACACCGCACCTTTTCGATGCTGGTTCTATTGCAAACCCGAAGACACAAGGTCTGCAACACGAGGATACTCCAGCGCTCTTTACAAACCATTCCAAAAGGTCTTATATATCCACGATGGAATCATGAGTCTATACCGTTGATCAGGCATGGCCAAAGCAGAGCCCATCATGAGGTCGCAAGAAACGCCTTGGGCCGCTTCCTCACGATGCACCAGCACTTCGCAACGAATACTTCAGCAAGCCTCATTTCTCACTTTTCCAACCTCGTCAGTCATAAAAGAGGATGATTCAACACAGCCTTACGCTTCAATGAGCTTCCATGCTTGAATGAATTGCTCGACCATGGCAAAGTCCTCTTCTGCGGCTGTTAGATTTCGGCAAGTAAGGTGAGACCCAAGGAACAGCCTCACCGCGCCACGATTGCCACGGTTTCTAGTCGATTGAAAGGCCTCACGTTTTACTTTTTTTTTTGGTGGTTTTTGAAGGGGGGAATGACCGTCTTGATGACCTCGTTGGTGACCTGCACCACAGATATTGGCACTAAAACGATGTTGGTTGTGGGCCACGACCTTTCACGAGGTCTCTCTGTGCAAGCATGGGTTAGGATACCAACTTATATGTTCGTACTTAAACCTCGTAATTCCTCCTTCCTTCCTTCCTTCATCCATCATCATCCATCAGTCTAATTCCTAGGAAGACCGGTTCTTTCGAATAATTTCATATCAAATTTAAATTTTATCTCGCAAGCATATCTTGTTTAATATCTATTGTCTATTCAGCAGCTTCATCATCCTCGATTCTTCGATGAGTCATCTAAAAAACAAACCTCAATATAAGTTATCACGAACCATATCATCTTCAGTAGGAATTAGTCTTTCCTAGGCTCAGTATTTTCCCTCTTATTCGTTAGCTCTATCCTTTTCGCACTCTATCTCTATCTCCCATCGTCTGTTTTTCACTGCTCTTATGTACATCGTCTATTTAATCGCCGTCTGTGTCCTCAAGGTCTACTACCTCCTCCTCTAGGCACAACCATCTCTGAAACATATCTCTTTTCTCTTTTGCATTATCTCTTTCTCATCTACGTCTACATCTCATTTCACATTTCACACATTCCATTTCATTACAAAATGTCCATCTCTACATTTCTCTCTCTAATCTTCTCGGCTAAGATGTCGAGATATGAATTATATATTCTATTTCCAATCCTCATTGTGTCTGTACTTATTCAGTACCACTTGCGGAATATCAATATTACGCGCGCTAAGAGTATATCTCCCCCCCCTGTTTTTTATTTGAATATCCGCATGATTCTTTGGGGGATAATTGCTAATAAGTTGTGTAGCGAGGAGAAAAATGATGAGGAGAGCGTTGAGAGGGAAGAGTAGATTTTGTTAGGAATTCGAAGCTGTACCGGGGAGGGACTGAAGATAGGATATAATGATTGCGCACCCAAATGTTCAAAGAAAAAGGGGGTTGTGAAGAGTGGACAGTCACAAGTATGGTACATAAAAAAATCATAGACCTTTAGACTTTTAATTACGAATAATTTATTATCTCAATCTTACTAGAAGCCCCTTATCTCAACCTCCTAATACCTGTGAACAACCCTTGGCGCATATGGCTCCCTCCGCTCTTTATATGTATGCACTGTGCTCGGCTCTATGGCGGCTAGGATCAGTCCCTCAACCCTGAGATATGGAATCATTTAAATTCATGGAATTTGGTGGTGTTTTCCCCCAAGAGCCATCCCTCCCCGATAAGACCGGATGATGACTAATAGGAGCTAAGTAAGATGGAACATGGTGTAGGTCCAGACTAAACAATTTCTTGCAGCCTCCTGATAACAAAGTACACCACTTTTTAAAGTACTTAGACCTCGAATCTTGTCATGAATTTCAAATAAACTTCATATTCTAAACTAAGAGTCTGCAGGATGTCGGTCCTCACTGTGCTGAGTGACGAGAACGTCAAAGAAATCCTCGACAATTTGACTCTACCAGAAGTTGAGACATTACAGAAGGCCATGAGAAACATCTTACACGAATTTTCTACCTCGACCCAGAATGATATCTACCAGCCAGAACGCACGGTGGTGAATACTAATGGAGCTACAACTCTCTTCATGCCGTCCACCTCCGTTTCGAGTGGAATTGGAGTCAAAGGTTTTTTATCTCTCCTCCCTTTGGTGAGAGAGAAGCATTTATTAAGATACTTCAGTTGTAACTCTGGAGTCACCAACATCCGGCTCCGAACCTGATCATTCTACCTCTCCCGGCAAGGGTAACGCTCCGTCTACCAGCAATAGTCAAGCTACCGCTGCTCTGAAAGGATCTATATCACTCATGACGCCCGCTGGTGACCCCTTCGCATTCATTAACGCCGAAGAGATTACTGCTTTCCGAACTGCTCTATCCTCTTCGCTTCTACTACGTCGACGTGAGAAAGTCAAACGAATAACCGTTTTTGGAGCAGGGAAGCAAGCGTACTGGTACTTAAAACATCATTCTTGTGATCAAGAGATGTCACCCACTTCGTAAGCAGATGCTGACCCCAAACAGGCACATCCGGCTTTCCCTTCTACTCAGGGGATCTACGATCAAACATGTCTATATCGTGAATCGCACCTTTATCGGTCGAGCTCAGGTTCTCCTCAAAAAGTTCAAAACTATGAACGCTGCGGTAAAAACCCGAGAAGGTGTATGTTTATTTCTAGATTACATTCCTTCTTGAAATTGTTATCGCGGACCAGTGCCCCGAATATGAACGGCATTTGACATATGAATTCTTTCTAAAATATTATAATTCCCAGAAGCCCTGAAACATGGAAATCTCTTCTTCAAACTGTTACTGACCCAAGCGCATTAGTGGCCATCCACGAAATTTGAGCTTCTCACAATCGATAGTCAAGAATACGAGGAAGAATATCATCGTCTTCTGAAAGACTACGTTCGTTCAGCCGATGTCATCTACTGTACCACGCCCTCCACTAAGCCACTCTTCCCCCACACACACCTCACCAGCAATCAAGGACGTCTCAAAGGTCGTCTCATCATCGCCATAGGAAGCTACCAGAAGAACATGATCGAGCTCCCCATCGAACTCTTGCAACAAGCCGTCAACGATTTCCCAAAAGAGCCTAGCAACTCGATCCTAAGCTTCAAACGAGCAGAAGAAGGACCCATCGTCGTTGATTCCGTCACTAGCTGTCTACATGAGGCCGGCGAGATTATTCAAGCCAAAATCCAACCAGAGAAACTTGTCGAATTGGGAGAATTGGTTTTGTTAAGTGATATGATGCGAGAAGAGAATTCGCGCTCCTCAACTGAAGATTCTCCCCGGACAAGTATTAATATTGATGACCCTTTCGATCTCTCAAGCTTAAACATAGCTGATGGGAATGGTCGAAGTATAGCACACGTCTACCGAGAGATGCCAAAAGGTGCATCTTCAAATGAAAGTCCAAGGAGTCCTTCCAGAAGAAATTCGCTCAGTTCGATTCATATCCCGAGATTATTGAGGAAGAGATCCAGCCAGAGTGGTTGGTCGAGCGAGAAGAAACAAAAGAAGAAAGAGCAGGAGGATGTCATGAGTAGGTGGTTGAGTAGAGGGAATGTCATTTATAAGAGCGTGGGACTGGGGTTGATGGATTTAGTTGTTGGGAAGGAGTTGGTTAGGTTGGCGGGGGAGAAGGAAATTGGTGTTAGGATTGAGAAATTTTAACTCATGGTTGAGAGATGGAAAGGCATGATTAGAAAGAAGGGAAGGGAAGAGGAGTGTGGGCGTGGGTGAGGGATTTATGACTGACTGCAATGTTTTGTTGAGATACCATAAGAATAAGATAGGTCATAGAATTATTAGATTAGAATGTTAAAGCACTTATATTACAGAGTCGGATGAAAGATTCATATCTAAAGGATGAGAAGTGAATGTATCTGCAGGAATTTGAATAAGGAATTATGTACTGTACTTCCTGGCATCAAGCCATTTCATCTCTCCCACCCATTCCCTCAAGACAGACTAGACCATCTACGGTTCTTAACTAAAACCTCCTGTCTAATAAAAGTCAGAATTCCCCTTTGTTTCCCAAATTAATAATGAACACCGATCGCCAACTCCACTATTCTTCAGTCCAAGAATAAGCCAAAAAACCCCCATCGAGCAACCAAAATTGAAATCTCACCCCTTCGCCCACGCTCGTCCTCACCTCTCCTCCACCCTTCACCTGACAGCCATAGCGGCCCCTCCCTCCCTAAAAACCAACTGTCCATGATTCCCCTTCACAATCTCCAATTCCTCCTCCTTCTCCCCAGCGTTCCCCACCCCCAAATCCCTAATCTTCCCACACCCAATATCATACAACACCCCATGAACCCTCAATCCCCGCTCCTTCACCGCCTCATCAACCACATAATTGCTCAGCAGAATCTGCACTCCCGCTTCCACATTCAATTCCGCTATTCTCACTGCGCGTTTCTTCTCATCGCTTATTCCTTCCAATTCCACCTCATGCAATTTGCGAATGGCTTTTAGGGGGGCGAGCCAGGTGTCCAATACGCCGCCGACGCGGGAATTTCCCAATGCTGCGGCAGCACCGCCACAAGAGGTGTGGCCGCATAAGACGATGTGTTGTACTTTTAGGTGCGCGACGGCGTATTCGATTACGGCCGAGGAGTTTATGTCCGTTGCGGAGATTATGTTCGCGATGTTCCGGTGGACGAAGACGTCGCCGGGTTGGAGACCTAGGAGAGTGGTTTCTGGGACGCGGGAGTCGGAACAGCCGAGCCAAACTATTATTTGCTTTCGTTAGCTATGCGTATGTCGAGAGGAAGGGACGGAGGGTGGAGGGAGGGGGGGAACATACGGATAGTAGGTGATTGACCAGCAGCTAATTTAGGGAAGAAAGAGGGGTTCTGATGATTTTTGTAGCCTGCCCAGGCGGCATTGGAGCTGAGTGCATAACTGAACGAATCTTCTAGGGGTTTGGGAATCAGTCTGAAAGGTCTATAGGTACTTGCTTTAGGGGACCCTAACTTCCTCTATCCTACCTTTGTCATAAGAATAGAGGAGGGAGGAAGGGGGAGAAGGGGGAGCGAATTTACCGTTGGAGCCCATTGTGAATAATTAATGTATGTGCGTATGTGCGTATGTGCGTATGTGTGTGATTAAGAAATAGCTGCGTAAGAAGGATATTCGTAGGTTTAATGATGTCGCCCGAGTAAGTCTATGTTTCGAATTGGATTGGCAGCGAGGGAAAGTAAAGGAGGATAATGTATGTAACAATTGAAGTGAAAGTGCGAAGGAAAGAAATAGGTTCAATTGAAGTGATGAGGTATGAATAATTCGACAAGTTCCTCTAGGGGCACGGCGGCGGGATCGACGGCGCGAAAGAAAGCGCGATTACGATAAGCGCGTGTGTGTCCTCGGTAGTAAGGTAGTAAGGTTGTATTGTTGTATTGTTGTATTGTTATATTGAGGGGAAAATACTCTGTACAAATAATGGTATGATTTCTTGCGAGGCTGGCTTTGATAACTAGCAATCGTATGATTGTTATTTTTTTAATTTTTTTTTCAAAGGCAATAATAACTGGAGAAAAAGATGGCATGAGATGCTTTAAAAAGGACGGCGTAATATGCAAGCCCTTGCTTGCCCTGCAACAGGAATCTTCGGAATGATGTGCAATTCTCAAACGTGAAGAGAATCAGAGGACCTCCTGGATGGTCCCTCCCCTCGCAAATCCGTTGCTTATTGTTTACGCCCGGGGAAGGAAACACAGCATATTCTCCCTTCTTTCTCGTGATCTATGAAACGAATATGTAAATCCCGCATGGCCGCCACCCTTTTCCTTGGAAGAAATCTTCTGTAGGAGAAAAGGCTTTCTATACGGAGAAAGAAGGAAATAAGGTTATCCTGGCAGTGGATC
Organism: Chlorencoelia australis; assembly: GCA_003988815.1. NCBI lineage: Eukaryota > Fungi > Ascomycota > Leotiomycetes > Helotiales > Cenangiaceae > Chlorencoelia > Chlorencoelia australis. Next base: position 84,686 of record QYAN01000074.1, on the reverse strand, counting down.
TTGCGTTGGTGAGATTGGCAAGAAATAAAAGGGACAGAATAAGCATGTCAGAATGATGACAGGGGGAATACCTGGCGAAACGTATGTTTGGGGGGGTACTACTTGAGTCGGAGGACTTTCGAGATGAGATCCGTCGTGTATTGTTGATGCAATTCTGAGAGATTGAATTCTCCTTTGAATAGATGGCTTTCTCCCATCTCGGGTTGAAGGACTTTTGCGGGTTAGTTGACGTCAGACAAACCGCTCTAGACGTTGTATTTCCTCCTCGCCGTATCTAGATATCGAGATATCGATGGCTTCATGCCGGACTTTCCTCGGGGACGCACATCTACACACCGCTTCGAAGGAAACTGTTGTTCCAACATCAGGACCCTCTTCAATTGATGTATGGTAAAATACCTGCACATCCACCACTTGCATCACTACTGCAATATTAGAGAACGGGTCTGCAGAATCTCCACCCTGAGCGGGAATCCGGCATGTGGCTATAAATCATTACATTAGATATGAAGCGAGATAAAGTCTCGAGAAAGTGGAATGTATTACGGTTAGAACGGATAAAATGAAAAAGGTCGCACTCGCACAGTCAGAACATCAGAAGAGTATTGCATATGGTATCAGACAGCTTCATTTTGTAGTTTTGATTCGGAAAAAGAAGGCTGTCAGCCAGCCTAGCTAAAGTACCCTGCTATGCTATAATACCAATAACGCCAACCCCCAAGGTCATATCATGATCCCATTTAGATCTTGATAGCACTCTCAAGAGCCTTGCGCTTCTTGTCCGTACGGGCATTTGCCTTAGCTCCCATAATACCACCACCCCAGTGTCTCTTAGCCTCTTCATACTTGTCGCTGTAACCCTCCTTGATGGCCTGAACCAATTTCGACAGCTCAGTCTTGTCCTCAGAGCGAATCTCGGTAAGAGCAACAACAGCAGCAGTCTTCTTGTGGACGACAGTGCCGAGTCGGGCCTTACCCTTGATGATGGCGTACGGGACACCCATCTTTCTGCACAAAGCTGGGAGGAAGATAACTAACTCAATTGGGTCAACATCGTTGGGGATGAGAACCAAAGCAGCCTTCTTGTTCTCAATCAAGCCAACAACATGGTTGAGACCGTACTTGACAGCGTATGGCTTCTTGGAGACATCTTCCTTCTTCTTGCCCTCCTTAATAGCAGTAGCCTCCTTCAAGAGACGCTCCTTCTTCTCCGTCTTGTTCTCCGGGCGGTATTTGTTGAAGAGCTTGAGAGCCTGGGCGGCGGTGTTGCGATCAAGGACGTTTTGGAATTGGGCAATCGCAGGTGGGACCTTCAATCGGAGATTGAGGATCTTCTTTTGGCGTTGTAGGCGGACATACTCAGGCCACTTCACCATGCGGGAGAGGTTTCGTCGTGGTTGGATATCTTGGCCGATACCGTAGTTACGGGTACGCTTCTCGATGAGGGGATTCTTATCTTCATTAGTATTAATGGAAATGTGGATCGGTTGGAAGGGAAACTTACCTTTGGTGCCTTCTTTGATCCCGCACCAGCTTTCGACTGGGGGAATGGGGCTGGCGCCGCCTTCTTTCCGGATTTTGGAGGCTATCATTGAGAAAAGAAGACATCAGCGAATATATTCACTAAGCTTCTTTGAACTCTAAAGAGACAACATTGGCATTTCTGCGCAGATGTAGCTCAAGCCAAGTCATCATACAAAAACCCTCAGGTATTTGATGGAATACGCATCTCGACGTGCGATTGCTCATAGAGATGCGAGAGCGGTGGCGAAGAATAATAAACTTACCATGTTGATCGAGCCGCTGAATGTTGATGGCAGTTTTCGTTGGGTGATGTCGATTGGGAAGAGGGAAAAGAAGAGATTCAGAAAAGAATTTCAATTGTGGGCAAACTCGCTTGTGAAAATCTTGGCGCTTATTGGCACTAAACCTGAAATCAGTTTGCTCATTTAGCAAACTCTTCGTGCCTCGTAAACTAATTTTATGACTTCAACAACTTGGCGCGTCCAACATTTGTATAAAAATCATTTTGACAAATTCCCCTCCGCAGATATGGCACCAGTTCCTTGTGCCATCTGTAAGAGCTCTAGAGCTCTAATCATTCGTCCAAAGAACCACCAAAAACTATGCAAGGCATGTTTTATTGCCATTTTCGAAGCAGAAATCCATCACACAATCACCACAACAGCCCTCTTCTCGCCTGGAGACCGAATAGCAATCGGAGCATCAGGAGGAAAAGACTCTACTGTTCTCGCATCTGTCCTCAAAACCTTGAACGAACGATATAATTACGGCTTAGAACTCGTCCTACTTAGTATCGACGAGGGAATCAAAGGATACCGGGATGACTCCCTCGAGACAGTCAAGAGAAATGCCGTTCAATACGATATGCCACTCAAAATTGTAGGCTATGCCGAGTTATACGGATGGACTATGGACCAAGTTGTGGAAACAATCGGGAAGAAAGGAAACTGTACATACTGCGGGGTATTTAGAAGGCAGGCTTTGGATAGAGGGGCAAAAATGCTGGGTATCAGACATGTGGTAACTGGACACAATGCAGATGATGTTGCGGAAACTATCTTAATGAACCTCTTACGAGGCGATTTACCTCGTCTTGCAAGAAGTACTAGTATCGTTACTGGCGACGAGTTGAGCGAAGTCCGAAGAAGTAAGCCCTTGAAATATGCCTACGAGAAAGAAATCGTTCTCTATGCACATCATAAGAAGCTGGATTATTTCAGCACTGAGTGTCTATACAGTCCGGAGGCTTTCAGAGGAAGTGCTAGGAGCTTGATCAAGAATCTAGAGAGAGTCCGACCAAGTGCAATTCTGGATGTTGTTCGAAGTGGAGAAGACATGGCGAAGTTAGTTCCAGAGGAGGTTACGGGTGTCAGTCAATGCAAGAGCCAAAAAGTCTCGTTATTAAGTGCTGGTGGCGAGGAGGAAGGCGCTGGAGGATGTGGTAGCAATGGGAGGTCAAGTGGGGGAGAAATGGCTGATATGGAGAAGAGGTTACAGGAAGATGAAGAGGCTATCGGGAGGGAGGTTGAAATTACTTCTGCCATTAATGGTGCAAATAGTCAACCTCACGACAGAATGGATGGAAAGAATAGAGCTCGGAAAGGAAGAGATACGGGTAGAAAGCTAACACGACAGACGCTGGGTACATGCAAGAAATGTGGATACATGTCTAGCCAGGAGATCTGTAAGGCGTGTGTATTGCTTGAGGGTCTGAATAAGAACCGGCCGATAATGGAGATTGAGATCGATGCTGAGGACGAAGAAAGTTCAACCCTCCGAAGGAGAATGGAAAGACTAGCTCTTGCTGCGGGATAGATTGTGATTAAGGTCTAAAATGAAGTATGAACTTGCCATCGCTGAAGAACTGTGAGTGCTTAGGTTTGTCTGTAAAGTTGTCACAACGCTACGCAGCGCATTAAATTTTACCTTGAGATCGATTTGATTGCTTTCATTCATTGTAACTAAAGGCCGGATCATAAATGTGACATGGGGTCTTTCATTTTCCAAATATTCCAATAAAAGATCCCAATGATATCATGTCCGCCGACTTAATGTAATAACAAAACTGGCCACCATCATTCGAGACTTCAGTTTTCAGTTCCCTTGCCGTGTGGTTCCTTCAATCCTTTGTGAGACCCAGCAAAAAGCTCATCATAGTTGTCCACGTCCTAAATTGAACTCCTAGTATTAGCATTTTTGGGTACAAAAAGGAGTCCGTCTGCTACTTTCGCCCTTGCTCGTATTACCCATTTCGACATCCTCTGCCTTAAAGCTGCCCTCATCTTCAGAATTATCTCCCAAAGTACCACCCCTAATCTCCAAATCAGATCTTTTTCTGCTGACTCCGACACAGAAAATAACGAAATTGTACTATCAGCTGGGTCCCCAGCCACTATGATTCCCGAAGAACTTCATCTCCATACTCGTTCTTCGCAACGCTGAGCATCTCAATGCAAACTTATTTAAGAATCTTGGTTGTCACGTACCTTCTCTATCATGCTCATGCCATTGTACCTATGGACTTTCCCAGACCAATAATCCTCACCATACATCTGCACCTAGTCAGCTAGGAAACACTGTACCGCAATTTCAAACTTACCAGTTTTATAACTGAAATCAAGGCCTCCTTCCGCTCACGGGTATTTAGCCATTGCAATGTATGAAGCAAGCCGGTTTATGGCTTTGAACTATATTACCTAAGTAAAAGGTAGCATAATACTTATCCTAGTTTTTCTAGCAGTAGAAGAGAGTTTTAGAAATAAGATGTTAGCGGGATTCAGATGTATTCTACATAAGTATTACGGGCATAGAGATAACTCGTGGGCCGTAAATAAAAGCTTCATCTCTTTAGAGGATGCTGAGGGATGAGAATACAAGCATCCCAGAAGATTGCCGGAAGGCTTTGGCTTGATTCAAGGTAGAGTATCCACGAGTCATACTTATTACCGACATGCCATAGTTTCAAGAGTCGCCTCTATAAAAGCAAGGGCTGACTGCTATTCTACCGTATGTATGCATTCTTGCTTGAGAAGGGAAAAGAATACTTCCATTAAGTGGTTACAAAAGCAAACTATTATGTTAGGCTTAGGAATTCGAATTCAATATCTTCCTCTCCATACCACAACAACAAAAAGAACAGTTCAAAGCCGCCGAACTCTTATCGAAATCGCTACTTACTTATTTCACAATCTATTCTCCTCGGCCATATCCGTGCCTATTATAATAGTACATGTTTCGAAATTTTATTCCTATGAATCCTATCTGGCTCGAAATCAGTGCTTGTGGTTGCCCTGTTACACTTTCAATCTTCTAGGTGTTGACTTTTGACTTTTTGTTGTATGCCCATCTCTAGGAGATTGTGAGTATACAGATTTGAAGTCAATGAAGATACAGAGAGTTGAGTTGACTGCTTTGACTGTTTGAGATGTTTGTTGGCGGGGGAAGGGTTATCAGGAGTTATAAAGAAAGGTTGGGGAGTGTGGCTCGGTCGTCGGAGGCTCCGGAGAGATATAGGACCTGGAAGGAAAGGGGCAGAGGGGTTATAAGAGTAAATCATATGGAGAGCATCGAAGCTTTTAGTTTCCGGATCAATAGAAGCCGCTTTAGGTAGTACACACTAACATCTGAATCTAGACTCTACATTCTTACGCACTACTGGAACTGCGACTGAAGACCAGAAGAGATGAGAATCGGTGGCAGTCAATTCAAAGAGTTGTGACTACATCAGGTGTAGGGTATGCATAACTACAGCATCAGAAGAGAAAGATCCTTTCTTCAAGGATAGATCACAGAAGCTCGATTTTAACTCTGATAATATGCAAACCTTGAGAGATAAAACATTTTCGAATTTATCAGCCCACCGGTTGGTCACAATAGGTAGACCACAACCCTACTCTCGCTCTTTCCTATCTGGTGAGCTCACCCCGACCCGGGAATGCAAAATGTCATCCTGATTCTTGAGATAGGAGTCCAAACCATGCCCAGTTCTAGATGACAAGCACCACTAGCCAGCGTCGATAGATCAATAAATGTAAAGACACTTACTCAACTGTGAAAGAACGCTAGTCTCTCTTGACATGTAGACTTGCTCGATTGCCGAATCGACCGAGAACAAGACTATAATGCTAATTTGAATCTAAAGAAGCCCAACGATCTGTTATCCGTTCTCGGCTATTTTGAAAAACAATTTTGTCTGGTCATTGTGACCGAAAGACTTGGCATATCCTCGTCTAAACTTAGGGAGATCATAATAGGAGGAATTTATGCTTGCAGAGCACAAATGTTCTAATGGTGCTCTCCTAAACTCTGCTAGAGCACTACCAAAGCACCGCTGTTCTGAAGGTAGCATTTGGGTTTAATTCATCCCAGAGAAAGAATTCGCCGCCAGTAGAGATGCTCTCACTGCACCAAGCTCGCAAGGTTTATTACTTGGGAACGATCCTATCAATGACCATCCTCCCATTGATCTCGATCTCCTAACGTGTTATAGACCTCTTCTCCACCTGAGTAGGGAGCTCACCATTCTAGTACCTACAACAGCTTATACAGTAACTCTTGGATTTCAAAGTTCCTAGGACTTCCTTCGAACTGGTAATGTCTTCACCTGGATCAGCTCGCGATTGACCTTAATTCTAGGAGTAGATGAACTCATAGTTTCCGTATTATAGCTTCCTGCTGCTGTTGAGACCTCCGAGGCCAAGAATAAATCCCTGTTGATTAAGTCTGAAAAGTGAAAAGGCTTTCTCTTATTCCTGAGCAATAAGGAAATGTTCATCGCCAGAAACAAGGAGGTTGAGAAGCCCTTGTCTCCATTTATTTTCCTTCGAACCGTGGCAAGAAGGTCGAGAAAAAGACATGGGGGAGATTGGATAGAGTTGGGAGCGGTCTAATATGTTGATGCAGTGGGTGAGCAGTCTCTTAGGAAGTTAGCGAGCCTTTGTCGATTAGCCTGCCAAATTTTACAAAGAGCCCGCATTATCCTGGCATCTAGAAGTAGTTTCTGGTCAATAAACGCAAAAAAGCCATTATGAACATAATTATAGATGATTATAGCGATGAGGAAGATATACCTCTAGAACTGCCAATATAGAAGCTAGTAAGACTAGGCTGATTGAGACAAAGGTCAAGACGCTTTTTCAAAAGAAAAAGTAAGTCCAGGTTCCCTTCTAACAAAAAGGGATGTATCATCTGCAATCGTCATCTTAATATAATGTAATATTATTCTTGTTGTTATGCTCATCTTGTAGTTCTCCTAAGTATGGGATAATAGGTATCGATATTGCTCAGACTGATGTGGAGGTTGTCATAGGTAGAGATTATTGAGATGACGTAGTAGGAGATAATAATAATTGTATTTCTATCGCTATGAATATTACTTAAATCATAGTTGAGTTCAAAGATATGCTTTTATTATTATTGACGGATCCGTTCCAATGAAGCAACTCTCTGATTCTAGTCTTTATGTCTTTGATAGCTAGCAGCTTGACTTCCATGGGCAGGGAACATGTTTTTGTGGTTCGGAGTGACACCCTGTAAAGGATTAATATGTATATGAAGATAAAGTGTAGTGTTAGAGAAGGAAGATAAACCTAGCCAATGTATCTAGCCCAACACTCGCTCTCAACAGCCTAGTCTCCTAGGACTTGCGTAAGAGCTAATGGGGTTGGATAGGTATTGAAGTTGGGATGGTGCGTGGAGCTATTGTCCCCCTCCCCCTCAATCATACCCGCCCACTCTAGATGACCTTGTCGCGATATCCTCCTCCAGAAGGGCCTATATCACACTCCGCGAAGGCGCCTGGCGCTGGACCTTTGTACGATAGACGGTATTTTGAGGAAATCAGCAGGAAAAATTGGATGGGTCAGGCTTGGGCGAAGCCTTGCGATTACGGCGAATACTACAAAGACTAGACTGATCTTTACGTTGCTAGTGGGCAAGAAGCCGATGTAGTGACCGAAATGGTTGGTGCCATAGACTATTAACGATCTCGATTAACCTCGATGCTTCTTGAAGGCTTCTTGAACCGACATTCCTTGTTTGACATCCTCCTTTACACAGTCATCTGCTTCGACAAGGCGAGGTAGGAGAGAGATAACCTCTAAGAGCCTGTCTTGAGGAATGACTACTACTCCATTGGTAGAGTCACTCATGATCAGATCTCCAGGGTTTACTTGCGTGCCACCGATAGTGAGAGGTATTTGAACGGCATGCGGTTTTGAATCTGCACCTGAGCCGACAATGGAGGTTGCTCGAGACCAGATCTAAATGAGGAGCAAATCAGCAAAAGTCAGATTGACATTGATATGAATGACTAGAGTTGAATACTGAGTGCCTTACTCCGATAGGAAGATGGACACATTAAGGAAGGGCTAAGCAGTGAATACTTACAGGTAAGTCTGTTGCTTCCAATTCCTCAACATCCCTAACGCGACCACTAACAACAATCCCCTTAGCACCCAAGACCTTAGCCCTCAACGCCATAATCCCACCCAACACGGCATTCTTTTGATTCTCAGGCTGGCTCATCACCACAATAGTATCCGGCACAGTGAGATCCACCCAATGCTTGCCAGCACCTATATTTGGGGAGGGGTAGCTAGAAAGATCACTGCTATTCTTAGACACGAAGAGAACGGTGGAAGCGGGCGCAATGACGATTCGAGGTAATTGAGATGAAGAGGGTCGGGGTGCGAGATGTAGATCTGACAGGAATCCGGCACCGGGGATCTTGAGCTTGAGGAGGGCATCGGCTACATCGCAGGCGTTGTACTTTCGAAGGGCCTCAAGTTGGGATTTCGAGGGTGAGGGTGAGCTTGACATGTTGCGCTTGGAGGGGTAGGATGGCCGGATTAAAGGGGAGGGTTGCTGGGGAGTGGAGTGGAATAAAAGACTAATTTTTGAAGGTAGAGTGCGAGTATACAAATAAGAGAATTTTGGGTAAGACATGGAATTAGGAGATATCCTTCAAGAGAGTTGAGTGTCAGTTGTCGATCCGATCAGAAGGTTGAGGAGTCGTGAGTTGTTGAGGTTCCGCACCTCGATAGCTAGGAGCTGCAATGGAATGCTGCTTTAGGCAAGAAAGAAGCCGCTTTAGTAATTGGGGGCGCACATTTTCATTGCTAACTTAGAACTTAGTTAATATACTCTTTCTACAGAAGAGATTGCAAGTTCATAACCATGATTTTCTGTTACTCTATCATCTCAGATCATTGTGAGGTTGAAGGGTGGATAGGTATTGCGAAGTGACCCCATTCTCTTGTATACATGATGTCCAGCTGTTTACCTGACTGCATGCTATTCCCACAAGCCTAAATAAGTCCTAACTCGCTCTACCTATTAAAAGAAAAGACTGTGCCAGGGTATGATTATCCGACACTTGCGGTCCAGTGTTGTTAAACACACAGTCTTTGGCGAACTGTGATCGTTCACAACCCGTGTTGCTTGCTACTAATGCTTGAGTATTGAGGCTCCAAGTTTAGACATGATTGCTAGAGTTATATGATAATCCTCTTAAATGTGTCTTGGTCTAAAATTCGTCAGCGGGTGACTACTTCAGATTCCTCTGCTACTCTCATCAGTGACAATCTGCATGTCGATTTAACATTCTTTCTTTATTTTCCACCTATCTCGATTGACGAGTGACAAGGCTCGGCCGATGGATTGATTTTTCGTATCTTTTTGTGACAGGTAAAGGCTAGAGAATCACCATAAACGATGCTCTAGGATGCCACAACAATGTTCCTCATCATCTCTTCCTTAGCGAGGCGGAGAAAGGTTCTGTTTTAAGACAATGAATCAATAACTGCCTAAAACATTTGCCGTACAGGAGACAGGGTTTAACTCGGCTCGAGGTTCCGAGCTGAAAGAAAGCCAAGATCTGCCATTTCCTACCAACAAGGATTATTGGCATCCCAATATGGGTTATTGTCGGGGTTATATGCTTTAGGGCTTCTGAAAAGGCGCGATGATGTAGCTGGGGTATGTACAGAAGGTGGCTTGCAGAATTTTAACAACTTCGAGGAGATGGATCTCTTCCGTTTGGCGAAGACTCATATAGATAATGCAATTGTTATATCAGTGGCTGATATGAAGACAAGAGACAGCAGATTTAACATACATCCTCACCGCTGAGTGAAGATTTGGAGGAGTGGAATTGACAAGCATTGATCATGCGAACGTCGAGCAATTCCTGATGGCATCATTTCGAGATCATGCTATCTTCGTCGCTGTCCTGTTGTATGCAAGAAAGCAAGAGACGACTGGGAATTGGTGGCAGATACGCTTGCTTGACTTCAACACTTCGAAGCTCCAAATTTCCCTGTAAGATGCTCAAAAAATTGCTTTGAAATTCCATATGGACGAGCAAAGATAGACATTAACAGTGAAGAAGAAACAGACCTCGCAGACAGAGCTTTGAGGAAAGGAATTCCAAAACTCCAGGGCTGAGGCTTCTGGATGGCAATCGATGATGAGCTGCATGATGGGATGGTATGAGGGAAGATCCAAAAGATGGAAGAAAGATGAAGGATTGGAAGGATTGCAGCAAAGATGAGAACTTATGCAGAGAGGTAATAGTTCCCGACTTCGCAAATTCCTCTCATGCAGTCGAGAGGATTGTGGTGCGAAAGTCCCGTCCTTTTGAGGACATCCAGCCTGCAGCAGAGGTCATGGCGCATGCATATTTCAGTGGGGGCGGGTTCGAAAGTTTCTTCACAATGCATATAGGGTCCAGAAGGGTGTTGCCAAACCGTGGCGTATCGGGTCCTTCGGTTTTTCAAATCTATCGGGAGAGACAACACTCATGCCTTTTGTCCCCAGTTTCAAGGCGCTGTCAGGTGTGTTCAGTCCGAGCGGTTCTCTCCGGCTTGGACTGGCTGTGCTTGTTGGCCGGCTGCCCGACTCTCTGGCTGTCGTTTTCCCTCTTCCTGCAAGCACCTGCTCAAAGGAGCAATCCGCAACTGCTGTGAGGCTGCGGCGCGAGAGCGCTGGATAACCGCGGTAACTGCTCCGATGTTGAGAAGTAGAAGGTCTAGAAGCAGGTGAAGAAGATGTCATCACATGCGGCTTCGCATTTGGATTGTGAGCTATCATAATCCCGGATAATAAGCTGCGCTTATGCGGGCTCTGGGAATATCATGCACAGGGGCCAAAAAAGGGTGACTGCAAAGAAGAACGTCGGTGGCTCTGGATGCGATGCAGCACTTACTGCCGTATGCTGATATTCCGTGTACGCCCGTCATTCTGGGGTTGGATGTACGTATCTTGGGTAGCAGTCGGCTGTGTTCATGGCGGAAACAGTATGTAGATGCGTTCGTTTAAAGAGAATGAGGAGAGGAGAGGAGAGGAGAGGAGAGGAGAGGAGAAGAGAATGCAGTTTCGCGGCGCATCCTTGTACCTTACTTAATGAAATATCTGGGCAGGTACCTCTTCCATCCTTCAAGCGTTTGCGTGACTTCGTTCCCGGTAATCGCATTGTTTTTGCCCCTCACGAAGGAGAAGGATTCCTCATACCGTACCTATGCACCGTCGTCTTGGCCAACCATTCCCGTTGCACGCCTGAATATTGTGAGATATTTGATATTGGCATGTAGAAGCTCGTCGGAATGCACCCAAGCTTCTACTCTTCAACCCTCCACCAATCGACATCCATCCAAGCGGGCTTGCATGCAGAAAGGCTGATAAGTAGTACATACTTCTGCAAGTACGAAGTGCCGTACAGTACACAATCATTTCCAAGGCTTGCTGTCTATTCGTTCGTTCGCTAGCTGCACCCGCAAAGAGGCATCCACGGATCCACCACTCTCCCACTCCCCTCAACGACACTTGCACGAAACGGATTACTGTTGCATCAGGATACCCTTTTGGAAATCCATTTGACCCACCTAACCTATTTCATTTCCATACCCCCCCGAACTCCTTGCGATAGTCCTCCTCCTCCCTAGCCAAAATGTCGATAAAGTAAGTTGATCTTGTCCACGTCGTCTTCTTGCAGTATCTTGTCTTTTCCCCTTCTGTTCCAGCCGTGTATATAATTTATATTCACATTCTTCATGTATCAATTCCAGCAAGAGCAGCATCTCTATGCCTTGCATTTAGCTCAAGAAACAATGCTAAATGCAGCTCGTCCCCGTTCACACAGTTGGGTTATGACCTCACCCTCCGAACAAGGGTTTGTCAAATTACCAAACGAACGAATTCTATACACTTCACCTCCTCGGTGCGTTCTGCAGATATCGACATCGAATGCAGTGCCTGGTGTTCAACCTTTCTCGGTCAAGAGTGATTCAGGAGTGGTTTACATCACCAATCAAAGGGCAGGTACATTCTGAAGCTTTAGAGAGTGTTGCTAACTTCCAATGAAGGTTGTCTACCTCCCGTCCAACCCTACCACCGAATTCCAATCCTTCTCGTCTCCCATCCTGAAGCTACAAGATACCCACGTTAGAGCACCTTTTTTTGGAGCAAACTATTGGACAGCTGTATGCAGACCAGTTCCTGGAGGCGGAATTTCTCCCGACTACCCTTCAGTCAACCTTGTTGTTACCTTCCGAGATGGCGGTGCTTTCGATTTCCATACCACATTCGAGCAAATAAAGGTGCGAGTTTACCAAGTATACCAGGTCACGCGAGAAAGTGGGATCCCTGTGGCAGACCTGGCGAACATAGATCTGGAGCAGCTACCAGCTTATGAAGCCGCTAGTGAAGTGCAAGGAGACGAGGGGGCGTCTGCTGCGGCTGTTGCAAGAGACCCTGGTCTAGATGGAAACACTACTGGATTTCAACCACCAAATGAGCCACCTCCGGGGTACGAAGAAGCTCAAGTTCAAGCTGTGGGAGCTGATCTGGATCAACGGTTACGGGAGGAGGCAGAGAGGCGGTGATGGGCTTGGCTACATAATGCTTGTACGATGCTACGACTTACGACTTCATGGGCCGATAGGATAGGGAAAAGGAGTCTGTTTATTTCACGGATTTGGGCACAGAGTAGCATAATGTGGCCTGGGCTGAGATGTTGCAGCAGTAACATGCTCGTAAGATGAGTCCGAACATGGCAAGCATCTTCAAACTAATCTTCCATCTGTACATACTTCTTAGAATAACTAGTAATAAATCCAACCATAAGAATACAATACAATTTTTGTAGCCATAACTAGAGTTTTTCATCTGAAGACAAAAGAGCTTTGGAAGCCGGGGAAAACCGGCCTTAAGCGAGAAGTTTAGCTCTCAAGCAACTACCAATCAGGAAAGCAATAAGTCGTCTTTCCAAATTCTGTTCATAGCGAAAATCAACCAACCTCAACATCACCAATTGAGCCATCAAATCTTCGAATTGGGAAAGATGGGATTCTTCGACGGCTTGAGCGATCTTTGGGAGGCCGCTACACCATGGAGTCAGGTTGAGGCAGAGGCAGTCTCCGGCGGTGCGTCGGAAGAGAAAACACCTGCACAGAAGGACGACGGTGGTGAGGGTGAAGCTAAGGTATGCTGCATTCTTCATTCGGTTTAATTGAGTGGTTTGATTGGATATGGAGTCATAGGATTGGGGATTGGAGATGCAATCGGCAGGATGTGAGGATCAAAGGGGCCTGAGGAGAAGATGGGACACGGAGATGACGGGATCAGCTTAGAATCAGCTCAATGGATTTCAGACAAGGGGATATTAACAATTGGATATTTGGAATGCATTTACTGATATACTCTTTCTATAGGATCTATCTAGACCAACACCAGATAAAAAGGACGGGGGCGACGAGGAAGAGTCTGGTGGTGACGAAGAGTCCGAGGAGGAAGAAGAAGAGGAGCTTGAAGATCCTAAAGAGAAGTTCGAGGAGGGTGAGTGCCTATATTTTCTTCCGCTAGAGGGCTATTTAGCGTGTTCGGACAAGCAGCAAAGGATGCTTAAAAGGACTGTAATGGAGACATCTACCCATTGCAACGAACCCTACTTCCTGGAATCCAAAATTTACTCAATGAGCACCAAAATACATGAGAGTCACTTAGATCAATGACTGACAATTTGCAGAATGCAAAGAATCAAAGCCTTGTGCCCCTCTCAAGCACCACTTCGACGAATGCGTGGAGCGTGTTACTAGCGCTGGTGAAGGCAAGCACGACAAGAAGCACCCCAATGAGGACTGTGTTGAAGAGTGTATGAAACCTCCCCTTCCCGCATGTAATTTGCAGGAAAATACTTACACATTACAGTCTTCCACCTTGCACACTGCGCGAACCAATGCGCAGCACCTAAGCTTTGGGCTGCACTCAAGTAGAGATATAATTCTTAATCGACAACGCCGATTCCACAACATATCGGTCATATCATAGATGGTGGAAGGATGGGGGGCTGATAACGAGAGGAGGTGTACAAGCATCACGGAACCCACCCTGTTTTTGTACTCCAGCATAAAGATCTCCCTTTTCACAGCACTGGCGTGTAGTATAGGAAAAGTCATAGATGGTTACTCGAGTCCGATTCTGCGAACTTTTGGTTTTATCTAACTATTGCGAGGCTAAGGTAAGTTACTTTCAATGTCCAACAGTCCTCAGGACATTGAGACCCCGGGGCTTTCCCAAACGTTTTAAGGCAACTGCTGTCTGCAGGGCAGAAACTGATGCAACAAGATGATGATTCTGTCTTTCACAAGCCAGAAAATATACCGAAAATGCAGTTATCCGTATCTTTGTATCTCGAGACTCTCGGGCATTTACCTATTTCGACGACTCCACTTCCGCTTATCTCTTTCCTATTTAGTCGGGATACTATTTCCACCAATATGAAGCTTATCATGAGACCTTTCCCAAGCTTTGTCTTGGCTTATAATTTTGCTTTTTCCTACCTTGAATACAAACTTCACTACTTATAATCTATTGTAGTACATACATCTACTCCAGCCGTGCGAGCTCGAAATCGAAATCGAAATCCATACCCAAGTCATACTAGCGCCCCACCCCACATTCCCATTGAGGTGATGACTATGAATGCGAATACGCTTTCTGAGAAAGAAGACGCGATATCTATGAATAAAGAAGTTGTCCTCGGTAGCAGCAAGGAATCGCACGAGACAACAAACACCGACACACCTGGAATCGTAGGTGGCGAGAAGGAAATCGAGGAGGCTATGCCTGCAGGGTGGACGATGATGAAGCCTTTAAAGAAGAGAAGTACGAATGCGAGCTCAAGGAAGGATAGGAAGAAGAGTAATGGCGATTTAACGATTGTAGACACGAACGATACAGATAATGGAGCGGGAGGGGCTGGGGAACTGGAGGATTTGGAGACACTTCATAGCGGGGATGAATTGCTGGAACAAGATGAAGAGAGGGGTTTGAGGAGAAGAGATATTGGGCGGAGTGGTCAAACGGAAGGCAATGAAGTTACTGTTGATCCAGAACAATATAAGGTCTATAAGAGGAGATGGTTTGGCCTGGTGCAATTGGTATTGCTGAACATCATTGTTAGCTGGGATGTGCGGCGTCCCCTTTGATTCCTACCAATATCTTCTAATTATATTTCCAGTGGCTATCATATTCTGCGAGTTCGACTACAGCGTCGCAATACTACAATGTTTCAGAATCAGCCATCAATTGGCTAAGTACAGGCTTCCTATTTGCATTCGTGGTAATCTCCCCCTTTACCATCTACACCCTACATCACGGAGGCCCCAAACCCTCGATCATCATCGCTTCAATCCTCATTCTAGCAGGAAATTGGATCAGATATGGAGCTACGAGAGCTGGTCCACATGGAAATTTTGGAGGTGTGATGTTTGGACAAATTCTGACTGGATTGGCGCAACCATTTGTCCTCGCAGCGCCTACCCGATACTCGGATTTATGGTTTACGAATAAAGGCAGAGTAGCTGCAACAGCTGTTGCAAGTTTGGCAAACCCGTTTGGAGGCGCTTTAGCGCAGCTTATTGATCCATTTTGGGCTACGAATGTGAGCAGTATCCCAAATTTGGTTCTATATATCGCTATTATGGCAAGTTCTGTTTGTTTCCCATCACAGCATAGCTATGCTAACAGTTCAGTCTTCTGTTGCCACTATTCCTTCCTTCTTCATTCCCGCTAGACCACCCACTCCTCCTTCTCCATCCTCCGAGGAACCAAAGCAACCCCTCGGGCCATCTATGAAATTCCTCTTCTCCTCTCCCGAATTCTATATGATCATGATTCCTTTCACCGTCTACGTCGGCCTCTTCAACTCAATTTCCTCCCTCATCAACCAAGTGCTTGCCCCTTATTCCTTCTCCGAAACAAACGCCGGTATTGCTGGAGGACTGCTTATTGTAGTAGGACTCGTTGCTTCCGCAATTACTTCTCCAATTATTGATCGCACCAAATCTTACCTTTGGGCCATCAAAATCCAGGTTCCTATTGGAGCTATCTGCTATCTTGCCTTCGTCTGGGCACCGGGTACGAGGAGTCTAGGCGCCGTATACGCTATTCTCTCGATCCTGGGCGCGGCATCTTTCAGTTTGGTGCCAGTGGTCCTGGAATACCTTATTGAGATTACGCACCCGGTCTCACCAGAGGTTACCAGCACAATATGTTGGTCTGGCGGGCAGCTTCTTGGAGGCATATTCATCTTAATCTCTGACGCATTGAGAGCAAAAGGTGTTAGTGACGGTTCAGCGGATGACGGAAGTGCAAAACCGCCGGGAAATATGTATAATGCTCTAGTTCTTCAAGCTGTACTCGCGCTGGTCATGGTACCGCTTCCTTTGGCACTAGGATGCTGTGGACGGGATAGAGGGCTTAAGATGAGGAGAGTGGAGGCTGATAAGGATGCCGCTGCTAGACATACGGCTATGGGGGGTGGTATTTTATGAATGATCTTTTGAATATATCTATGAACTATGACATTGAGTTTTAGCATACGAGTCTAGTTATGTGTTTCACTGCTTGTTGCATGTCCGCCAGTATGGACCGAGTGTTAAGAGTATTGAAAATGAGGTGGTGATTCCTCACTTGTCACCCAATGTATTCTTGGGAATTACATCTCATAGTCATCCAACACATTTTCTCTTCGCAGTTCAGAGTACAAAACATCTCGAGAATCACCTCACTCATTCCATTCAGACACACCCCGGTACACCTAAACCTATCTTCCCCAGCATACAAACAGCTCCCCTTCTCCATTTCCCCCCATAACAATCCATTATCCAAAGCATTTCCACAACCACGCCTCAAAACCAAAACCGGAAAATATGACTTCCCAACCTCAGATTCCCGGGGGAAGGGGCAAAGCAATGTCCGCTTTGTAAAAAGGTGGATAGATGAGATTCGATACTTTATGCCAGAAGGGGAGTTTACTAGTGAGATAATGAGCCTCATCACCTTTACCGTCCAAAAATTCCTAGAGTATATCGGCGACGAAATCCAACCTAGCACGACCACCCAACAAATCTCACGGATCCACGAAATGCAACGTCTCTGCCAAGTCCAACATTTCAAACACCACTATTCCACTTATTACAGAGTCGTCTTCAACATTGAAATATGCCACTACATCGACCATCATCACAAGCAGCACTTTCCTAGGAGGGAGGAGAATGGGATAGGATGGAGTTGAAGATTGAGGTTTTCAGATGTGATAGGATAGGATAGGAAGTAGAAAGGAAACGTCGCTTTTGATATGTATGATTACGAATGAAATTTTACGCATGTGAAGTAATTTTCTTGAATGAGTCTCAAAGAACATGGAACGTTATTGTAAAGGGGGCTGGCTGCCAGCATATGAAGCGAGCACTTCAACATCGTTTTGGGAGCGAGCTTTTTTCTCTTATATATATATGCCCTTTGAATAAATTCGAACCGAACCGAATTTCATCGTCTTTCAAAGCCATTTTGCTAGTCAAGACATTTCGTTTGACCTTCCAAATATCCAACATCTTTTCATTTTCATTCTAATAGGGGTGGGGTATAACTTCGTACGATGTCTGTCTTTGCAACTCGATTTCGAGTTAGGCTTATATAAATTCTGAGTCTCACGTGACGGTGGTCCACGTCCAGAACTGATAATGTCCTGCATCGGGTTTCTTGAATTCATTGGCGGCTTTCCCTTCTGCCCAGCCGTAGTAGAATCATGTACCGGGTCATAAATTCTAGTGGATCCTTTGTCGAAAAGAAGAGTCAACGGGTCGTTTCAGAGACTGGGGAAACTTTTATTTCTGCAATTTCCGTAACAGTCGAGAATACTTCATTTTAAAGAGATCAAGCATAATATTTTTTTTTTAAGAGGAGCTTAAACGTCTAGAACGAGAAGAGAAATGAAATAACATGTGAGACTTCTTTTTAGCCTCGTGCTTTGGGAATCAGTGCCAACTTTGGATCATTGGGACTTTTTATATATTAGAATTTACTTCTTTTGATCATCGTAGGTAAAGGGTGTGTAAGCCTAGAATTGTTCTATTAATTCTAGATGTAGAGTACCTCTATGTGCCGCTTTATTAGCTGGAAAAACCAATGATCACAATGGACAATTGCCTATTCCCAGAATAACTAGTAAGGAAGCTTTTGGCATCTGAATAATAAAGAGAATTTTGGAAAATTATTCATAAGAAAATCTTTTTGGGTATATGACTGCCCCGCTCTTAAGTACTCCATTTCCTCTGTCAACTCCAAAGCATGATAAACCCAGAAGAAATTCCGAAAGGAATAAATTCCGTGTTAAAAAAAAAAACTGTGTAAGGAATCGATAGATCTCGCCTGAAAAATAAATGGAAAACCGTTCTCCCTTAATGCCCTTTTCCAAATCCCCTCGCAATGAAAATAAATAAAAAACTATGCTCTGCTTCTGCTAACCTCTCCACTTGCCCGTCTGCGGTCAAGTCTTTTTACCACTGCGCCAAGCACAGCTTTAAGAATTCCATCGCCTGTCAAGCCAATACCGCCTTCACTAGCACTGCTTCCTCCAGTCCAAGTAACCGTGTCAACGATATCCCTTACTCCGCCTTCCACCAAAGAGCTCAGTCCATCATCTAATTCTTCCAAAGCCTCTCTAGCACCCTCCTCGTTGCCAACTTGGAAAAATTGAACACCGATTTGATAGGCTACAGCATCAAGCTTGTCGAGCTTCTTAGCTGCGTTGAGAAGGACCGATTCTACATCATCGGAAGGAACACCATCCGTAAGAACAATAAGATTCAACGGCTTTAGCTCCCGACCTTCAGCCATCTCCCTCTCCAATTTAGCCAAATAGGGTTTTAGGATGCTGTGCACTCTGACTCCAGTGGGTGTTCCTCCACCAGGTCTAACTCTCTCAAAGATCTCGGTAATAGTGGCAGCTCTCTTGATGCTTCGATATCCACTAGGAGCAATACCGTTCTGTGGCTCACCGACATCGTGGGATTTGTGGTTTAGAAAGTAGATGTCGATACCGTCTTGATCGAACTGTGTGACGATTGGAGCGATGGTAGAAAGTGCTTGGGAAACTTCGCGCCATGAGCGACCAGCCATAGAGCCGGAGTCGTCGATCAAAAGGGTGGTGTCGAATGTGGAGAGGAAGGAGTAGGGTGATTCGGCACTAGCCAAAGCTGATGTAGTTGTGGCTGGAACAACTGGTGCTGGAAGCTCTACTGCTAAGCCGACAGGGCTGACAGGAGATGGAGTATAAGCTGGCGGAGGCTCGTCTGATGAGACTGTGAATGCGTTGAAGCCTGGGCGAGCAGTTCGCCTGGTTGCGGTAGAGGCGTTGGTGGGGGGATTTGCGACGGGTGGTCTCATTGCTGAGTGATCAGGTATTCTGAGAGCGGGCACGTTTGCTGTATGTTGCATTCTCTGTTGTCGAATGTCGTTGCGATCGGCAGGTCCCCGGAAAGATTCTGCTGGAGACGTTGGGGAATTTGCTGATTCTTGGGAGTTGTTTGAGTTCGAACGGTGTAAGCTGTGACTTTTACCTTTTGCAAGTTTGCGAAGAGAGCCGAAGATGGAAAGTCTATGATCAGCTGGTTCAGGAGCTCCCCATGAAGAGTCTGAAGGCATGATGAGGTTGGAGGTGTATGAAGTACTGTGAGGCATTGGAGTATAGAGGTATAAAGGTTAGGTAAGAAGGGCTCAGTGTTTGCTCTAATATGTGTTTGAATGTTTGAATGTTTGAATGTGAGTTGAGTCAATGTTGTAATGAGTGAGAATCGCAAGAGTCACAACCGGTGAATGAGAATACTTATACTCTATACCAAATCCACATACACTAATGATTATGGCCACCACAAATCCAACTTACTATGGTGATATGGTCAAGAAGAAGTCTTGGGATCTGCCCACATGTTCACAGCCCGAGTAACGTTGAGTTAGAAGTTGAGGAATGACTAAGGGATTCGCTTCGCCCCCTGGAAGGAGTGGCTCAGCCTCAGCCTTGTACATATGGCTGCGCCACGCCAAGCCAAGGCAACCTGCAAGGCAATAGAAAGCCTTCGCGATAGAATACAGCCTCAGCCTCATTCGTGTTCCTGACTATTTCATTATTTCATTTCCTATGTCTTTCCCCTGCGGCCTATGGCTGCACAGGCCAAGTCTCAGATCAGACAGAATCATACCGCCCCCCCGGCTCATTGACCACCTGCTAGCACGACTGCTCCTACCGCCTTTAAGCAATTGAAGCTATTCAGAAGTCAAGTAATTTACACCTAATAATGTAGGCCCACCATGAGCATCAACCGCAGCCTGACAGCGCTTCCACCAGAGGATTAGGTGAATGAGACGATGGAAGAGGTAAAAAGGTATCCAAATCTGGGCTTAATCCCTGTGTGTATAAAAAAAATAAAAAAAAATAAAAAAACACCCTTCCTCCAGCTCAAAAGACTCCAGAGAACCCCCTCCCTCCCTCTCCCCTACGACCGTAACCTCTCCTCATAAGCCTCCCAAGCTTTCTTTCTATACCTCTCAGCCTCTAGCACTGGATCCTCCGCCTTTGTAATGCCCCTCCCCACAATAACGACATCATTACCCATAACCCCAATAATCTTCTGCGGTGTCTTATACTGCTGGCCCTTACCGTCCCCCTCCACTTCCGCATCCTCATCTTCCCCCCTCGGAGGCAATTGACATCCCGGCGTCATACTCAAAAACTCATCTCCCGGTTTCGAATTCAGTGTTTCCTGTGAAATGAATCCTATCACATAATCTTTATGTTCTCTCGCTGCCTCCACACAAGCATCCGTGTATTCCCTCGTCATGAAATTTCCTTTGGAACTCATCTGCGCCAGGATCAAGAGTCCCCTCTCTAACGGCGCCTCTTCAATCCCCCCAAAAACATCCTCTCCAAAATCGATATTCGATCTCGGGGAATTCGCTGGTTCGAAGTGCTGAGAAACGGTTGTAATAGAAACAATACTAGCTTTTCGTCCCGTAGAAGCAGCTTTGTATGACTCCATACTATTCGTGCCTTCTTCCGGTATAGGCGTATTCGTCGACCCATCAGATTCATCTGAATCAATACTTTCCGGTCTGGGTGTGCCCACAGAAATGTCCGTTTTGACTTCATATCTCTTCCTCTCTCTCCACCTCTTTGCCGCGTCTGCCAAACTATCCACACTCGCCTTCCCAGGAATCATATTAACGTTGGTGATATGACTCCATTCAATAATTTTTGCCGTCCCCTCTGTATACTGCAACTGCACCGTATTTCCTATATCACCGAATTTTCGATCCTCGAAGATTAGGAAGCCGTGTCGACGTGCGAGACGTGCTAATCGTGCGCCGGTTCCTGAGGAGGCGTTGTAGTCCCAGTTGGCGATGAGGTCGTAGTGCGTTTTTAGGATTACGATAGACGGCCCCACGGAGTCGGCGAGTCGTAGCAGTTCGGTAGCAGAGGAGACATCTGCGGAGAGGCAGAGGTTGGAGGACTTCAGTGTCATGAGGCGGAGAAGGTACGAGGATAATGGGTGCGGTGTGGTTTGGGCGCGCGTGGAATAGGGGGTTCGCGTGATATCGAGGAGGGGATTTGAAGACATTGCGGATAGGGAAGTTTGTGGTTCTGGATTGAGGGAGGCGAGGGAGGAGAGTACGGAAGAGTTGTAGAGGAGTTGGTGTTGTTGGATTCTTTTGGGGTTGAGTTTTAAAAAAAAAAAAAAAAAAAACTATTTTATTTAGGCGATGTCGGGGAGAGGCCGTCCTCCGTTTGGAAATTTCCAGCACTCCTAAGATTAAGCTAAATGCTTGAAAAGCATTGTTTTATATGGTATTCTCGAAGTTATCGTAGAAAAGGGGGTTTGACACTACGTGATTTCGGACTCTTACGGGCAACTTCAATTTCCAATCTTTTCAGAAGGTTTCTTGGGTTTTGTTGTGAGCAAATGGAGGGGTTCAGTCAAGATGAGACACGATGCAGTTCATGGACATGTTTGAGGGAAAGTTGAACGATCTCTGATCCTGGATTGGGTTTGATCATGAGAGCTGTCTAAGTGCAATTAATGTGTGAATGTTTATGAAGTATAGTTCTGCTCGACGGTCCATGCATGTAAAGGACCCATCCTAT
Organism: Chlorencoelia australis; assembly: GCA_003988815.1. Taxonomy (NCBI): domain Eukaryota; kingdom Fungi; phylum Ascomycota; class Leotiomycetes; order Helotiales; family Cenangiaceae; genus Chlorencoelia; species Chlorencoelia australis. Next base: position 62,683 of record QYAN01000074.1, on the reverse strand, counting down.
TAATTTGATACTAAGCAATTTATGTTGAAACGCCTATAGCAGTGCTTACACGCATCTTAATGAGAAAGGTCAGGGTTTAATGATATCCGATAGCCTCTGTGAAATAGGATTTCAATGGTAGTTGCTCAGATGAGGGGGGACAATGTTTCAAGGAGCGATTTAACCTAGAAAAGGCTTAGATGATTGAGATGTTGCTTCAGCAGAGCGGTAAATATCAATGTGAGCTGTTGTCGAGTTGAAGCTAGAGGCTGATGCAATCTTCCGTGATTTTGGGTTTGCTGATGGAGGAATTGAGATTCTGTTCAGTGAAAGAAAGCGGTTGGTGGGATATTCTGAAAGTTCGCGAGGACGCATCGACAGTAGAGGTTATTTCATTGAATGGCAGTAGGAAAAAGGATTGATCTAAAGAATATGCAGTAAGCAACTCGGCTCTCTACCGGTCCAGGAGGGATTTGCGACTTCCACGGCAATTTGTTCTACAAATGAGAGTAGCGTTCCACCTCTTAAAAAAAAGCTAAATAATATGCCGGAGATGACTAAGGGTGGCACTCAGGGAAGAAGGAAGCAATTTGAAGAGCAAGCGAGGAACGAATGGAGAGTGTCCGAAAATGAAGGGGCGATTGGGAAGGCGAAGGGTTACGCACCCTCCTAAAACCAGACTTGTTAAGAGATGCAGATGCAGATGCAGATGCAGATGCTCTTTGGAGAACGATGTAAAGCTTTTCAAGCAAAGTGAGTTACTCACATCTGCATTTGCTTTCTCAAATACCCAGAGCCAAGCCAGCCGTAAAAGGAGATGTGTTGCTAGTCTGGAGGCAAGAGCTTAGGAGCCTTTTGTGGAAGGGAAGGGACGAAGCACTCAACTCCACTCCACTCAACTTTTGAGCGGGATAGAAACGGGTCAGTCACGTGGGAGTTAAAAAGAAAAAAAGACAGCGCAGAATAGAATAGAATAGAATAGAAAATAGGAAGAAAAGGATAGATGATCAGTTGTTCAAACAAGTAGCCAAGCGTGCAAGCCGCGTGCAAGCCTCGTACTGTCCTTACTCCGCAACATCCCATCAGCTCATCCTCAAGCAAAAGATGTTGATGTCGAAGGGAAGTATCTTATGTTTGCTTGATTATGACATTGGCGTGGCATGACCAACCGCGTGATTAAGCCGCCCCCTGGCCCCCACTAGAGGCACGCCCTAGAATCTAATGGAGGGGCAGCGAAGCGAGAAGAAGAACGAGGCTTCGTGCAAAGTGAGGCAACGAGGTTATTTGGAGGAGCATATCAGGATGGACCCAATATCAAGTCGAGGAAGGAACAAGGCATGAAAAAATAGAATGGGTTGATTACGTAGATAATAATAATAATAAACAAACAAATAACCAAACACACAAATCATCCAAATCAATCTCTTTTTTTCTTCCTCGAAGCTTCCAGCAGGTTCCATACCTTCCTTCCGTCGCTTCGTGCACCTTCTTTATCCTTCTAGTTGCTGCGGACGGTGAATGGCATGGCTCCTCGCTTGTATTTAATCAACCCGTATGTCACACACCAGCCCACTTCTTCTCTTTTCTTTCTCCCACAATTACTTCAACTCTAATCCACAACACATCCTCCCTCCCTCTCCCACCATCCATCCACAATCCAATAAATACCCTTCAATCAATTCTCTCCTACACATTCAATCGTCATCGTCATCGTCATCATGGCTCCTGCGTAAGTTGGAATATCCATTCCCCCCTCCCCTCCTCCTCGATCTCAATCTCTCTACCCATCCCAACAACGCCCGGCTAACATGATGTCTTCTAGTATTGGTATCGATTTGGGTACCACCTACTCTTGTGTAGGTATCTTCAGAGATGATCGAATCGAGATCATCGCCAACGACCAAGGAAACCGAACTACCCCGTCCTTCGTTGCCTTCACCGACACCGAGCGTCTTATCGGAGATGCCGCCAAAAATCAAGTCGCCATGAACCCCGCCAACACTGTGTTCGATGCAAAGCGACTTATTGGTCGTAAGTTCGCAGATGCTGAGGTGCAGGCGGATATGAAGCACTTCCCTTTCACCGTCATCGACCGTGCTGGAAAGCCCGTCGTTGAGGTCGAGTTCAAGGGTGAGAAGAAACAATTCACGCCCGAGGAGATTTCCTCCATGATCTTGGTCAAGATGAGAGAGACGGCGGAGGCATACCTTGGAGGAACGGTCAACAACGCCGTCGTGACAGTGCCCGCGTACTTCACTGATTCTCAACGCCAAGCCACCAAGGACGCTGGTCTCATTGCTGGACTCAACGTGCTTCGAATCATCAACGAGCCTACCGCCGCTGCCATTGCCTACGGTTTGGACAAGAAGGTCGAGGGTGAGCGAAATGTCCTCATCTTCGATCTGGGCGGGGGAACCTTCGATGTCTCTCTTTTGACCATCGAGGAGGGTATCTTCGAGGTGAAGTCCACGGCGGGTGATACGCACTTGGGAGGGGAAGATTTCGACAACCGTCTCGTCAACCATTTTGTTAACGAGTTCAAGCGCAAACATAAGAAGGATCTCTCTTCCAATGCCCGTGCCCTTCGTCGTCTTCGCACGGCTTGTGAGCGAGCCAAGCGAACTCTTTCGTCTTCGGCGCAAACCTCCATTGAGATTGATTCTCTCTTTGAAGGTATTGATTTCTACACTTCTATTACCCGTGCTCGTTTTGAAGAGCTCTGCCAAGATCTTTTCCGATCGACCACCACCCCGGTTGACCGTGTCTTGTCCGACGCCAAGATCGACAAATCCAAGGTTCACGAGATCGTCCTCGTCGGAGGATCCACCCGTATCCCGAGAATCCAAAAACTCATCACCGACTACTTCAACGGCAAGGAGCCCAACAAGTCAATCAACCCTGATGAGGCTGTTGCCTACGGTGCGGCCGTCCAAGCTGCCATTCTCTCAGGGGACACTTCTTCCAAGTCCACCAACGAGATTCTCCTTCTCGATGTTGCGCCATTGTCTCTCGGTATCGAGACTGCTGGTGGCCAAATGACCAAGCTCATTCCCCGAAACACCACCATCCCCACCAAGAAGTCAGAGGTCTTCTCTACCTTCTCCGACAACCAACCTGGTGTCCTCATTCAAGTCTTCGAGGGTGAGCGTCAACGCACGAAGGACAACAGCCTTTTGGGCAAATTCGAGCTTACGGGCATTCCACCGGCTCCTCGTGGTGTTCCCCAAATCGAGGTTACCTTCGATATTGATGCCAACGGTATCATGAACGTTTCTGCTCTTGAGAAGGGCACCGGAAAGATTAACAAGATTGTCATCACCAACGACAAGGGCCGTCTATCCAAGGAGGACATCGAGCGCATGTTGGCAGAGGCTGAGAAGTACAAGGCTGAGGATGAGGCCGAGGCGGGTCGTATTAGTGCCAAGAACGGTCTCGAATCATATGCTTACTCGCTGAAGAACACCCTCTCTGATGCTAACGTTGCCGACAAGCTCGATGCTGGTGACAAAGAGTCTCTCAAGTCTGCCATTGACAAGACGGTCTCTTGGTTGGATGAGAGCCAACAAGCAGCCAAGGAGGAGTACGAGTCCCACCAACAGGAGTTGGAGGCCGTTGCCAACCCAATCATGAAGAAATTCTATGAGTCAAGCGGTGGTCAAGCTCCTCCCACCGGTGGAATGGGTGGTGGACCAACACAACCTGATGATGACAGACCAATCGAGGTTGAGGAGGTCGACTAGATGGGGTTCTCTTTGATAATTACGCATTTGATAACGATTCTCTGTCGTCGGGCAAACTATTGTTTTTTCGCCCGCGCATATTTGTCTTGGGGTTCTTTCATAATTTGTGGCTAGACTTCTTGCGGTTTGCGTTTCCTTTCACGACGAGTTTCGATACACTGGAAAAGTCTGGTGTTTCTCTGCATGGTGTATTACAGTTAGGCCAGTAGGCAGACAAAAATAAAGTCGTAAAATTATATCCTCCTGCTCCATATGAATGTGACTAAATGCCGTGTAACAGAGAAATAAATCCAAGGAAAATCTTCATGGTAAGAACGAGGTAAACCACTCCTTGAGGAGTAAAGCTTTGTCATCCTTCTCGACACCGATAAAATTCTGCGGATATATTATGCGTTCAAGGCGGGTGTTGGTACTGGAATGTCATCGATGCGGGTGACATCGTTGAGCATATCGCTCTTTTTCTCTTCAGACTTCAGGTTCAAATTTTCTATTGCTTCCCTTATGCGGGATGGGATTTTCATTTCCTTGATTGCATTTTCTGTTTTTTTATCAACTCATTCTTTTAGCTACTCATGTCTCCATTGTTCCTTTTTATTCTATTTTACTACTAACCTAGATACATAACTTCTCACTGCGGGCTGGTAATAATAATCCGACGAGAAAAGTATCCTTTTTTCTCTATAATAAGCCTATAAAGCGCAAATAGATCCTCATTCTTATTGCTAGTCTTACTTCATAGATTTAATATACAGCCCAGAATTCTACTTCTAATATCTATAATATGATAAAGATAAGTTTCATATAAATCGAAAGGTTGTATGAAATGCAAGACAACCGGACAACTCTTATGACTTATATTAAAGTAATAATAATAGGCTTGGGGGTTAATACACGCTCTATCCCATCTAAATATCCATTTTTCAACCTATAACTTGAAACCTACTATTCAAAGCTCATACAAAAAATAACAGTAAGAGTTATATCTTTCTAACCCATTTCGCCTTTTGCGGCTCGCCCTCTACACAGGAGGTTTTAGACTTAGCAAAATGGCTTCCACATTGCAATCGTGACATTTTGGGCATCACTTAATATACCTGTGACGACATGTTTAACACATGATGCTAGATTTCGTGCTGTGGAGGTCTCAATCCCATCCTTTCGGAGGCAATGACGGAATCGATTCCCACGGCACGGCTAGCCATCGATCGAAAACCTCATCTAAAAGGTAAAAAAGGCAAGACAGTCTTCGCAAAGAATCGGGCTCCTTCACTATTGCAGACTGTGCATAGGCATTATTTTCTTTCTTTCTTTCTTCAGTCCTGATTTGTTGCAAGTGTACCTAAACTTTCTAATTCTTTTTTCTTATTTCCTACCACAGGAAAATCACTAAATTACTTGACTTGGAATTCTGGTACATGTCACAGAATTTTACCATTTAGCACTTTCTCCTTAGTATTCCATCTTCCATCATCTATCTTCGGGGGTCGAGTTGAAGTGAAGTGAGGAAGTGAGAAAGGGAGATGTTAAGTTTTTCTAGGATTTTGATTGGAGGGGGGTGGGTTGGGATTTTATTGTTGGGGGGAAAGGGGAGGGAAAGGGAAGTGTGTGCGGTGGGGTGAGGGTGTCTTTGGAGATGAAAGGGGGAAGGGGAAGGGGTTGAAAAGCTAGATGAGTCTACCTTGAGGACTCATCTTCTGTATGTACTGGTTGTGCTAAAATAACTAGGTTCTGGATTCATCAACTTATAAAGTTTAAAGCAATCACATATAATAAGCTACTAAGAAACAGAGACAAGATTTTGCATTTGAAGAACATACTCTATGTATTTTTCTAGTCATGCATCCAAAAAGGAAAAACTGCCACAGTGCCTCGTGATATTCTTACACCAATTTAAAAGAGATCTCTTTCTCTATTCAGCAACCCAAATAGCGGCCATACCCATTCCCGTTCCGATACACATACTCGTAACACCAACCTTCTGGTTCGTTCTCTTCAACTCATACAACAAAGTAGACACCTGTCTTGCACCCGTACATCCCAGAGGATGACCAAAAGCAATAGCTCCTCCCTTGGGGTTAATCCTCTTGAAATCCAACTGTAATTCGTTTGCACACCAGACGCATTGACTGGCAAAAGCCTCATTGATCTCAAAAATATCGACATCGTCTTTGGTGATACCTGCTTTCTCGAAAGCTTTAGGAATGGCAGCCCAGGGTCCAATACCCATGAGAAGAGGAGCGACACCTGTGACGGATGCGCAGACATATTTTCCGATGATAGTTTGGCCAAGTTTCTCAGCGGTGGAGCGCTTCATGAGGAGAACTGCTGCGGCTCCATCAGAGATTTGAGAGGCGTTACCAGCATGGATACTTCCATCTTTGGCGAACGCAGGCTTTATTTTTCCAAGAGACTCGGCTGTAATTCCAGGTCTGATACCGTCATCTTTTGATACAGTGATTTCTTTTGTTTCGCCCGTCTTTGGGTCTTCCCATTTCACGGTCAAAGGAGCAATCTCGGCATTAAAGTAACCAGCTTGTTGGGCTGCAAAGGCTTTTTGGTATGAAGATGCGGCAAAGGAGTCTTGAAGGGAGCGAGAAACACCCTTGTCTTTGGCCATTTTTTCCGAGAGAACACCCATAGGGACTTTGCAGTTTGCAGATTCTGGATGCGATTCCAGGAGTTCAGAGAATTCTGTTACTGCTCCGGGACTGGAGTTGTATTAGATTTTGTAGAAAATTGAAGGGGGGGGAAATGTACCCATATTGTAAAGACATACTTTCAACGCCAGCTCCAATACCAATATCAATCATGCCGGATGAGATGGCATTGGCGATGTCAACACATGCTTGTAATCCCGAAGAACATTGTCTATTCAGACTCTTAACAGCAGCAGAAACCGGGAAGCCAGCCGCCAGAGCCGCAGCACGGAACTCAGTTGCTCCTCCGCCAGGTGGCAAAACAGATCCAACAGCAATATCTTCCACGAGTCCGGGATCGATGTTCGAGCGTTCGATGAGGGACTTGAAGGCTCCGACAAGAAGATCCGCCGCTGCGGTGTCTTTGAATCCTCCTTTGCCGCCTTTAGTAAATGCTGTTCGGAGACAGGCGGTTACGACAATCTAGGCGGGAAGGGTTAGTTGGAAATTGGGTTTAGGAGAGTTTTAGGATACGCACATCGTCTGGATTCTTTTTGAGGATACTGGCTCGTCTACTGTTCCCCTCAGAAGGGGTGGCTTTGCCCTGCGACCCGGCGAGATGGCCGGAGACTTGAGTAAGACGTTTCTGAGCTTTGTTTGTTTGTCAGGCTTGCCTGCTTACATTCCAGAATGGGGGGGGATGAACATTAACTCACCTGCAGACATGGTTGTGGATTGGTGAGGGAATATGTTAAGTAGAAAGAGGTATCAGTAGTAAGGAAAGAAGGAGGAGGGGAGGAGAAGGGAAGAGAAGAAAAGAGTAGGTCGGGACCTTGATTACTTGTCCTGGGATGGAGTTCGAGGAGGAATCCCTTCCAAATGCCGAGGCAGACTTCTAGCCAATCAAATATAGGCGAATTCCTGGATTTTTGATGTGTACCCCGGTCAATCCCATGTGAACGTGAACATGTGTCAGTAGGGAAAGGGACTTTGAGGATCTTTGATCTGAGATGATATAATCAACCCCTGCGAGATCATCTATCAAAAGCGGCATATCGATCATTACACACATGCATAAATATTTCAATAATCACTATCTCAAGGAGGCAAAAATCTAAAATGAGAAGAATGGCATTATCATTCTCTACACCGTCCATATCACAGCCATCTCCCATTTCATCCTCGAAAAGGAACCGCTCCTTCGTGATGCCTCCCTAACCTGGGATCATCAAAGAAAGGCAAATACCAGATGTAAAATAAAGCAAGACCACCCCAGGAAGCATTCAAGAGTACTGTTCATCCAGCAGACAAACTTTGTCTTAGCAGATATCTAAGCACAGCTGAAATCTTGTACCAAAGAAAAACTTATCCACCCCAAACCGCTACAAATCATTGCGGAAATGACCCTTGGAAAGAGACATATTTCCAACTCCTCCAGATGAGGAAATCATCTCGACATTCTCCCCTTTCTTAAAAAGTGATCTGAGCAAGGAAACCGGACTACGAAGCGGATTATATCTCGAAAGAGATCCCTGAGAAGAAATTTGCGTATTGCTCGCTCCATTAGCTGAAGTCGACGTGATGGGGATAGCTGAAGTGCAGGGAGTGAGGATGTCTTCAGATTCGAAGAAACACATAGCGGTGATAGTTGTTAAGGGGGGTGTAATGGTTGAGGTTAACATTTCGGAAAGGGTGAGATAGACTGTGGAGGGCGGGAGGGTGTAGGTTGTGATGGTTGAGTTGGTTTGGGTTAGTGTTCGAATGGAAGTGGTGGTTAGCATTAAAAGGGAGATTGAGGTGGTGGTTGGAGTTGGTGTTATGGTGATACATGGGGAGGAGCCGGAGGGACAGGAAAGGGTAGGGGTGGCGGTTTCTTGCTCGGCTAAAGGGATGGTGATGGGTATATTGAGGAAGACGGTCACGAGGGTGACGGATGTATTGGTTGGGATAGGGGTGGAAGAGGTGAGGGTTGAGGTTGAGAGGGGGTTTGGTTCAAAGGCCCATTTTGCATGGACTGTGGCCGGAGTATGGTGTTAGGATATTAGTTTTTGAGGAGGGAGAGAAAGAGGTTACCTAGCAGTATCATGCAGAGAAGAATTGTAAGTAAATGCATCTTGTGCGTAAGTATAGGAGTGTCGGTCTGCAACGATATCAGCCAGAGTCTATTCTAAGCAGACTCTTCCTCCTAAGATGATAACAATATGAGGTTAAGTTATCTTGCAAAAATAAAAATACAGATGATGTCTTCTAGAAGAATATCCAAAAATCAAGATACCAAGAAGGGGAAACTAGAGCATTAAGCAAGCCAAAAGACATACCTTTTTGTATTTAAGTTTGTGTTGCAAGAAACAAACCTAGGAAAATCTCAAGAATTATATGGAGAGCCGGTATTCTTCCCGCCTAGTTCATTGAGGAAGTGTTGGTATTGTGAAGGGTTGGGATCAATAGTATTGTTATAAATAAAGATTGGCTCTTCATTTAAAGCAGCGTTTTGGCTGGTTGCCATAGAGAGCGAAAGGGAATAGGTGAGCGACTTTCTTTGACAAACGATCGAATGAATAACAATAATTGAGACTTAAAGTGTTTGAAGATGAAGAAGATAGTTCGAGCGGGGAAATTAAGTCGGATCTATATCAATAATACTTTTTAATGCTTGAATAAATCTCTACTTGGAGTTCGCATCCTTTATTCACTAAATTTTATATGCCGCGGTGCTAATCGAATTCCCCTCATATATATACTCAAATAAGCAATTGGAATCAAACAAACCGGCCGGCCGAGTGGTAGCACGCCCGTCATGTTAATTGGGTATGGATCTTCTGAGTAGCCGCATAGAAGTGATGTGACAAACCCCCATTTGACTAGGCCTGTCACCACAACCTAAGAAATAATTGCTATGGTTACTAGCTTCTTAGGATTCTTTTTTCCCCCTCTTCTTTTTTCCTGCAGCGGCGGCGCTTTTGTGTCATGTTCTGTTTTTTTCATACCCAGGGTGTTCTTCGGATATTTCGACGGCTGGGAACTTGGTGGCCCAATGGTCCAATAAATGCTCTCCAAGCTGGTCATAATTGATCGATATTCTTCGGTATCTACATCTGCTCTCTTGTACCTATTTCAAGGATTCTCTTGAAGGTTTGCTCAGCTTCACTGTTGATTAGATTCATTTGTATTTAGGAAGAAGACGGTATCTAGCGGACTCGAGAGAAGTATTCCAACGGGCACCTCAACATTGAACTGCTAACTATAGCAAGCACTGTGCATGCGGCTTAAGGAGGAGGGCGAATGGTATTCAGCTGCATTCATATTAATGCTACGCCAGTTATTCTTGACAAGCACAGCAATTCCCTCCTCAAGGCTGGGGACCGTTTCTTCTTCAGATTCTTTAATTCTTTGCAGTGAACAGTCTCGGTCCACATACTGCTGTGTCTTAATTACCACTAAACTACTCGTGGCCCTCTAGCTATGCATTAACTACATGACTAAGGACTATTACAAGGCACTTCTCTGGCGGCATGGGGTATGCATTCTCTCAATACTAAAAATATTTGCTCTTTTGAAATAAAAACTCATTCTCCTTGCTCCTCCGAGATAGAACAGCTTAAGACAAGGACGTCAGGAGGGAAGGAGCTCGGAGAACAGATTATTCGATACTATGAAAGTGTTTATCATAGGAACACAACAGAGCGGTTCGATGCACTGAATGAAAAATAGCAGTTTCGAGGACAAGGTTCTAGGAGCTAGAATTATCTATGGCTTCCTGTTTAGGGAGATGCAATTATTAAGCTGAGTAGGGATAGATTGGATGATGGAAAGCTGCCGATTCTAAGTTTCCTAAACATGTCGTAAGAGAAGAGACCTATAGGAGTCCATTTCAGTAGTTCAATAGTCCTAACTGGTCATGTCGGCTATGGATTGTATGCAGCGAAGCTTGGTGGTTGAATTGTCGTTGAAAGAAGCTGGATGGAGATTATGTCATTGTGTCTACATCACTGCGAAAAAAATACGTAGGCCCAAGCAAAACCTTCTTCATTTTCTGCAAAACCTCTAGAAAACTAGATCATGGCTTGGCCGTACCCGTGAAAGCATACTTGAAGGTATACTTTCACTTTGCTCATCTCCTGAGCGACACCACGAAAGATATTGTACTGCAAATCGCATTTATCTGCACAAGATCACCACCTCTCTTCAGGATTTGAGGACCTGATACACTACTCTCTAGCTTAAATGTCGATTATTCCCTCGAGCATTCTCAGTGTCCTTCCCTACAAGAACAATGCCTGCCTCACCCTTCTCGAAACCACCCTCTGTCATCAGCGTTGACGAGAAGGAATATGAAGTCGTCAATATACGACCTACGGGCGATGTGATCCTCGATGTAACATTCGATAATACAAGTGCTTGCACGAAATCCATCCCGATCGATGCCATTCAAAAGCTCAAAGCTTCTAATACGCCATTTCCCTCTGCACGAGTCTTCTATCGAGTTCGGCTTGAAATGCTGATGAAACACTCGAAATATTTTACGCAATTATTGGGATCGAATGTCTTTGGAGAAGGCAGATATATCGCAGACAAGTTCGCAGAGATCGCAGTGGCAAAAAAGAACCCTTTAGATATCGAGCCGGATGAGCTGCCAAGGATACAAATCGTTGACGAAGATGATGCTACAAGGACACTGGGGAGAGAGGCTGTCTTTGGGGATATGCTGCGGATTGTTCATGGAGCAGGGCATCAGACTTTCCACATCACGCTGAACTATGTTACTATTTTGGTGATGATGGCGGATCGATATGACTGTATGCTCCCTATACGGCGTTATGCCCAAGGTCCATTAGCAAAATTCAAATACCCGATCACAGTGGACAAGAAAGATATGAAATCAGAAGAACTTCTGCGTCAGAAGATCCTGATCTTTTATCACACTGGTCAAATTCAGCAATTCGCTGCTGTTACTAAGGAGCTGATCATGAGGGGTTCTTCTCGATGGGTTGCTGTGGAAAGCAAGGCCGAATACACAGCGGTTTGGTGGGATCTTCCTGGAGGATTAGAAGGTATTTCCTCCTCTGTCCAGCCCAATGCCATGTCTAACAAAACCCAGTGGAACTCGCCCACCGCCGCACCTGCATCCTCCGAACCATCGCCTCCCTCCAAACCCACTTCCTCACCCTCTACACCTCTCAAACCCAAAAATGCACCCTGGGATACGATAGCAGCGCAGCCTGTGATTCTTTCCAACTTGGGGAAATGATCAAATTCCTCACCAAGAAGAATCTCCTCTCCCTAATCCCCTTCCAAGCCGTTTCCCCCGAAGACCCAGAATACATCTGGCCAGAAGCCTACACAGGGAATATCGAAAACCTGCTCAGTCTCCTGCGTCAATGTCCTAGCTACCAAATCGATAAGAATCACGTTCATTGCGGGTTACGCAGTAAAATCTTACCAGCTTTAGATTACGTTAAAGACGTCTTAGAAGGAGTTGGTATTAAATCTAATTCCAACGATTTTACATGGATTAAATCTAAAGAAGTCGTCAAATCAAAAAACAGACCGCAGTTTATTGTTGGATTGAAAGATGTTAGTGACGAGAAGAAGAGGGTGTTTGATTTGACGAAGGTGATAGGCGTATATGGTCAGATTGGTTCGTATACGATGGCTGTAGAGAAGGCAGCGAAGGATCTGTTCACGGCTGAGGAGTGGGTTTGGTCGAGGAGCGAAGTGGATACTTCAAAGGAGAGGATGGCTTCGGTTTTTAAATTTTAGGTTAGGGGGATTTAGAATGCATTTGTGTGCTATTTATTTACCTACCCACTCTGTAGATAACTTCGTGCTCTAATAACTAGAAATTACCTCTACTGATTTTGCTTCTCTGTTTATGCATGGTCATCATCATCCCTTCATCCCATCCAGAAAAACACGCTATCCTCATTTGTTTCCCTTTCCCTTCTCAAAACTCCACGCTCACACCCACCCCAAGAATTAATAACCATAACCACCACTACCATAAGGCGGCTGCTGTTGAGGAGGATACCCATACGGCGGTTGTTGCGGTGGAAATCCATGTCCCGGCGGCGGCGGTCCTTGAGGCCAATACCCCCCAGGTCCTGGCTGAGGAGGAGGTCCTTGATCATATCCACCTCCCTGATAAGGTGGAGCTCCTCCATACGGCCCCAGTTGCTGCCCATATTGTGGCGCGCCATAAGGAGGTTGTTGGGGGGGCTCTTGGTATTGTGGTGCTCCATAAGGAGGCTGCTGTTCTCCATATTCTCCAAATTGAGGTTGTTGGTACCCTCCTGTGGAATAGCCCATTTGCGGCGGCTCGGCTTGATACCCTCCTCCTAGTTGAGTATTATAGTTAGGATTCAAATGATGGCCACTCTGCGGTCTACTCCCACTCCCGCTTCCATCTCCAAAATTCTGATATCCCAAACTCGGGCTGGGAGACGGTCTAAATTGGTCTTGTCTCGGACTAGGACTACTTAAATAACTCGTCTGAGGATTCCCATCTCTTCCCTCCATAGCACTCAAATCCCTGTTCTGGATTTCCGACCAAATGGAACCCTTCGTTTTTCCATGTCCGCCTAAAGCACCGTGGTAATGCGAATGATCGGAGGGAGTGATGCCGCTGCCTTTATGGTTCGTTCCTGCTTTGACAGAAGAGGATGATAGGACTTGGTTTAGTGATTGCGGGTTTGGTTGTTCGGAGACCCAGGTACGCACGGTGTTGAACATGCTTCTGTGAAGTTCTAAGGATTCATTTCTAAGGGCCGGGTGGTGGAAAGCGGAGAGAATGTCGTGCATGACTTCGTCGACGGGCACGCCTGGGTTTTGCCATGCGTAGATGATTCGAGGAGCGACGTACTGCAGGATTGTGGTTGCGACACGGCCAGCGCACGGATTCAGAGTGTTAGAGAAGTGGTCTTTGGATAGCATGGAATGAGTTGGGTCGCTGCAATAAGGGTCATTCCAGGGTTCGAATTGCGAATTTGCGGATGCTTCGACGACGCCTGATGAGCCTTTTTTGAGGGAGGTGGAGACGGCTTCGATGATGGGTCGGACGAAGGGGGCGAGTAGGGAGAGGATGAAGAGGGTGAGCGTTTCACTGATTTTTTCGACTAGGGCTTCAAGGCCGGGGATTTTTGCTATGGTGGCGTTGATTGCTTTAACTACTTTGTCGCGAAATTCGAGGATGGGGTAGATTTTAGCTGCGGTCTTTACAGGGTCAAAATCAGGAGACATGCCTGGGATGCCGGGTCCTGGCGGTCCACCGTGTGATCCAGGGAAAGCGTTGAAACTAGTCGTTGGATGGGCAGCAGCTCTATTGTGGTATTCTTGCTCTGCAGATTGATGTTGCAGGTCTCTGGCTGTGCTTGCTAAACCTCCTCCCATTATAGGAACTTGTGCAACCAAGCTGGCGAAATCTGAAGCACCTGAAGAGCCAAATAATCCTCGTGCATTGTTGCCGGACTGAGCCTGCTCGGCTCCTTTTAGAGCGATGTTCATTTCTTCCATCTCGGGAACTTCGCTTTGTGTAAAATGATCGGTTGCTTCTCCGAGTACGGAATGTAGGAAATCGACGGCGCCGAATGTACCTGTGACGAGTGGGTATATGTGATGGCCATGGATGTTCATTTCGGTAGCAGATCCGCAATGAGGGAATACGTCGCGATATCCAAGCTCACGAAGCGCAAGTTCGCAGTAGTTCGTATGTGCTCCAAAGTCCTGTAGTCGTTAGATGAAGTTTCTAAAAGACATTTACACGTGACTCACTTCCATACAATGAAGTCCTTGTCCTAGACAACGTAAAGCCTCGCATAAATCGGCTTCTTTACCTTTTGTGCCAGCAGCTCCATTAGTATAAACCCGACCGAAGTGTATGGATCTCGTAAAACTGTGTTTGACGTAGCCTGAACTTGTGGCCCAGCCTCCACTTTCATTGGCAATATAGTTTTTCATGCCTGTATTGGGATCAACATTAAGCTCCATGGGGTGGATTGGACCTCGAAGTCTAGGATCATATTGTCTGGCATCTGCGTTATCTGCATAGCCTTTGGGGTTGTCACTGAAGTATTGAGGTTAGTCTAGCTCGGGAAAAGCAATAAAATACCAGAAGGAAAATGTAGCGATATCCGAGAAACATTAAGTCAGATATCTTTTGGGGGGAGCAGAGCGGGTTGATCGAGTAGCTGGGGCTTCTCAACGCGCTCGAAAGAAGCATGCGATCTAAGAATATACTGACATATGCTCTTCAGGTCGATATACACCCAACCGTTCTTCAGTAACCTCAAACTCAGCGGTAGCGTAACCGAACGAAAGGAAACTCAAGACCCAGACCTGCAAGGTATTAGTGTACAGTACACCAAGCAGCAGTTTTCTTAGGACCCATACCAAGATTCTGATCGTGGGTGCAGAGACGCCTTTCAAACTACCAACATCCACGGCTTGAGAATAATCACGTAACCAGTTTCCGAAGTAAACTCTCTTCACCATCATACTGGTCCATTTATGACCTTTGATGAAGGCAATAGTCTTAAGCATATCCTCAATATCTGGGTGGTTTGTTAGTGACAAGATCACCATGAATCAGCTGGGTAGTACTAACCGCCATGACGAAAATTCTTCCCTTCGATTTCAGCAATAGAAGGGATGTTGCCAGCTCCAAATGCCGCCACTGGAACAGGAAGTATCACAAGGAGTAAACATGCTATCAAAAGCAGCGATCCGAATTGGGGTGTTGTGGAAGTCATGTTCGTAGACTTGATCTGATATGAATGGGTTGGCTTTGAGAGGACACCTTAAGTGGCTTAATGAGCTCAGAACACATACATATATTGAGATTTCAAGTATGAATTGAATATAAGAGAGAGACATTTAGGTACATATGACGGGTTTTTAACTTACTTCCCCGCCAGTCAATGCCAAGCAATCCTTTCCCCTTCGATAGGATAGTTCTAACCGCAAAGACGCTTGTGATGATGGGATCGATCTGCTGAGCCACACTTCAAAAGCTGAGTAGCATCCTTGGACAAAAATGGACAAAAATGGACAAAATTAATGTGAAGAATCGACCCAATCATAGATTTGCATGAAATTGGTCATGTAATAAATTGTCCGCCGTTCCGAGAACTTTTCAAAGTCTGGGGCTCTGTTGCTCGATTGGCTTAGCGGATTATTTCTCATGCTCACGCAGAATCTCCTGATACTTCTATACAATAGAACGAAAAGGGGCAGCTTCCTCTCTTTTCTTTTCCTTTCCTACTGCCTTCCATTCTCTACCCTTCACTCTCTCCTTTAAATACCACCACGAATCTTTCATACCAACGATCGACGTATCCTTCTGCCGAAATCATCAATCACCATGTCGCCCTCTCGCTCCCTTCCGACGTTCCTGCAGGCCGAGCTTGCCTCTCACAACACCATGAAGAGCTGCTACGTGATAATGGGCACAAAAGTCTTCGATGTTACGGATTTCATTGCGGACCACCCAGGAGGCGCGGATCTTGTCCTGGAATATGGAGGCAAAGATATCACCAAGATTCTGAAGGACGAAGTATCTCATGAGCACTCCAATGCTGCATACGAGATTCTCGAAGACTCTTTCATTGGGTTCGTGGCAACGGACAAACTCATGGACACCGCCGTGAAGAGCTCCCATCCTGACGAAATCATTCCTCTACCTCCATCGCAAAACGGCTTGAATGAATTGAAGGAGAATGGGTCTACCAAACAAGTTTTTGCATCAACCGGGATGTCTTCTGAGGAAGATCTTTCCATGGAAACAGATCTCACGGAGGATTACAAGACCCACAAGTTTCTGGACTTGAACAAGCCAATGTTCGCGCAGATATGGTACGGAGGCTTTGACAAAAAGTTCTACCTTGAGCAGGTTCATCGTCCTCGTCACTACAAAGGAGGAGAATCAGCACCACTGTTTGGCAACATTCTCGAACCTTTGAGCAAGACAGCTTGGTATGTTGTGCCAATTCTGTGGCTTCCACCTGTAACCTACGGTACATATATTGCTCGGGCTGGCCTATCTAGTCTCCTCGAGGAGGTATTCTACTGGTTCCTTGGCCTATTCTTGTGGACGTTTTTTGAGTACATTCTGCACAGATTCCTTTTCCATCTTGATAAGTATGAACAACCGTCTCATTGAATTTTCTAGCTAGGAACTGACGAACACCTAGATTCCTTCCCAACAATCGAGTCGCCCTCACGCTACATTTCCTGCTTCATGGCATCCACCATTACCTCCCTATGGACAAACTAAGACTAGTCATGCCTCCGACACTCTTCCTCATTCTTGCAACCCCATTCTGGAAGTTGGCACACGCTCTATTCTCATACAACTGGTCAGCTGCAACGGCAGTCTTTTGCGGAGGCATCTTTGGGTATATCTGCTACGACTTGACCCATTACTTCCTACATCACCGCACATTGCCGTCTTACTGGAGGGAATTAAAGAAATATCATCTCCAACACCACTTCATGGACTACGAGAATGGCTTTGGAGTAACCAGCCGGTTCTGGGATAAAATCTTCGGAACTCAGCTCGTCCCTCCACCAACAAAGACTGTCTAGATAAGCCGGGCATGTACATATTGTGGCTGTACATAGTCATAATTGGCTATGGAAAGAAGGAAATGAAGTGATGTAGAATTACCTTTGGGGATGTATTTTGATCCCGGCGTTTGCTTGGTGTGCTTTTACATGGGTTGGGATTGGAATATGTTGAGAAGACAAGGCCTCTCATTTCATAAATGCCTAATTATTTTAATACCCCTAATAGCACTCTTCATGAAACAACATCCTATATGCAAGAAATTCGTCTGAAGATTTTGTGACTGTAAGACTAACGGGATAAGAAAATCCCTTCCTTAAACTATCACGTGACTTATATCTTAGCTTGTAAATTTTAGTCAGCATTTTTCCGAGTTGTCGCAAGCTAAGCCACCGTCACAATCTTCCTATTCCTTTTCTAACTCGACGAAATATTGTTCAACGCCAGATAGAACGATCAAAAAAGATTCTAAAACTCGACGATTACTTTTTCCAGTACGTGAATTTAGAAAATAATTTGTGATTATCTGTTTTTAGCTCTATCAGAAGGCGAGTAAGGATATCCTCGCCCGCCATGTCATCACTCGATGTTGAAGCCTTATTGGATTCAACTGCCAACGCAGTTACAGTCGACCAAAATGGATCTAAGTCTAAGGATGCCAACGACCGCCACAAGAGCGAACGCAATGAACGTCGTGAACGAAACCGCGATGATACCCGAGACAGTGAGCGAGTGCACAAACGCCGAGACCGCAGCAGAGACAGAGACCGAGGCCGGGCCGGCGATGGAGATAGGGACATGATAGAGACGCCGACAAGTGAGCATGGAAGCATAAAGAGTAGGCGTAGAAGTAGAAGCCCTGATGGCCGACACTCACGTCGTCACAGAGACAGCCCTGAAGAAAACGGTCGTAGGGATGGAGACTTCTACAGAGGAGGCGGTCGTATGCGCTCACGATCTAGGAGCCCTAACAGATATTACCGTCCACGTGGAGAACGTCTTGATCGCGATGAACCAGAAGGCAGACAAAGAGATGACCGACGAGGAGTTCGAAATGATCGACGACCCAGTAAAAGTCCTCCAAAGCGCGAGGGCACACCTCCCCTTACAGAAGATGAGCGTGATAAACGCACTGTGTTTGTCCAGCAATTAGCTGCTCGTCTGAGAACTAAAGAACTCATAGCTTTTTTTGAGAAAATCGGTCCTGTCAAAGAGGCCCAGATTGTGAAGGATAGAGTTTCGGGTAGATCTAAAGGGTAAGTTTTCCATTGATTCCATTTCTCTAATCATTGCTAATCGTTTCGCAGTGTGGGCTATGTTGAGTTCAAGAACGAAGAATCGGTCCCCGCTGCTATTCAACTCACTGGACAGAAACTCCTAGGAATCCCCATCATTGCACAACTCACCGAAGCCGAGAAGAATCGACAAGTTCGAAACCCTGAAGCCACTACCAATAACCCAAACCAGATCCCATTCCATCGACTCTATGTGGGTAACATCCATTTCAGCATCACTGAAAGCGATTTACAGAATGTTTTTGAACCATTTGGCGAGTTGGAATTTGTCCAATTACAAAAGGAAGAGCAAGGTCGAAGCAGAGGTTACGGATTTGTTCAGTAAGTTACTAGTTCCATACCTAAATATAACAATGCTAATGTGTCTCTAGATTTCGTGATCCAAATCAGGCTAAAGAGGCTTTGGAGAAGATGAATGGATTTGACCTTGCAGGTCGTCCAATTCGTGTTGGTCTTGGTAACGATAAGTTCACTCCTGAGTCTACCGCGAGTCTTCTACAAAGATTCCAAGGTCAGAGCCACCAACAACAATTCCAGGGTTCTGCATTCTCCGGGGCTGGTGGACGTGGTCCTCAGAGTATTGGTGGCAGCAACTTCGACCGTGCTGGAGGTCGTGACACTGATAAAGGTGCTGGAGGTGCTAGTGCCTTGGATGATACTGATGTCGGAGGTGTGAACTTCAACAACTATAGTCGAGATGCATTGATGAGGAAGCTTGCCAGAACAGATGAACCTACCCCAGCTACTACTAATGGCCGCGACGAACGACGTGAGATTCCAAAGCCAAAGACAGAGACCAAACCACTTCCAGTCAAGGTCAACATGGCAAGCCGATGTGTTGTGCTTAAGAATATGTTCGACCCTGCAGAGTAAGTTCCGAGATCCCGTTATAATAAAATACTGCTAACAACTTTACAGAGAAGAAGGTGATAGTTGGGAAAAGGAACTCGAGGATGATGTCCGCGCCGAGGCAGAAGAGAAATATGGCCATGTTGTTCACATTGCATTAGATCCAAACTCCCAAGGAGATATATACCTCAAATTCGATCGGGTTCAAGGAGGCGAGAATGCCATCAAAGGACTCAACGGCAGATATTTTGGTGGACGAATGATCAGTGCTACACCTGTTGTGGATGCAGTCTACAGCAGTTTGTTCTCTCGCACCAAGGCTATTTAAGATGCTAATTGGCCTCCTCTAATCGGACTTTAGGGTCGCTTCTGGTATGTCAAGCCTTTATCATTGTTAAAGAGTGTTTGCTTATACATATATAGATATTTTGGCAGAAATCCACAGGGTCCTCATCACCTGCGATTAAATTTCCTTTCGATTACGAAGTAATTCCGCCACAGGCCTTTAATAATCATCTCGAAGCTCTAATACGAAATACGCAACTATTAGTCTGAGAACATCGCTGATTTCTTTCATGCAGGGGCACTTCTTTCAGCCAGCGATTTCTTCCCTGGTCATGCTAAATTTCCAGGAGTGCGCACTTTTACCCAGCTGATTGCACATAGGGTCCTCCATTGTACACAGATTAATTTTCATACATAGTCCCCTCCCTTGAGTTTGGTTAGTTTGCAGCTATGCTTATTTGAGAATACAAAGTCGTATCATGTAGTCTATTTCTTTCCATATATTTGTGAGATCTGATGAATTACTTACCAATTTGCCGCCTAGTGACTTTGGTGTCTTAAGATAGTATGATTTTGCCCATGTCTAACTGTATGAAATCTCTACTCACTATTTTTCCTGTCATTCATCAATATTCCAACGCCTGTTCCTTGTGTCAAAATCCATACCTAGGCTACCGATACCCTCACTATGGCAATAATATAGTTATTATCCTTCCTTTTCATCTCATTCTCATCCAGCCTGCCATGCACCCAGTTAGTATCTATCCTCCATCCATCCTTCTATCCCCTTTGCTCTTCGCCCTCATAATCCCAAACATCCTCTCTCTGACCTCACAGCTCAGCCAGCCACAACACCCAATAATCCGCCTTCCTCGCATGTCTGTGCTACCAATTCCCCCAAGCAAAAAGGCGCTAGTTAACCGAAACATAAACGAAAAATTCAGGGGTTCTCTTTTGCTGTTGCTGTGCTATTCGTAGTAGCTCTATGAAAAGTATAGCACTTTTAATATGGACCAGAATTTGTTTCTTTATGGATAGAGGGGGTATGGTATGTGTCAGAGGGGTGGAGGTCTGAGGTTGGATTTTGAGATGTTTTAGCTTTTCATGGTGCGGATTTGATGGATTTGGGATAAGTGGATCATTGGATCTGGAGATGGAGATACTAACAATGTACTATATATTAGTCAATCTTCGGATATGGAAAAAGGAGAGGATGAAGATGGCATTCCTCAGCTGTATTTCGTTTTGCTGTATGGAGAGTCGATGTCGAAACAAAATGAAACAATGGAAATATTTAAAACCAGGCGGGCGTGCAGTTCGTAGTTGTGAATTGGATTGAAGTCTTTTGCCTGCCATCTGTCAATAGCATGTACTCTTAGTGTCTATGCTACTGATATATGATTTTTGAGTGATTCTGAGTCTTTGTATATACATCTGCTTATGGATGTGGGTGTCTTTGCTAGCTGTGTGAAAGGTTGAATCGAAGTGATTGAAGTAGTTTCTATCTTGACTGCCATTTTCCTTATTGGGGTTTCTGAACTTGTTTATGTATCTGTGAGATGGGAAAATGCAGGTTTTCAAGTGTCAGTCACATTTTAGGGGTTCCTTAGACAGATGCCTACCATGGATAACTGCCATTAATCTCATCAGACATGCTTTCACTATAGTTCTTGCAAACATATTTTTTCCTGCACTCCTCTCTCATCTTAGGGTGCTGACGGTGTGGGAGATATTGATAACTATTGAAAATTATGTGCTGTGTATCGAAGTCTTTGCTTGATATATGTGTATTTTTCCGTCTTGTTATCTGCCAACTGTTGATATTCTCCTTGTTCTGATGTTTTTCAATTTTATTTTATTTTCTAACTCCCGGATATGAGTTCATGCTGTATAATCAAGTCAGCAGTCCCATTTCTGCTTGAGTATTAGGGCACTTGGAACCACCCCGATCTAGAAACCAGTAGCTTTGCAATTTCCAAGCTTCTTTCTTGCTCGTCGTTTTGAAGGAGACCTGTGTGATATGTTCCCACGAGGATGTTATGTTTGTTTGTATCCAGAAAGATCTTACTATCAGCTCAAGGTTGCGGTGTGATGGCAAGGGTAGGATTACCAGTATTGACTGTGTGATGCTGCACGAGCGCAGAGACTTCATATTCTTCTACCTTTATAGAATCTACTAGCTCCTGCTAGTATAACATATCCAAGAGTGATTGAATTAAATGGAGGGAGGATAAAGGCTCTCTAAGCTTCGCTCTAGGTGAATCCCATAGTGCATCCTACAGAAACTCAAACATATGCATTTGACAAAGGCCTTTGTGAGATGTTAGTCCTTTGCCTGCTGGTGCAAGAATACTTAGGAACCATACCTCTCGGACTTGTTTTAGGTTCCCATCAGCTGTGATAACTCTTTCCTGTACTGATCGTCATGACAACCTCCCATCAGTCTAGAGAGAATTTGAAAGCCTAGACTCTAGGTTCAGTTCTTGCCATTTTTCCTTGCTTCATGCTTGTAATGCTGCCCATTTCCTCAATGCACAAGGTCGTACACTTGCATTGAGACTCCCAACTGTGAGCCTTTTTTGTGGTCATGACCTGGCGTAGTCTTGGGAGTAGCTGGGACTTTTTGGTCATAAATTATTGATGATTTGAAGTGACCAGGCTTCGATTGGAACTGAGGATTCTAGATCTTCTCTGGACTTCATGCTTTCTCTGTGCCATATTTTAGGAAATTCTGCAAGTTAATTAGCTACTCCTGTGTTAAACTCTACAACTTGAACAGATGCCTTTAATGAGCAGAGCTTACCACAAGTCTCTCCTACCAACCCTGATGAGATGGAGGAGCTCTATTGGGCTTCCAATGAGTTGTATCCATCCATAATCACGTCCTCTGATGGCTGTAATAGTTTGAAAAAAGAGCCTACTTCGTTATAACCAGGCTAAGATTTTCAAACTGCCCCCAGACACTCTTGACACCTTCTTTGCGTTCCTCAAAATTGCACTAAATCTATCGCCCCGCCGAACATGCACTAGTGTGTTTTTTTTTCACTCCCTCCAGGTGCATTTCATGTTTATTTCAAACCAATTCCTCTTTCTCCAAACAACAACCAACTTTCAACTTTCAACAGCAATTCCACCTATCTAGACCTCTGGACAAGCCATAGCAATCTGCCTAGTGCAGATTATTCATCTGAGTACGTATATCCTTCTATATCTAAGTCTTTTTTTATACCTGCCTGTAATTTGAACACCTTCTTCCTAAACCACCTGTTCAACCCCACTCTGTCATCTTTGCCGATAGTCAACGTCATCTCACTCTCCTCTACACACAATACCCCAACACCATAACACTTCTGCAGTATCTATCTGTCTTTCAAGCGCTTAGTAGCATTGATTAACTAGGGTTGTCGCTCTTGCTACACCCAGGGTGTTCAATCCTTTCTTCCACAAATCACCAGTCTCACCTTGCGCTATTGTCACCTCACCTTACCCATACCGTCTTCTACACAAATCTAACAGATTTTGCTACTCTCCAATGCAGACAGGTTTTTGATCTACATGTCCAGGTCTTGGATAGAGTTGTCTGCATTGTTTTACAAGCATCCCATCTACCCCACCTTTCCTTAAGACCTGTGGCATAGCGCAATAGCGTGACATTCACTAGCATTAACCGGGGGCAAGTCTCAACTCTTCTTCAAAGTCTAACCCATCATTGCAACCTTCTTCCCGCTCTTATACGCTCTTCTCTATTATTGTGGCTCTCCTGTTCGCTCTTTGCCGCTATTGTGGGCTATTGGATCTTGAAGTGGTTAACCCCTCCGCTCTTATCTATACCTCTCCTGTTTTCTGTACTCCGCATACTGTACTAGCTACTCTCGATATTTCTTTTCCTTGTATCTATTTCCCTAGCTCTTGCCGCTATGCATCCTTCATGAGCTGCCTGCAGTCACCAAGCAACCACCCAGAATCAGAACTCAAAAGGAAAAATATGCATACTACCTTGAGTAGCATCTCTTTTATTGCTGTTTCATGACCCGAAAAAAAGATGGTGAAAAAGGACTTGACATCAAATTATCTCCTAGTTCCTCTCTTATATGTTGGATGTTCAGGAGAATCATCGGTTAAACATCAACTGCTCTGGGTTCTGCAAATCTATCATTGTCACTGATTTCGTCTGTCATTATGCATAAATTCGGAAAGAAACTGCTAACATTCGTCTCACCTAGATGGATTCCCGACCCAGCAGTGTGCATTTGTCTACTTCAGATAAAACTCTCATTCAGGTTACCTGGGTAAGTCTGAAATTCTCCTGCTTCATTGTTGTCCAATCTCTGCAGTCTACCGATGGGAGTATTGCATAGTATGGCATGGCATCGGCGAAATATATTTACAGCTCCTTTCCATCCTATTTCCCCTATTATTCAGCCTTATTCCTAAACAATTATCCCTCACAACTTTTCTTACCATTCACAACTTCAACATCTACCCTTTGGTCGATATCGCATACCATCGGCATACCATCCTTCACTACATTTTTGTCTCATTAGAGCCTCGTGCCTCCATTATGAGTCCCACTTGCAAGTCTTCTTGAGCTTTTATACTTCCACCCATCTCCAACAAGTGTCTCCATCCTCAGCCTCCTCCCCTTCACACCACCTTACCTACCCCTCCTTTCCTTCCACCTTACCACATTACACTCGATCTTGCCCCCTCGTTGACTATTTGTACTACCCTGCTCTACAATTCCACCTCTCGCCCACAGCCTCACCATTCCTTTTCACACCCACACTCATCCTTGCACCCTCGCTTTGCCATCGTCGAGGTGCTGTGGTCTATTACTGCAATATCCTGTTGAACATTCATATTCCGTGTCCTAACATTCTGCCACGAAGGAACAGCAACAAGATCGAGATCGCGCCGGTGACTCTTCAGAACCCTTCAACTTCCCCAAGGCCGACAAGGATAGATTCTACGTTAGATCGAGCGTCGGAGATTTCAGCGTTCAGGCAGCATTTGTCGCCATCATAAATCCTTTTATTGACGCAAACTTACTCCTCAAGAAGCTTCTAGATCCAGCTTACGATTCCTACGAAGATCGACCAAGTGTTCCACCAACGCACGCCGGCCCTTCTACTACTAAAACTCTGAGACCTCGCAAGGCTCCAGCCAACATTCGTGGATTCGAACAATACCCGCTTTCTGTCACTGAGATTCCTGCTACCCAACGAGCTAGGATCGGAAAACAGATCGATAGCTCGAGATTGAAATTCAAAGAGCTCGTCCTAGAATATCCAGCTGACGGAATTTGTGCTTGGCTAATCGAATTCGTCCCGACAATTGTCGACGACCTCAACCCTCCTAAGCTACCTCTTTTCGCTGAGGAATTCGATCAGATACTCGTCACACCCGAAGCTCGTAGGGCTCGAGAACGCGGAGAACCTACTGAACTAGTCCCCTACGTTCGTCCTAGCAGTCTCTTCATCCCATCCTCGCGAGGCAATTCACCCAAGGGCGATCCCCCAACTCGTCATCGTTATTAATCAACCTCTCTCTCTCTCTAAGCAAGACATGGATGACCTACTGTTCAAGGGTCGAAACCCGCCAAAGCAAGACAACGACCGCCATCGCTCTAGGGGTGACACAGTTGACCCTGTCTTAAAAATGACTAGGAAAGAGAAGAAGGAGAGTGCCAGCTTAGGAGCTGGTCTCAAGGAATTCGACATTGGAGGACTTTCCCTTAACGAGCCTACTGCCGGTGGTAGTACTCAAACAACCGCTTCAACAAGTACGCCAGCAGCTACTTCAAAACCACCCCCAACGCATCCGCGTGGTAATCAATCAAGAGTCATGAAACAGAATCAAAGTGCACCTTCAAATATACCGCCGTTTGTTCCGAAGATTGGATACCCGCACCAGCGTCAGAATACCAATGCCCCAGTTGGTTTTCTCACTCCCTTTCCAACTTGGATGTTTGTACTAACTGCCTATTCAGATGCCTCCCCCATACGATTACCTTAAAGAGCTTAGTACTTTCACCCAAACAACGATTATGGACATCCAAATCTCAATCTCCCGTCAGTCTGGTATCTCCAGAGAGGCTCAAGATATTATTATTGAACGTCTTCGGGACCTCTCAAAAGGAATCAACGATCATCATCGTCCCGCCCAGATTGAATTCGACCGTCTTGCGAATCAGATCAGCTTCTACAAGAAGGAAATGGCCACACTCACAGAAGAGATGAAAAGACTCGGCGTTGCTCATGAACACCAGCAACTCGAAGTTGCCCGACTACGAGATGAGCTTTCTGAGAAGGACGAAAGCCTCAAGTTCCAGGAAGAACAACTGATGGGCAAACGCAATATCATGATGGAGACCAACAGTGCACGAAAGCGAAAAGAGTGGGAACTCTTAAAAAATAGCGATCCCTGGGTCACGCCTACCAAAGATTACGAGAAAGTTTCAAGCCTCGGTCAATCATCAGGCCTCGATGATTCGTCCTCCCTCGTAGGATTGCCATCAATGAGTGGAGCGTTAGCCAATTATCAGAGTGCTACTGCTGATTTTCCCACTTCCCACACTATCTCCTACGGCGAAGCAAAGCCAGCATACATCCCTACATATCTTCCTCGTCGCGCATATCCAGGTTCTGCCTCTGTCGATGCCGAGCATGGAAGGCCGCTTAACCTGCCTGCTCACTCTCATTCAAGCCCCAAGGCCGGTGAATCAATGGCACTGGTCTTACATAGCGAGTCCATGATGACAGCCTCGGAGCGTGCCAAGATGTACGAAGGACTCTTCGCGAAACTATTCCAGACAATGGAAGGCTGGTCTCACAGTTATTGTAGTGAACCATCTATGACCAACGATCATAGAATCATGGAAACCGAACCGATCTTATGGAATTTTATGATGGATCTTGTATACCCAGGGGATCCGAAGAATTCTAAGAATCATGTCATGTTCCTCTGCGGTAATAAGACTTTCCGTCCGTTTTTCGTCATGCGTATGGGCATCTCTTACATTTTCAATAAGATCTTGATCCCTGAAGCCTTCTTTACATATAACAGCAAGTTCGAAAAGCCTCTCCGGAAGATTTCTGCCAAGTTGCAAAACCGAGGTAAGGTTCCTCCCTTTTTCATGTATTGACTGAAATTGTACTGACCTCTTTACAGATCTCCTAGTTCAAGAGCGTCAATTAATTGTTGATGAGCAGTCTCGCTTCATTCAAAAAATCGTTTCCTCGGATGACTACCAAGATTACCGCAAGCGTGCTGTTGAACACCACTCTCGAGAACTCAGAAACCACCTCGGACCAATGCTTGATGACGCCGCAGATCGTAACAAAGCTGGCCAAGATCTCGGAGCCATTGCCTACAAAGCTTGGGATCTCTCAGTCAAGATGTGGACCGCTCACGTTCAATTCCAAATCGTCTTCCCGGAAACTTACAAGAGATTTGAGCAACCAACAATGACGGCACGAGACAAGAGACCCGAGGAACAAATGCGTTGTTATCAGGTTGTTCACCGCGTTAAGCTTGTTATGACTCCAGGCATTACTCTGAGGGATGATCGTGGACTTTCAATCGTCACCAAGGCCGTCGCCAAAGCTAACGTCCTACTTATGCCTCAATAGAAACTACAAAGCCCCCAGATTCGTTGTATTCATCAACATTCTTCATTGACCCACGATTTAGTACCAGCAGTCTTTGAGTTTTGCGTCTACACCACACCATTTCCATTCTTTCTACACCGTACCAAAAGTATGCCTTCGTTAATCAGCTTGCGATCTATCGAAAACGACAACTGGCACCTTCTCTGCTCTATTTTTTCGCCCTTAGGGCTATATCGCCTCTTTTCAAATCGAACCCATTACCAATTTGTCTCTTGTTAGATTACATACACACGCCAAAAGCTCTTACCTTTTTCTTCTTTTTTTCGAGTCGTCAATAAAAATTTCTCGACTCTTCGATACTAGCTCTGATTCTACCCACGCTCACACAATATATTTTATCGAAAAGCTTGCTTGTTTCTGCTTTCGACACCGACTTCACAAACCCAAAGTTGTGTTCTTCATTGAATGAGCTTCGATTCGTCACCGTCAATTGCAATAGGCTGCTTTCTCAGGCAATATGCCTACCTTGGCTTCTAGAAAAAGATTGACTGCGCCAAACTTCAGGCCTTGCATACTGATTCTATATGTTTCATTCGACTTCTTCCGGCCAGCTTCGATATTTTCACTGCTCTGGTTTCATTTCGCTTGATAATGCCTGCTTAGTCTTCCTCTGATGGCATATCTTTTGCAACAACACGAGCGAGCGCAAACTTCATCTCCTTCGGCACTAGGTGGATTACCTTTCAACAACGATTTCAACAAGGAAAAGGGTCGTCTGGAGTTTATCTTTCTTTTGGTTTGCATTATGGGTTCTGGGTTCTCAAATACGCATACTTCTTCTGAATCATCACACATGACGACTCTCACGACTGATGAATAGGAGATTTTACGATACGCATACCCTATAATACGACATGAGAGAGATTTATATTTGGCATGAGATGGCAAAACGAGAATTCTTTCTTTCTTTTCAATTTGACATGGTCCTAGTATCATTGTCTTCTGGATTGAAAAAGATTGAATTCATTGTCATCTTCATATACAATAATAGCTGACGTTTCTCCTCCGTCCTTCCCGTCCACAAAATAATCGCCATTTCCTTCTAGCATTCTCTGCTCTCACACATGAGATTCTCTTCTTTTCTTTTCTGAACTTCTCAAAAACAGATGGATAGATAGATAAAAGTGGCAGACAGATATGGATCCTTTTCTTCCTTGCTTGCTTGCTTGCGAGAGAGAGAAAGACAGAGAGAGAGAATGCTGGGCTCTGGTTTATCTACCTCTATATTCATTTTTGTTGGCTGGGATTGGGAAGTGAGGGTGGATTGGATTAGAATTCTTGAGAGCTGTGGATTACTTGGACTCTTTCTTTTTCTGGATGGAAGGAAGGGATGGAGGGTGACTACACACATGACATGGAAACACTTTTCCTTTAAAAAAAATAGAAAATGCGATTCATTTTGCTCTGCTTTTGCTGTGTCTCATGGTGAGTTGTGGTGATGTTGATGAGTGCTAGAACTAAGATTAGTCTATAAAGTCGACATTGACATTAATACAAATGCTGAGAGAGTCTTTGATCCGTCGATCGTCGACAAATACGAGATGCCGATGTGATTGTTCATATGCTTCCTTCCTGCCACTTCTTACCGTACTCTCACCTCTCCCCCACGTAATAAACATGAGATCTATGATATCTCTTGCACTTCCCTCACTTGCAGAGTTTTCCTTCACCTCAACTAACCATGAGCATCCCCCATTTTTCAATAATCCGAGGTTCTGCAATTTGTCTTTAGGGCTATGAATCCAGATATTCCTCAGGAGTGAAACTATTCATCGTCAACTCCCATCTATCTTTCTGAGATTGTGAATTAAAATGTTTCACTCCAAGCTCAAACTTCAATTCTGGAAGATTAATAGTATCTTCGTCCAATGGCATCATGAGCCTGTTGACTTGAAGAGTGTGATGGCAATCTGTCTTTTTAATATTGAATTCAAATCTTTATTCACTTGGATCCGTGATCTTGGCTGGGACTCAGAAAAAGAATGACCAAGTAAATATCAATCCTTCCGTCTAGCTGTCTAGGTGGGCTGCTTCTATCTCTACCTCAAGACTCAACTAAGGAACGGAAGATGTTCAAGAAGGGGCCCTAACTCTGGAAACTTAGTCAATAATAGCCACCGAATCATACGAAAGATGTGTATTCCTAGATACGCCTTACTTTGACCTTTGATGATTTGAGTCCAAATGATTTCAAAGTCCTTAAAATCCTGACTACCCACTCTCACCCTTACTCTCACAAGGTACACACTGAAAGCGATTAAACTTTAAGCACCACAGAAAAACTGTACTTAATAAATTGTAATGCTACTTTACTCATTTCTATGAGTAAATAACTACTACTAGTAGTAGCAGCAGACTAGCTGAACCTTCTTCTCTAACTACCTTCTACCATTCCTTTCTTCCTCCCCCCCCTCTCTCCATATATGCGTGTGTTTCCTAAATACCTGAGAAATGACCAGGCCATTGTCTCATCCAATGAGAAGTCAATATGACGATTTCAATGGTATTTCACGACAACTTCTGCCCAGGAAGATCCTTGAGAAAACAGTATTCTATTAAAGGACATCTTCAAATGTCTCATTTCTTCTTCTTAGCCAACCTCTTCTCAGCTCTCACATCTTTCTTCAACCTAGCATCTACAATCTTATATTTCCCCTTTACACCTCTCGGCCGTCCGGCAATACCCCTATTGCCACCCCTGGCTACCACAACCTTAACATTCTGTTTCGGCTTCTTCTTCGCAGCCTTACTCATTAATTTCGCAATACTCGTTGCTTTCTCTTTCTCTGTCATACCCTCTTCATCTGCTAATAGCGCACTCTTCTTCCTTAATTTCTCTAATCGTTGAGCTGCCTTGAACTTTTTCCTGTCCTTTGCTTCACGGACTTTCTTGATAGGTCTAGCGTTCAGGGCACGAAGTTTCTCTTTGATAGCTGCGGCACCAGCAGCAGTAATAGGTCGATGTGGTTTATCGTGACGTCCCTCGTCATCGAGGAACCATTCTGGAAGACCATCACGATCTTTGAAAGCATATTTGTTGAAACCATCATCGATGAGATCGTGTGATGATTTCTGACCCGAGGCTATTTGTTGGGCAAGGGTCATGGCCTCAGCTGTGATAATGTCGATGTCTAGAAATTGTTAGTTTGAGTCCAAGCCAATTTTGAGAAATGAATTACCTAGTCGCCCATCTTTTCTGGGTTCCTCTTCTTGCCACTGAGCTTCAGTTTTTCCACTTTTCACAACCTCAAAGCCATCCTCGTCGCTAATGTTTTCAACTTCCGAAGCTTCATCTACAGGAGTATCAGATTCGTCGTCGCTAATTTCCACTCCCTTTAATTTCAAAAGGGTCTCCAATTCTTCAAGTTCAGCTGCGACTTCTTCCTCGCCCTTTTCGAGTTCTTCTTCAGGTTCGTCGTCGGGAATTCCACCAATATCCTTGAACATATCTTGATCAAAGAATTGTGCTGCTCTCCTTGAAAGTCCACCTTTCTTCTCGCTTCGTTCAAGATCTGTAAGTAATGGTCGCTTTGAAGGTGCCTCTTCATCAGTAGATTCGTCACTGCTATCCTCTTCTAGCATATTATCATCACTCTCATGACCATCCACAGAGAAGCCTTCCCAATCCCCATCCTCATGCTCTTTTTTTGCTTTCTTTGCTCGGAATTTGGCGTCGGCATCCGATTTTCGATCCTGGTATTGCTCGTACATTGCATCCATCTCTCTGTCGAGCTTGTCTTCCTCTTCGTCGCTTTCTTCACTTTCATCGGACCCCAAACCGCTATCAAGATCTTTCCGAGCACTGGCTTCCGTGAGGATTGCCATCTTTCCCTTGGCAATCTTATCCACGGCGCCTGATTTGTCGATCGCTTTGAGTCCGAACATCGAGCCTTCTCCATTAGGACCTGATTGTTCCAGGCCGATCTCAGTCGGTGCAGTCATATGTAACTGCATTCGCATAACCTCCCTCTGCTTCTTTTCATTCTCTCTTCTTCGTTCACGCTTCTTCCGCGAGCTTTCCTTCTCGCTTAACGCCTGTAGTTCCTCTTGGATCTTCAATTCCTCGTCCATTGACTCTACTTCTGCCACTTCCTCCGGCTCATCGTTCGTCTTTTTTGTTGCCAAACCAAACTTTTCTCGGACTCTCAAACGCCATCTCAATAAGTTTCGGAACTCTTTTCGCCCAAGAACTCTAAGATCAGCGCAGCAGTCTCGAATCTCCTTTGTCGTTTCCGGCAACTTATCCATGGCTGCAAGGGCTACATCCCCATTAGGAGGTTGGGCAAAGCTCAATCGATTCATGGTACCAAGAATCGCGATTGGATCTGTTGTTTGTATGAATTCGCTTGCTGGCACTTCCTTGAACTGCGTCATGTTGTCATCCTCATAACCATCTCTCTTTCTTTTCTTGATCTCCGGGTTGAAGACCTTGGCTTCATTATTTGGCGTGGGATCTGAAAGTTCTGCAAAGACTGATCGGGGATCTAGAAACTTAGGGTCGATCCTTTTAGGTGCTTTGTAACCCCGGCACACGACGAAAATTTCTGCGGAAACATTTCTGGAAGATGGTGGCTTTGTAGCTTCGACCTTGGCGAACAATTGATTGAAAACCCAGAGCAAGCTATTGTAATCCTTGGATCTGAAGACTTTCGTAACAAATGTGCCACCTTCAACGAGAAACTCCGTTGCTAATTTCATAGCTTGAAGAGCCAGTTCGGCTTGATTGAAAGAATCCTGAACCCATGCAGTACCGACATTTGGTGCGCCATCGTGTAGAACTGTATCGGCCTTCCATGTTTTGAAATGCGATCGGATCGTAGCTCGACATTTATCGGTCGTAATGTCGCTCTGGAAGGAAATAACTCGAGGAATTGCTTTGATGGGGGAGAGATCAACTCCGACAATTAGACTGCCTATGGGCATAGTTTCTGCAGCGACTTGACACCATGACTGGGAGGGCAATTAGAGGTGAGTACTGTATATAAAGTGCAGATCAAGTGCAGATAAAATGCAGATAAACTTACTCCTGGGGCTGCGCAAAGGTCCAGCAGGACCTTACTTTTTTCCAAAAATCCATATTTTTTGTTCAACTGGATCAATTTGAATGCAGCTCTTGCCCGATATCCCTTTTCTTTGGCCAACTTATACCACTTGTCAAGACGGCCTTTTCCATGCTTCTTCTGAATACCCATGGTTGCCGATAGAGTCCAATGGATTTGACTGTTGGAGGGGTTGTTAGTCCGATTTACAAACTTCAATCTTTTTTTTCTCTTTCGCCTAGTTCTGCCGAGAATAAGCCGTCGCCTAAACCTGCCTCTTTAAACTCGGTTAGAGCTACCTTATCTTATGTCTCTAGCGCGTCCGCGTTGCAAAGTCGCGAACATGTCAAAGAAAACGCGGGTGTGCAATTAAAGTGGTTGGTGGGAACTCCATTCCATCCAAACTCAATATGTTATGACGTGAGAGGAACAGATCGATGTCATAAACAACTACAACTATGTCTCCGTCCAACAATGATCCCAGCATGGATCCTCCACCACAAGACATACCTACCGGAACTTCAAATCAACTACCTCCTCCAGCTCCTGTTTCTTCAGGTCTACGATTCAATGGCCAAAAAGAAAAACGAGATCCTTCTATCACCCCTCGAAGATTTCGCAAGCTGTTTGAACCACGCTCGCATGGCTCTATGGGCATGACATCTGCTAGAAGAGCATTGTATGACATCACCCACCCGACCAATAACCGTGGCGAGACTCAATCCAGTCCTCTACGGCCTTTCCCAAGCATTGCTGCAGACAGTCCACCAGTATTTCCCTGCGGTCTCAAGAGGAGAAAGAGGAATTATAGGGAGTCATTTCTAGAGGACGGCCGTCCGAGCGGAAAGATTCACAGGCCAACTCTTGCTCAAGATGAATCAGAAGAGGATGCTTGCGATCTACTGTCATCTCCTTGTAGTCGGGCTCTTGAAAAGGCTGGAGCTGGGACACATGAAGAACTTGAAGAGAGATCTGAAGGTGGTGAAGACATTCTGGATTTCGAGCCCCCGAAGCCAATTTTTCGTTTCCAGGATCGTGGACTGGGAGCTCGATTGATGCAGATGAGTATTGGTAATTCAAGGTTCAGAAAGACTCGTCTTGAATATCCTGTCAATGGTATGTTATATCTTCCCGATTTATATGTAATGGTACTAACATCATGCAGATTACCAAGCTGAAACTGCGTCGTTCTACAGTAGACCAGACGATGTCCACGTATCCGTGAGTCTTGTCGGGGGGAGGCGAGCTATACCATTCTGTGTTGTTGGATTACACAGTAAGGACACAACCCCTCCTAGAGACGACCAATTACTGACCTCGAATAGCAAATTCTCTCGTTGCAGTTGGTGACGATGAAGGACGAGTTCGACTATTGGAGTCCGAAGCATTCTCAAGTCCTCCATTCAAACAAGCTTTCATTGGTTTCCAGGTTCATAAAAATGCCATCATTGACATGGCCTTTTCCGAAGATGACGCTCTCGTAGCCACTGCTTCTGGTGATCAAAGTGCGAAAGTGACTGATATGGCAACTCAAACTACAAAATCCGTCCTCCAGAGACACCAAGCAACAGTTAAACAAATACGTTTTCAACCAGGCCAGAACAGCAATAGCGTTCTCGCCACGTCCAGCAGAGATGGACATGTTCATATATGGGATATGAGATGCAGAGGATCCGACGGCCCTGTGATGGACATATATCAACCCTTTGGCGGATTGGCTACAAATTGCGGGCTTATCAATTCTTTCTGGGATGCTCACGATCCAATATCTCGACCTTTCCAACCCGCGACTACCCAAGAAAAAATCTACAACGAAATTGGAGGACGTAAGAAAGAGGTATCCGTCACCGCAATTCAATTTCTACCGCCAGGCCAAGAAAACTTTCTCCTGACTGCGTCCGAGAATGATTCATGTGTCAAATTATGGGACATTCGTGCTCTGAGAGTCAAAGACACAAGTGCAAACCAATATGCTTGCGCTCGCCCGATAGAGAGTCATATACAAAATCGGCATTACGGCATAACATCTCTCAATATGAGTCACGACGGAAGTAGATTCTATACAGTCTGCAAGGACAATACAGTTTATGCTTACTCAACCTCCCATCTAGTGCTCGGAACTGGGCCGGGTCTTGATGGTATAAGCCAAGGAAGGAAGACATCTGCTTCGAGTATCCAGGAAGGATTAGGACCTATTTATGGCTTTCGACATCCCAGACTACACGTCTCATCATTCTATGTCAAATCTGCTATCAGAAAGGCACAGAATGGGAAGTGTGAGATGCTGGCTGTCGGCAGTGGTGATGGATGTGCGGTCTTATTCCCTACAGATGAGAGATATCTTCCGAAAGTACTACGGAGTTCGTTCGGTTTTGGAATAAACGAAAGTGCAAGATCCACTATCGGCACCAGAGCTTCAGAGCGGAGACGACGAGCGGCAGAGGTGGAAAACATAATTCCTATCTCAAGAAATGGAACTGCACTTGTTGGGGGCCATGAAAAGGAAGTGAGCTCTGTTAGCTTTACATATGAAGGAGAGGTGATCACGGTGGACGACGCATATCTTGTACGATGCTGGCGAGAGGGACCTGATGCGAAGGAGTTGAGGGCAGGTGGTGCTAGGGAAGGCGACAGATGGCGTTGTGGATGGGCTGATGTTGACGAGAAGAACGATGATGATGAGGTTTAGATGTTTGGATTTGGTGCATAAGAGTTAAACTCTATTCTCGGGCTTGTTTGAGTTTTTAGCATAAATACCTAGGATAGAAAGATACCCAATAACGCATGTCACATTCAATGATGCATCTTCTCAAGCATCTTAGATCATCATTCTTTTTTTTTTTTTTTTCTTTCTAACTGTGTCTATCTTCCACCAGAATTCGCTGTCTGCAACGCAACATCTCTTGCAAAATTACAAAGAGGCCAGAATGACCCTCCGAATTCCATGTCATACCTTCAAGAAATAATCAACATGTTTCTCAAGATGATTCTTGTGAATGAATCGAAAGAGAACTCACCAATAATTAACCGCAACACAAATCCCCTCCTCCGAACACTTCTGTGACACCTTATGATACCATAATGCAGGCAAATATAACATATCTCCCTGTTCCAACTTAACTCTCACTGGCGTTATTAGACCTTCATATTTCCCTCTTTTCCCTTCCCCTTCTTCAGAATCAGAATCAAAATCAGGATCCCACATAGCAACGGGGATTTTCCCTCCATTTCCTTCTCCACCTCCTTCTTTCCCATTTTCCTGCTTATCCATCACAATCTTCAACCTACGATTATTGTAACCTCGAACATAAGTAGCACCCCTTAATTCCCTTTCCTCTACACAAGCTACAGCAACAGGAGGCAATAAAACGAAATATTTCGAACCAAGGATTTGGACATATATGTTTTGGTAGGGATCTTTATGGAGGGAGGTGGTGGAGAGGGAATTACCGATCCCTTTAAGTCGGGATCTCAGAGTTAGAATTGCAATATAGAGGAGGGGGAAGAGAATGTCTCAAAAGCCATGAAGCATTCCATTAACTCTTAACTCCTGAATGCTTGGCATTTTCTGAGACATTTACATTACCCCCAAAAGCTACCAAAAGGGGGAAACTGCACTCCGAGAATCTGAGTACTTACAGAGGTTAATGGCGTCCGGGACGTCTTGTTGGAGCGCGAGTCGAGCAAAGGATATCTCGGAGGGGATGGAGGGCAAGAGGGGGCGGTATTCGCTATGGATGTTGTCATTTTCTATAGTGTTCTTTTTTTTAGAGGAGAGGAAAAGGGGGATGTATCAGGGGTATCTCACGTGTTTGCGCATATCGAACTTCTCTCTCTTCTCCCATGCTGCTGCTGCCATGTAATTCTTGATGGGCAATATAATCGATGAATGTATCGAATGCCTGCATTTCTTCCCATGGTTTCACAAATACCATTTCGCCTTCTTCGTTTCGCGTTGGACTGTCTGCATTTCTATCCAACCAAAAAAATCAGATCATTCCCTGTCTTCCTTTCTCTACTTGAGATGAGGATGAAGGGGTAAGGTAGGTAGACTTTACCCTTTAGGCGTAACAGCAACATTTACTTCGCTGCCCTTCATCATTTCTTTGAGAGAGGAAATGTTCCATTCTGAGACTGCGGGCCAGTCAGAAGCACCGCGTCGGACGACGAAAGGACGATTTTGAGAGACGAAACGTAGGAATTCGAGGGCGCTGGGTGGGGTGGTGAGAGTGGTTATCTGAGGGGAGTTGAGGTCGTTGTAGGTTGTTAGAAGGTTGTGGATGGGATCATTGGGGGTGGATTCAGTGGGAAGCGGCATGGTGGATGGAGGGGGTTTTTGGGATGAGATTTTCCTGGAGATCAAATTTGACGTCAAGCTTGAAATGCAAATTAATACGTTAATAAATAGATGGACGATGATAAACTTATCTCGTTTCCTCACTAGATCGTTATAGCATGACGAGACATGAGTTAACATGTCATAATCCTAATATATATGATGCTCGCTGCACTAGGTGGGGGGTATTCATCTGCAGAGGACATTCAAGTTACACGCAAGTTGAGTGATTCGTTTTAAATATTAAACATCACTAAAAAAAATTAATACTTACATCAGCCCCGTCAACACCTATGATCCGAAAAATGCTTCCTCTGAAGGGATATTTTAAGACATTGCTTCTGTCAAGAGAACTCGGCACTGACATTTACTTTGATCATGACTATGTACGACCAACATCTCAAGATCGCCGTAAGCGGCAATTGCTTTTCTTCCGTATTTACATTACTACTAATCACTTTAGCCTCGATCACAAAAAGGATCCCATCGAGATGCCTTAGAAGGGCCGAGAAACTCTTTGTGTCATTACATTAGAATGATTTCTCATTAATATCTCAATGTCTCAGGAACTCTTCAAACATTTTAAAGTTAGATGCGTCCGGAAACTCAACTGCCTTTAACACTTAGCACCCGGCTTTCAACTCTACTCTTACTACCTTGTAAGTTGGTAATTGTTCTTTAGCTTCGAAAGTCAGCTCGAGGTTCCCGAGTAAATATCTCTTGGTGCCTTGAATTGAGTTACTGAACTACCTTAGAAACAATGAGGTTTCATTCCAAGTCTTGTTTAGAAGAAATTGAGGTGTCTCAAACATTGCTTTATTAATACCTTACTTAACTAATACTAGCCTTAATATCTTCGGCGGGAACTCTACGATAGCTAACTATCGATATCCAGCCTCGTTGCTTTAGGAGTATGGGCAGCTGTGCGATCTTGTGGTGGACCAGTATTCTCTCGCGATCGAAAAGGGGGAGAACCCACATTTACCGACAAATCTAACGTCGTCATCATTTCAACCTCCTACACTTCGATCTACATACTTACCTTACTACTCAAGCATGTTTACTTGGCATGCTATCCGGCAATTGCTCAATATCGGGGATTCCATGTGCAAACCCCACCTTCGTCTCAAAACCATCGACGTAATACTATTTGATCAACGGCTTCTTGCAGCGCTGTCAGTATCAAGCAGGTTTAGCAGATGCTTTCCTCCCTTTTAGCACAGCAGGTGCACACCTCTTCGGATGTATGAGGCGAGGCTGAACCATACTTAGGATCTCCCCATTGCATGAGAATCTTACTTACCCCTCGCTTGGGTATCTTTAGGGGCTGCTACATATTTTCATACGTCAACAGAATAAAGAGATAGATGACTTCATAACAACCCAGGTTGCTTTTCCAAATCTTTTACATCTCCTCTAACCATTTCTCATTCATAATAACCTGAACTATCTTCAAAAATCCAATTCCCAAAACATGCCTTCCACAATGCAAAAAGCAGGCGAAGCCGTCTCTGGCGCCCTCTTCTCATCCAACCAAAAAACAGAAAGCATGAAGAGAAACATGGCTGCTCCAGTTACGTCTTCTGATCACCCCACTACGGATTTCGGTGTCAAAATTCCCAGTCAGGATATTTGGCTTTCTGCTTCTACGGGCGATCATGTTGGGCCGCAGCTGTTAGAGGATAGCATTGGAAGGGAGAAGGTATGTTGTTTCGCTACTTTCTTCGCTTTAATTTATTTAGGGGGGGTTGGTCGAGGAAAGAGGGGTAAAAGGGAAAGGTTGTCGAAAGGAATCATTAACGTCTTTGGCAGATTATGAGATTTGACCACGAACGTATCTCAGAGAGAGTTGTTCATGCGAGGGGTGCGGGTGCTTTTGGTAGTTTTAAGTTGTATGAGAGTGCGGAGGATGTCACCAGTAAGTACTCGGATTCTCGGAGTACTTTCGCCCCAATGTTCGAAGAGTTTATTCTCATTTGGAGGAGCATTCATATGAATGTTGGAAGAGTTATCCTTATTTTTTGAGACATTCTCCCTCTCGTTCCTCTCCCTTACCTTCCTACTAGTTCCTAATATAGCAGTACTGACTCCGAGATTCTGAATTACAGGTGCAGGAGTAAGCGCTTTCCTCATTCCTTCATTAATTGAATATTAGGGATTTTGAACGTGTCATGTGAATTTGGAACATTACAACACCCAATTATCTTAGAAGATTAGAGTGCTTGTGCTACCTTGCTTTCTCGTTCTAGACTGCTGACCTCCAAACTTCCCATTGCAGGTTTTGACGGATACCTCCCGAACCACACCCGTCTTCGTCAGATTCTCGACCGTTTTAGGATCAAGGGGAAGCGCTGATACCGTGAGAGATGTCCGTGGGTTTGCTGTCAAATTTTACACCGATGAGGGGAACTGGGATATTGTTGGAAATGACATACCTGTTTTCTTTATTCAGGATGCTTTCAAGTTCCCAGATATCATTCATGCTGGAAGTAAGTCATTCCACTCCATATATCTTTGAGCATATTTAATACAATTTAGAGCCCGAGCCTGAAAGGGAGCTGCCTCAAGCGCAAGCAGCGCACAACAACTTTTGGGATTTTCAATTCCTGCACACAGAAGCTACACATATGATGATGTGGGCGATGAGTGACCGAGGGGTCCCACGATCATACCGAATGATGCAAGGCTTTGGTGTCAATACATACACTTTAGTTAACGCTGAAGGCGTACGCTCATTCGTCAAATTTCACTTCACACCTACTCTCGGTGTTCACTCCCTCGTATGGGATGAGGCTTTGAAACTAGCAGGTCAAGATCCAGATTTCCATCGAAAGGATCTCTATACGGCTATTGATATGGGCGTCTATCCTACCTGGAAATTCGGTATCTAGGTTTGTCCTGAGAGTCGACAGGATGACTTTACATTCGATATTCTCGATGCCACTAAGATCTGGTCTGAAGACCTTCTGCCTGTTCGGTATATTGGAGAGATGCAACTTAACAAGAATGTCGATGAGTATTTTATCCAGACCGAACAAGTTGCCTTTTGTACAGCCCACCAAGTTCCAGGTATGTCATGTGTTTCTCTCCCTTTTCAATGACCATGTTGACCATTGATAGGAATCGGCTTCTCAGATGATCCATTGCTTCAAGGCCGTAACTTCTCTTATTTTGATACCCAGCTCTCCCGTCTAGGAGTTAATTTCCAAGAACTTCCCATTAACCGACCCGTTTGCCCAATCATGAATAACAATAGGGACGGCGCACAATTACTCCTAGCAATATCAACTACTATCCGAATCGCAAGTCCACCATGAAGCCTACCACAGAAGTAGAAGGAGCCTATATTGAATATCCTGAGAAAATTGTCGCCATGAAACGCCGTCTCCATTCCGTGAAATTCTCCGAGCATTACAGCCATGCCCAATTATTCTGGAATTCCATGTCTGAAATCGAGAAGGCTCATATCGTTGCCGCGCTGGGATTTGAATTGGATCATTGTGATGATCCAGTGGTGTATGAGAGAATGGTTGAGAGATTTTGTGATATCTCACTTGATCCCGCTCAAGCTATTGCTGAGAAAGCAGGCGCTCCTACACCTACTAAAGCAAGCACCGCCAACCACGGAAAGAAAGCCAAGAATATCTCTCAGATGGATTTCACGCCCGAAGCAATGGGATTAGAGCCCACCATTGCATCAAGAATGGTAGCAATCATTATCGCTGACGGCTTCAATCTCACTGAATACGAAGCTGTCAAAGCAGCTTTGAGTGTAGTGGGTGCGTTCGTGTTTACGATTGGACCGAGGCGACAGCCTGTTATTCCTTTAGGGGGTGGCAAGGGTATCGCTCCCGATCACCATTTTGAAGGTATGCGCAGTACCATGTTCGATTCTCTTTATATCCCTGGCGGCGAACATGTTTCTACGCTTCTGAGACAGGGTAGAGTGGTTCATTGGGTGAGGGAGGCCTACGGGCATTGCAAAGCTATCGGTGCTACAGGCGAAGGAGTCGAACTGGTGCAGACGGCTTGTAAGATTGAAGGTATGTCGTTTAGTAGTACGAATGAAGAGGTTGTGGATAGTTATGGGGTTGTCACGGCAGCGGGATTGGGTCATGTAACGAGGAGTGTGAAGAAGGGATTGGAGATGGTGAAAGGGGCTAAGAATTTCGTGGATGCGTATGCGTGGAATATCTCACAGCATAGGAATTGGCAGAGGGAGCTGGATGGGCTTACCGCCATGGTTGCTTATTGAGTTGAGATGGTGAGTGGTATGTGTTCAGTGCTCAGTAGGTAACTTAATATGGAAATTGTTCCCTCATAGTCTTGTCTTTGTGTTTAAATGTCTCAATGTTCATTCTCACAGATAGAATATCCCCTCTCTGGTTTCCCCCCTTTCATTGAAAAATAACCACATAATTA
Organism: Chlorencoelia australis; assembly: GCA_003988815.1. NCBI lineage: Eukaryota > Fungi > Ascomycota > Leotiomycetes > Helotiales > Cenangiaceae > Chlorencoelia > Chlorencoelia australis. The sequence continues at coordinate 21,874 of QYAN01000074.1, read as the reverse complement.
ATTTTTGTTGATTAGCTATCTAATAAAAAGATATAATAGTTCCTAGCGCTGACTAACCGAATGGGTGTAAGAAGGGGCAAGAGTATTATCGAAAACCATTCTTGAAATCTGTAAGTTCAGCCTTCACTACTAACTTTCCATTAAGCTCCTTTATACCATCTCCCCACCACCATTCATACTCCATTCCTCTTCCCCTTCAGATCAACATCCACACAATTATCGTACTTCCAATGTGTACATCTCACATATGTTGATTTGTTCACGCCGTTCTTCTTTGTGACTCTATGGCACCATCTGTCTTAGACAGAAACACAAGAAGCGAGAAAGTAAGGAGGAAATTATAGGATCAGGAGAAGTAAATCTTTGAGAGGGCTCGCAGCAGATGGAGTATTCGTCTGAGGGATTGAGAGACATGATGATGGGAGTTGGAGATACTTTTGGGCGGTTGGAAATGCTGGAAAGGGATATGGAGATGGTAGAGGTTTTGGGTGTTATGTGTTTTGATTGAGAATCAGAAAGTACTGCAATTTTGAATATGGGTTTGAATAACGATCATAGCTAGCTGTTCCACTCGTCAACATTCACCAAACCCTTCCACCAAGCATTTATTGATGAACCATTCAGAAAGCTAGTATACTGTAGCTGTAATTCGTAGCAAATCACATTCAGAAAACCTCGACCGCGATCAAGAGCGAATTGAAATACGCAGCAAAAAACCTTCAAAAACAGACCTTGCTGACCGCGGTCAAGAGTAAGACAAAAAGAGCCCTCAAAACTCTTATCGGTTTCAATGGCTGTATCCTCATTTCTTCATTCTATGCTTCTATCATCATGTAGCATGCTCCATAAACTCCCCTCCTATATGTATAATACCAATACAATTAATTCAATAAATCAGCACCACGGAACGATAAATGCCCCGTTACACTAAGCCTGGTAAATATAAGAACTTCCATCTCGCTCCAGATAGTCTTTCTCAATTAATTCTGCGTATTGCTATTAGCATATCATGTCTGAATAAGTCAAGAAAATAGGGTACATACTCTCAATATTAGCCTTAATCTCTGGTATCTCCACCGCTCCTCTTGACTTCGTTTGGCTAATAACCTCAGCTACCAAATTCGCATGCGTTAATTCCTTCCTCGACTTCATGATTCTCACAATGGCAGCTTGAGTTTCATACTGCCTATCTTGCGCAACCCGTTGATGCGTCTCCTTGTTTTCTTCTTTCGTCTCTTTCAACTGAATCTGGTTGATTTTAATCCTGTATTTCGGATCCGTGAAATTCAGGTTGATAGTAAAGGTATCCGTAGGATTCACATCTCGACCCTTAGGATGTTTGGTAAGAACTCGAAATTTGCCGCATGCAAGAGACTGAAGTGTTCGTGAAAGTTCGCGATCTTCAAGTCCGGTGGCTTCGGCGAGATCATAATAGGAGAGATTTCCATCAGGCTCGATGTCGTTGAAAAGCACCAGGACGATGGCTTGAAAGGCGCTGACAAGCAGTTCCTTTTCAGATTTGTTGAACCTAGCCTTGACTACACTGTGGGCAAGAAAGTGTTTCCAAGTTAGGCGGCGACCAGTATGTTTGTGCGCGTAATGACGGTCGTATCTCTCAATTTGCTTTGCCACCGCGTCTGGTATCTTAACCTTCACGTCCGGATATGTTGGCCAGGCTGCATTGGATAAGACAGTAACCTGAAGATCTATGGATGGTTTGCTGCTATGACTGATCGACTCTTTGTAGGTTGCCACCTCATCCCGAGCCATATCTTGATCTTTAAACATCTGCTCAAGATTATGGGTGAAGCTGTTACCACATTCGACCCGGAGCTTGGCAAGCATGTTTCGCTCAGCATCCTTGCTTGCACTTCGACCCATCAAAAGACGTCTCGCAAGATCCTTCTTGTAGAAGGCTTCAAAAACATCTTTGCCTTCAATGAAGCGGAAGAGCTCAAGTCCTTGGTCCAGTTGCCGATCAAGTTCCGCATCCTCATCACCTGTACTGGATTGGCCACGTTTTTCAGCCTCATCTCGATCGATAGCATCGGACAATAGCGAACGGGGAACGGCTTTAAGACCACCGCGGAGTAGTGAGTCGAGATATTTGGCGATCATCTCCCCCACTTTAGAGTTGCTTGTACCCCAAGCCAAAGTATTCTTGCTATCGTTGATGAATTTACCGAATGAATCCCGTAGACGGCGGGTAAAACTTTCGTCTCTGTTGAATGCGTCTCGAATGATAATATCTTGACTTTTCTTCAGCTCCAGTAGTCGCATTACCATCTCATCCACTTTCTCCTGGTCTTTGACGATTGCTGAACCGACGTAAACCATGTAATCTGCCCAGGGTGCCATGAGCTTCGCTTGGATATTAGACAAGCAGAGCAGCTTGTACAGCTTTTTGAGTGACTCAACTGCGTTCTCCTCGAGAAGTTTTGAAACAGCGTTTGAATCAAGAAGAATATCGGCGCGCTTTTCTATCACAATTCTATGAGCTGAATCGAGTAGAGATCTTTTTGTAGTACTGTCGAAATTGTATGTGTCACAACGTAGAGACTCTCTTTCCAGGATATTATCACTCGCAGTTATGTAGTCCCTCAAGGAAGAAGACGCCCGTTCCTGTGCAAAGTGCTTGATGTATTGGCGGGAATTCTCCTGAAAGTTGTTCTCGAAGTATAGAATATAGATGCCAAGAATGTGAAGGGTGGCGATCGATGCCCTCAGCAGGACCGGGTCAAATAAATCGTTCTGCCCATCTCGATCGCAGTTGATAATCTCGCAAACCCCCATTATTGCTTGTAATCCTAAATCGCTTAGCAGCTTCCCCTCCCCTCTGCCCTTTTCGAAAATAGTCCTGCGGAACTGCCGAATCCCCATATCTTCTAATTGTGGCAAGTCTTTGGCATTTAGTAGATATGCTCGATCGAGGTAGCTGAAGATGGACCGTATTTGTATCTAGATGGTTATGATCAGCAAGTCTCTCCCAAACCAACATGTCGGCGGTCTGATCTTACCAGTTGGTCCCTCCATTTCTCCCAAGCTAACTGCACGGCTCGCAGGCAGTCTGCCACCCTCGACCCGTTGCTGGTACTGGCATATTGCAATATAGTCCCCTCAATATGGGTCTGACAACGCCTCTCAAGATGCTTAAATAGCTTCGGGGCCTGGCCATACCGACACGTTGCTTCAACCCCTCTACACAGAACCTCCAGCGGTGCCAAAGGCGAGCGTCCATCGAAAAGAGAGGTCAGCGCAGCGTCTAGCTCATTCCATGTCTTCTCATAGTACTGATCCACGTCCTTTTGGGGGGTCTTCCGAAGATTCTTAATCACTAATTTCTTTGCGCCAGTGTGTGGTTGAAAGTTTGACGGCCTTGTCAAGTCAACGAAAGCCTGCCGCGGTTTGATGCTTGTACTCATATCGCTTTGTAGCTCAATGGGACCTGAAACACTTGTATGTTTCTGTCTTTTCGCAGTCGGGGTAGATGTAGAGATAGGTCTTGAGTTCGATGCGAAGCTATCGTGCTTGGATGCAAGGGCGTTTCGTTGTGAGGCAAGTGGACTGGTGGCTTGCTGGTCGTGGAGCTTTCTTTTGCTGAGGCTAGCAGGTTTAGACGAGCTGGGTAGGTCCTTGTGAGGCTGCATTGGCTTCAATTGGTCCTTTAATGGACATGCAGTTAAATGCGCATGCGGAGACGTTGTTTGTTTGCTTCGATTGTATGTAGTATGCTAGTATGCAGAAGAGGGGACGGATTTAGCGGTGTTATATGTAAATGACTGGGGGACTTGCTGATAACTGTGGATATTGGCTTTAAAAGTTTTCCAACTTGCAAATGAGTTACGTCTGAATTTCAGCAATAGGAACCAATTTATCAGAGGCAGACATTTTTTGGACTCAATACAAGATGCTCCCTTTTGGAAATCACGTAGGTGACGCGAAAAACAGGAATGGGGGCGATAAGGGAGATGCTGTATTAGCCGAGGAGCTCAATCGCAGGAAGGGGCTTGGTGTATAAGTCGAATATTATTTCGTGATTTGGCAGTCGCTCGTCGTGTCTGGTATATACACCGGATGTTTGACAAGCTCACAATTGAGAACTATATGTCTGCATTGTTAGAGCAGTGTACCGGATTTCATATAGCAATGGGAACGGCCCAGATGTCATTTAATTTTTGTTCCCCCTATCTAGACTAAAAGGTATCTAATCTATCTAACCCAAATACAGTTCAAGTGAAAGACCTCAATGAAGGTCTAGTTTTCGTTATAGTCTGTTCTTCAAACTGGTCGAAGTTAGTAATGATACTTGTGCTAGGTGGCAGGGTTACTCACATCAACGAAGCCTGTGACCACCATGAGGAGCATGAATGAGTTCGCTAGGTCATCAATGCTCTGGTCTGGTAAATCCTTGCCAACTCCAAGTCCAGCAGATCTTTTCAGCACGGCAAGAATAGATAGCCGATTTTCAGACAAAAAGCTTCGACCTTGATCTAGAGTCTGCTGGTTTTGTGATCCACGACTCACGATCGCCGAGCAAATAACCCGCATAACTGCTGCCAGTAAGGTGTAATGTCTGCTTGCGGCATCTGGATCGCTCAAATCTGGGGTTTGTTAGCAGGTATATCTGTTAAAGTATGGATGAGCATCATCCTACCGAGGTCTAGATCGGGATCGACTGCGAATAGCTTCGAAACCTGAATAGAGTAGAAGAGACCAGCGTTCAGCACAATTGCTGCTCCAGAACGGGTTTGACATATATGGACAAGAAGCGCGAGTCTTGCATGGAAGTCTTGTAAATGCAATGAAGCATCTGCAAATGTCAGCATGGTAAGCCCCAAAATCAAGAAAAGAACTTTACCTAAAAGTTGTGTCTCATGCAGATCATTTGCAACATCCTTTATGGAGTGTACGAGTATGCCGATGAAGTTTAGACGATTGAGGGACTCGATAATGTATTTTGAATTCTCACGATCTGCCATTTGGACGAAGGAACTTAGGAGAAGCAAGGCTGCAATTCTGCAGGTTTTTTCGCCTGCAAGAGCATCATCACAAATCAATTCAATCAAACGTTCTCCAGCTGCTTTGACAGTTTGTGTGCTATGCCGACTTTGAATTCCATCAATCCCGCCGGTGTGATTAGCGATGTTGACAGTGATGTCTGATACACCACTTAAATAGCGAAATCCGATGCTGTAGAAGAGTTCCTTCAAAGCACCATTAGCGCCCACAGAGGTAATGGCCCTTAAGGATACTCGGAACAGATAAAATAGTCTGTCACTAACGAGCTCTCCCAGATCGCCCTTCTTGAACGCTTCGGAGTTCAAATTGAGGCTGAACAGTAAAGCCTTGACGAGTCGTGCTAGTTCCATAGCCTCAGCAGAGTTTTCTAGGTTGCTCTCTAATCTCGGTAATATTTTCTGTAGTGTCTGAAGCATGAATTGAGTCTTGATTGCATCATCAAAATCTCCAGTCTCAACCATCACGAGTAATAGTTGAACCCATGCTTGAAGTACCTTAAGTCGTGATGCCCAAAGCCTCTTTATCTGATTGTCCACACAGTAGAAATCAATCAGATTTTGGGCTTGTGAATTGAAAGTAGCCTGATCTTGAGAATCTTCAAGCCATTTGGTATTTGCGAGCTCAGCGCGTCTTAGCACAAGAAGCTCTTCCAATTTCGATATGTTGCAAGTAACCAATGAACCAAAGCTGTCATCTTGCTCCTGGCAAATGTCGATGTTAAATTCCTTGAACCAAGCCAACTGTGGCGCTTGCGATGGCGGCTGAAACTCAAGCTCCATGAAATCAAATAGATCAAATATGGCGAACCGTGCTTCTTGTCTATTATCGACTGTGATCGATCCAAAGAGTGTCTGAAAGATTCGTTCTTTCAGAGTTGGTGAATGGCTATACGCTACTAGATGTAACTCGATAGAAATATATTGGAGGACTGCTGCACGCGAACATAGAAAGTCCGACAGACAAGAGGCAGATGAAGATACTAGGAATGCTGGGTTGTCAAGCTCAAGACCGTCCCATAACACCCCTGGCTCTATCAGTTTCTGGTCCATGAAAAAGTCAAACAAAGTATCGTGTGCTCTCATTTCGATCATAATGTCACCGGACGACAACGGGGATTGCCACAGCAGCTTGAGCAGTGTAAGACATTTGTACTTAAGCGAGACGAGCCAAGAGGTGACGCTGTAGACATCACTACTAGGTGGAATATTGATAGCCAAATCCCGGATGGAGTGAAACAAAGACACTTGGTGACTGAAGGGACTCTCAGGATCAATATCTATGTGATCGTTTCTGCACCGAAATCCAAGGATGAGATGAGCTATCGTAGCTTGGCCAGGACAAGCCTGGATAGATGCAATAAGAAAATCCAAGATTTGCACTTTGATTATGTATGAAGACGATTCGGGTCCTTGCGTATCCTCGATATTGGCCTCGATCTCATTGAGCAGGGCTCTGGAAACGGCGTCAACGACGCTACTCTCTTCAAGGACAGCAATAGCTTTGTTGCGGTCCACACGTCGGCCTAGACCTACGTTAGGAACATGGGCTAGCCGTGGAGAGGCAGAGAGTTTCTCGAGGAGTTTGAGCGAAGCAATAACCAAGTCCGGATGGCCAGAACTGCAGTAGAGACCTAAATCAGGGATAACATGGAGATGGTTTAACACCCCATCTTCAAAACATGCGTAGGCGGCACTCGGAACGGGGTTGCGTCGATGAGTAGGCTGTAATTTGATGATCGGTCGCACAATCTCTAAATACGTAGACTGAAGATCCATTATTAGAGTAACAGCATGTATTCCACGTAAAAGGCACATGACTAATGCCGAGTCTGGAGCGGCTTTAGCAACTTCGGTAACATCCTGGTGGAGGATAGCAAATAATGCCGCGATGACATTTGAGTTGAACATCCATTCCATTACTCTCGAAAAGGGGTGAAGGCAGACGTATATTTGCAGGTCAGTCGTCTTGATGGCAGTGTCAACCATGACGTTAGATCTATTGGCAAATATCACCAAATCTTCGTTAAATGTCTCTAGGCAGGTAGTGATGAAGTCCAAGCAGGTTAATTGTAAGATTCTCAGGCTCAAAGGGTCGATCCCCTCCTCTATTCGAGTTCCGAACACATGACTAACGGCGAAGTCCACATAAGGCTCAATGCCAGGCATCCGACTTGACGAACCTAAGTTTTCCGGGAAAGGCAGGCCATCGTTTAGTCCAGTATCTGCTTCATATGGGGATACAAGTGAATGTAACAGTTGTATGAAGGCATTTGGCTCTTCAAACCCTGTAGCACAGCTGCGCAATATGGCTTCCACAGCAGATGAGGATGTTGGCACTGCATGTGTGGGCCTGGAGATACTAGATCCATGAGAGTAGCCACCCGAAACCCACAAATCAAGGTTTGTCCACATGTATTCACCCACTTGCTTTGTTTTGTGGCTGAGCAAGGATCGGAGCGCTGAAAAGGCACATGCCCTAAAGCGAGGAGGTATGGAACTACTTACGAGATGGAACAGTAGCTCTACAAGGTGAAAAGAAGGATGCTGCATCAAATACGTTCTTGCATGAGGGCTTTCAGCACAGAGTTTAGCAATCAGTCGAAGGAAGCCCTCTAACATTATGCCAGTATCTGGTTCCAGTTCGATGTTGTCGTGTGTTAGCCTTCCAGTACGGAAGGATTGAGCTTGTGGCACCGGTTGTTCACGAAGTTTATCCGTATAGAAGGTCAGCTCTCTGAATATTAAGTTCCAAGTCAAAGCATTGCTTCGCTTCATCCTCCCCGGCTGAGGATTGTCGTCTAGAAGAAAGTCGTGAGCCGCATCTGCACATTGCTCGTCCTGTGAAATAGCTTGGAGCATCTCGCAAAACGCAGTGACAAGTGGTGTAGAGGCTCGTCTGGAGACCCAGTGCATAAATCCAATAAGCACTCCATCTGGAACATCCCAGAAACCCTCAAGGGCTGCCTTTGGACGACCTTCAAAGGAATATGAGATGATGACAATAAAGCGTTCGAGATCTAGATTATGCTCATGTTCATGGCTTTGCTGACGCTGCTCGTCTTCATCAATCCGAAGCTTTCTTAAAACATTTGGTAAATTAGTAATGAAACTCTCGATGAATGCTTCGAGCTGCTCCATAAGCGCATCCTGGAAGAAGTCGGAAAAGGTGACGGAGTCTAGCGACATGATCGGAGTTCTTTGTTGGAGCCACGCTCGCATACCATGGCGATATTGGTCGTACCAGTCCAACGGCCTAACATCCGCAGATAGGGCGAGTATGAAATCAAAAGCGCCATCATTTAACGCCTCTGAGAAGTGTTGTGAGCGGGCTTTACTTTCTGTACACCAAATTAGTATCGAAGCAATAGTAGTGACCGTATGTATGACTGACCTTCCTCTAGATTGAAGTTTTGTAATGATCCGTCATAATGCTCCCCGAACCAGCCCCCATACTCGGCTAACCACCATGCTCTAAATGCGGCGTGGACATAGGTCAGTACCCAGTTATCCTGATCTGGTTTGTTGAATTTATCATCCAGGTCTTTGGCCTCTTGCAGGGTCCCACCACCTTCAGGAGAACCAAAGCGAGATATACAAGCAGCAAGTGCAGGAAAGTAATGTACTATTGAAGTTTGTTAGCTCGGAATCAGAAAAACCCATATATTCAAGCTGGAAATGATGATGTTACTGCATCAAATAAGCTAGTTGCCTTACCTAAGAGATTGTCATATTTATCTGCCTTTTTGACCGCATCCAAGAGCAAATCAAAGTCAGCCACCACTGAATTATTTGCTTTCACCAGCTGCAATATGATGACGCCTAGCACTTCATGCTGCTTTACAAGACTGGCATGCTGATATTCCATGATTTCTAAAAGCTCCGGCTGTTCTTGGCCCAGGACTGAGGCTCTGCTCAACTTGTCTGCAACTTTCTGGAGCCATATTTTTATATCGCCCATACTAGAGAGGCACTTTCGCACAAATGTAGAAGGCGCATTTCCAGGCAGAACCATTAATGCGGCCGTCTTCTCTAGGAAAATATCTCTTGTGGCATCGTCAACCACGTCCACGTTGGTCGAAAGCTCAAGTAATAAGCGTAAGCAGTCCAAGAGGGTTTTACGTCCCTGCTGAAAACGAATGATAGAGCACGAAAGGGCCGATCTTCCCGTAGCAAGTGCAGTATTCTGAGAATCAAGAAATATTTGGGCGGCTTCGATTTCGTCTAGGTTCAGCTCGTCTGCGAGTTGCATAGCGCCCTGTTGGAATTCGTCGTTGATCGCATACTCCTCATCATCCCGCTTCAGCTTCCCTACGGATTCAAATTAGCTTCAACAAGTATAGCTAGGCCAGGAGCAATTTCAAGTACCGGTTGCAACACTCTTCCTACTTTGTTCACTTCGATCCTTCTTGTCCAGCAAAACTCGGAATGCGTCGATATGCCCATCTAATTGGGCGTGTAGGCGATCGAGATTAGAGAGACGAGACTCAGAGAGAGCCAGAAGGTCGGCGTGTAGAGCTTGGAAGCTTTCTAGGCTATTAAGCTGCTCCGTCATGATTGAGGATGCGCTGCAGCTCGGAATGCAGTGTAGACGGGTGATTGGTGCTGCATATGACAACAGCTATTCTAGAGTAGACACATCAATCCTTGAAAAGACCGTATCCAGTGTGTGAGATGCTGATGCGGGTCAGTAGTCGCAAATTTGATTCGAAAGTGATTTAAAAAATTCAACAAGTGAAGCTCTGCTGCACGCGAAAAGCGCGCTTCGTTCCGAGCAGCCTTAAGACGAGGCTGCAGAATCGGAACTGCAAAAAAGAAGACTCCTAATCTAGCCGATGCTAGAATCGAACCCAGATTGAAATAGAACTGCATGCTTCTTTCAATGACGATTTCCTCGATCTCTGATGTTTATTCCTTTTCCAAATAATTTAATTCTCGCAAGTTGAGGACTAAGGCGAACATTAAGGCTACCTTAAATCCATTCTAAGACTTCCTTTCTCGCCCCAATCCCCAAGTCAGTCAGTTCAAAAGACGTCCCGTCTCGCAGAGCTCAGATGCCCTTTCGTCGTTTATTGAGTCAGAGGTGCCAAAGCTCTCCAGTATAGGCCCATGAAGAGGTGGAGTCCGACTTTCCAGTATAAGCCCATCAAGAGGTGGAGTCCGACTCTCCAGTATGAGCCCATCAAGAGGTGAAAAGCGAATCTCTACTCTACTACGTAAGGTCTCTCTACTCCTAGAACTATGCCACCATTAATTCAATCAGTGGAGTTGCGGAAGCCGAACATCACCGACAAAAAAAGGCAACAGCATTTAGATGGTAAGCTGTGCTATTCACAAAAATGCTTTTCTCCTGACGTTTAGGCAGGTTTGAGAACAATCTTCGATGGGCCACATAAAGCCGCTAATCTGTGAGATATTTGCCGCTACTACTCTCATCCTTAGATAATTCCTTGCTAATTGTTCTTAGAGACAAACTCCCTGATGCACTGTATCACCGAATCTACGAAGTCGTCTTCAAAGCCGCACTCGATGCTAAACAAAAGTACAACTCGAAGAAACCGCAGGGTGCTGCCGAAGATGTATTGAGCATCTGTGCAAAGATCCTCTCCACGGTCTCAAGAGCTGGTATCTATACATTGAAATTGAAGACGGCTAAAGCAGTTATTGATCACATCATCCAAACTATACCCGGACGAAATGGCTGTCACTATCTTGTCCCACTTGCTCATCATTACCTCCAGGCGCTGAGCATTATCCTCAAGCACGGCCCCATTTCAGAACGTCTAGAAGTAGAGAAATGGTCGAAGCTTGTTGATTTCTGCCTAAAGGGCATTGAACGCTATACGGGTGTTAGCGACGAAGAGTCTCTAAATCTATCGCAGAGCTTTTCTAGCCATAGAAGTGGTCACGTCTCAGATTCGGGAACGAACTCCGCCGGAGTTGGAAGTAAACATGCTCTTGGTATCGATGTTTCCAGACAGAATACCGAGGATCTTGTGCAGTGTTTAATATCCCTTGTCTCTGTTGCACACGCTCCGCTTCTCTCGAAATTCGACGTCATATCAAGCGCGATTATGCGCCTTTTGCGATGCCTAGGCTCCAACGTGATCCAGCTACACCAGTTGAGTCTTTCTCTTATGAATGCATTATTATCTTCTATACGCGAAGATCATACTTCCTTTGTGCAATCCATCGCTCGGGAGTCAGTTCCCATCATATCCCGTTTCTGGCAAGGAAAGGCTTCGGAGATGCTCAACTCTGTACGAGATGAGATATTAATTTTATTCTTTGGCGTACATCTTCATCTAGAGAGCAATGTCGTGAACGGTGACTCTTCAGATCTAATCTCGGACTTAGCTGGCCTCTTAGAGATCATGAAAACGGAATATGCGAGACGTATTGATCGTCGGGATCAACTTCAACTAGATGACCTTCAAATATCGGACCTCAGCCCGGATATAACAGTTACAGGACCTTTTCGACTAAATGTTTGCTGGTTGAGACCTCACGTTGGTCGCCCCGGTGAACGCAACTGGGCAAATCTACTTATGATCGGAATACTCGAAAGACTGTTGAGACTCGGTGACCAGAAAAGAAAGGTAACCGAAGATGCTGAGCAGATGAATGCTCATGAAGAACATCCTCGGAAACGTCGACGCGTTGTCCAAGATTCTGATAGACTGTTCGAGCCTCTGAAGTCCAACGATGATAAGGTGCGAATGACGGGGCTTCAGATCCTGCCGTTTGTACTGCAAGACACTCAACTTCCGGTTTCTCAACTTAACGAGTTACTCAATTTGTTAAGCAGTTGTGCGTCTGATAGGCATATAACCATATCATCTTGGGCCTTCCTAGCACTTGCAAGGTAATAAATCTCAATTCTTAGACTCCTTCGAAGCTAACACTGTTTCAGTTGCAGTCATCAAAAAGCTATTTCCGACGTCACGATAGATTGGATACCGTTTTGGCATGCTGGTGCTAGATCTGTGACTTTTCCTGGTACATGTCGTGCTGCTGCCGTTCACCTGCACTCAATACTGGCCAAAGGACTGATACAGTATCATGACATCGGCGAAGACGTGAATGCGATGATTACTGCTGCTGATCTCTGTGGCCCTGTACTAATCTGCGATTCATCAATGTTCCTCATGATGCATTTACTACATGTCAACGTCATCCAGGCCCCTGGTGCTAGCCTCGTTGCCTGCCAACACGTAATTCGCTGGCTTTTCGCCCGATGGCACCCAGGTCTGTAATTATTCTTAGGAATGAAGCAAAGGCTAATTGTGTTGTAGGCGATAAATCCTTAGCCGCTCATCATGCTATACATATAAGCCCATATGATTTTGTAGCGGTATTGAGGACAAGTCTTGGGTTGTTCAGACTGCCCTCGTCTTGCGTTGATATGACCGCGTGGGGGTCAGTCGCCCAAGCTTGGCAGCGACACTTGCAGACTGAAGATGTTATTCGATACCTCCTACTTTTGGACGATGTTCCAATGAAAACAATATCCTTTTCTTGCTCTTCCTGTCCACAGTATGCTGGTTCAGATAGCGTCGTTTCACTGTTGGATAACTCACACTTCTATTCCACGCGGCAGCTCATCCTCGAATTCCTGCTTGCAAAGTGTAGTGGAATCCTTCAGAATTGGGCAGAGAATACTGTTGATCGTTCGTCACAAGTGTCACCTGATTCTTACCGTACAGCAATTTTTGCATGCATCATCTCTTCACTTCTACTTCCTCATTTTGCTGATGGGATATTGCCGCAGGCTCCCGTGCTAGAACAACAAGTCAAGAACTTAGAGGAGAGGCTACTTGATTTCCTCTTCGATGCAGACGCGATAGGGAGCAATTCACTTTTCAATATCCTTTTGCAATGCGCCCAACCATATATTCCTCTATGTGGATCAGCCCATTTCATTCGGATGTCTGAGCAGAGTCCCCATCTGCTAAATCTTCTAGTCCTCATTTCAGAGGAGCTTGATCGGCGGCGCCAATTCCTCACCTCCCTACCATCCGGTGATAATGACGACCTGATGGATCTAGATGCCGATTTTTCGACCGAGAGAAGACAGACCCAAACGGGCATACAGAGAGTTGACATCCCACGCCTCGAGCTGGCGCTGAGCATGAGTACTGCATCTTTCTGTTCGGTTACTAGCGGACGCTTATTGCTACTTGCTGCAATGAGCCAGAAACCGGAATCTACTACTAAAGTTCCCACATCTTTCGTAGATCAGTTGCTTTCTTTTACGGATGAAGAAGTCTTATCATGCCGCCGATTGCTGCAAGATATCATGAAATCAGATATTGTCTTCGATACCTTAGATGCGGTCCGACTTCTGGAACGCATCGGTAGAATTCTTGGTACAGCCGACTTGAGATCATCCGAGGTCGCTAGGGTGGTATGCTTAGATGTCCTCGTTGGCTTTGCGCCTTTGTGGTCAAACTTAGACAAGAGCGAGCTTACAAATGCTGCAAGGGAATTATACGAATGGTTTATTGCTATTGTCGATACGGACACTGTGTCGCCAGGGGTACAAAAAAGCATTGCGAATTTACTCCTAGTGCTATTACGAATAAACGAAGACTATGGAAATGACTTCTCCATTCCCTCTCCCAGGACTAGCCTTTTAGCCCTTCTATCAAAGGGGAATGTATCCGTCAAGTTCTTCATTGGAAAGCAGCTTCCCAACATCTTTAACCTCTTTACACTGAAAGTGCATGATGAGATATTTATTGACGTGCTGGAGGTTCTACCTTCAGATTCGAATTGGATAGAGGGCATTGCTTTCCGCCTTTATGTTTTTGCCAAACTGGCATCTAGATGGTCCACTCTTTTACGACGATGCATCTACCACATTTTCGAAACGCCTCCGAAGATACCAGAGTGTACTCAGCATGCAACGAAGTGCTTGTCTGAGGTTTCTTCTACTCTCGATGTCAAGAACCCTCAAGAGCTCTTTTCTTTATTCGCTCCTCAAATACTTTACACTTGGCTAGAAGCAGATATGGTCGAAGAGATCCCGTTTCAAATCTTTGGCTTCTCTAGTCTTCAAAGTCTGCTAGAATCTGTCCATGATGAGGCAACGGCCATCTTGATCATGCGTGGTCAGGATGACGCAGTGGAGCGCTTGGCTGATCTTCTCGAGACGTCCGAAAACGACTTGCTTTTGAAATCCTTTCCTAAGGTCGTGGCTTACTCGCTCGGAAGCGACATCAGCATAATTCCATCGAGCTCGGGATTATCGAGTTCAAAAAAACTGCCAGGTGTAAGAAGGCGCTTAGGCAAAGACCCATTTCTTGAACTCTTGAACTCACACCTTGTGGAGACACTCGCCATCTTGTTCAAAACAACCGACCCTAATGAATACGACGTAGAGAAGATTTTTGCACATCATGAAGAGCTTACTTACGCAACTGCGATATTGAAAAACATTCATTCTCTGAGTGCTTCCGATGTAGTCTTGCCTCCTAACCAGCAGCCTTGTGTCAAAACGAAGTTCCTTCCCGACCAAATCAATTATCTGTCAGATCTAACTCAGCACGAAACCCAAGATCTGTACACGCCTGCTCTAGTCACATTCATCGCAGGAAATCTCTTCGATAGCATACATCCAGCCTTAGGATCTCTTTATGCTTGCTCCGTCTTGAGAAAGCTCCGAATACTCATATCGCTTTCAGGAGACTCTGCGATTCAAGGCTATCCACTCGAGATGATTTTACATTCCGTCAGACCCTTCATCACGGACCCCGAATGTGCAGATGATGCCATTGGTATTGCACAATATCTGCTCAAAGCTGGTTATACTTACCTTTCGGAGACGCCATCGTTTGTTGCTGGTATTCTCCTCGCCATCCTAGGCTCTTTAAGAATATTTCTTCAGTCAACTCAAGCCAGCACAACCCAAGATACCCAGCATACATTGACAATGTCAAAAGCTGAGCAATTCCATTCCTGGATTGGCAAGTATGCATCTAAGTATAAATCACCTAAACTAAATGGTGATTTAAGTTATGATTTTCAATCAATTATTCGATCAGCTCATAGCATTCGCTCGGTTGGTAACGCTGAAGTCGGCACTGTAGAAAGTACATTCTTGTCCCAATTGCTTGAAGACGAAAAGGCCAATGGCAAGCTATTAACTGACCCGTCAAGGAAACTCGCGCTAGCCACACTTTGCTCAGAATTTGAGTGCCCAACTTCGTTTCGAGACGACATATTTGGCCCAGATGATCTCGCTGTCGCAAATGCTGCTGTCGTTTGGAAATCCTGCAAGGGTGATTCGGTCAGTAAACAGTACCTGTCCTGGGCCGCTAGGATCCTTGGCAGGGCATTTGCCGCATCTGGGCACATCCATCAAGAGCTTCTGCAGGAATCTACTTTGTCACCTACCAATAAGCTGCCAGCTGGTGCCGTAAGCTCTAGGTCAGGCATACTCAGCCTCGTGGCGGCGTTGACTTTAGCGAACGACCGTCGAACAGTAGGCCTAGCTGAGACTGCGTTGCGTGATATCGTCACAGCGTGTGACGAGTCTCTTTTTGAAGCATGCCAGCAGAGTCTGCCGCCTTCGCTGTTTATGGCGTCAACGTGGTATCCCTTTCAAACTCCATTATCGGATAGAACGGTCAGCATAGAAGGCGTTGATAATCCCTTCAGCATCGATTCAATCCTACAACCATTATGGTTGAGGGATTTTTCTATAACTTTAGCTCGACTTGTACCCCAAGACCCAGTTATGCAAGCATTGACGCCTATTCTGCAAAATGTACCGGAATTTGCTAGCAAAGCATTCCCCTTTATTCTCCACCTTGTTCTGTCCATAGAGTCAAAGGGTAAGAGCCATGCAACAAAGAAAATTTCCAACGCGTTTGTGACTTGGTTTGCAAGCAGTCAAAACATGAATAAAAACAATTTGAAGATTCTTCTCAATTCAATACTATATCTCCGCACGCAGAAGTTTCCGGGAGAAAGATCCCCGGCGGATCGATTACAGTGGCTAGATATTGACTTCCTTAAAGCCGCCACTGCAGCCACGCACTGCGGCATGTTCAAGACTGCGCTACTCTTTGTCGAAGAGTTTTGTTCTGCGCCAATCAAGTCTTCTAGGCGGTCATCGATGAGGGACACCAGTGACCTACCCGAGCTCCCAAGTGAGATTCTACTTACCATATTTCAGAACATTGATGACCCAGATTCATACTATGGCGTCCAACAGGCTGCGAGTATGAGTACAATTCTAGCACGTTTGGAGTACGAGAAAGACGGTCCAAAAACTCTGTCTTTTCGAGGGGCACAGTACGATAGCCATGTTCGGCGGCAAAACCCAGCATCAGTGCAGGATGCCCAATCATTAGTTAAGGCTCTAGACACGCTTAGTCTCAATGGATTATCTCACTCTTTACTCCAAGCTCAACAAAGCATTGGGATGAACAACACATCGTTAGACTCCATGTTCCGAACTGCTCGCAAACTTGAACAGTGGGACATTCCAGTACCGAGTACTTCCGAGAATCACTCGATCACAATGTATAAGGCATTTCAGGCAGTTCACGTTGCTACTAGCCCGCAAAAGATTCTACGGGCAGTCAATGATTGTCTCGAATCCACCATGACGAGTCTCGTGAAGGAGGACCTTAGTGCCAGTGCGCTTCACAGCTCTCTTCAAACCCTAGCAGCCTTAGCTGAGATGGATGAGGTACTCAGTATACAAGGATCTGAACAATTCGAGATTATGTTATCAAGATTTCAAATGCGGTCAGATTGGATGAAAACTGGCAGGCAAGTATCGAATTTTGAAATGCATTTGTCTATACTAATATTACGCAGATTTGACGACATCAATCAAATTCTCTCCTGTAGAGGAACCACTCTGAGTGCTTTGAGTCAGCAACCACGCCTGCAAAAGATACTGAGCCTCGAGTCAAGTGATACTAGGCTTGTAGAGGTTCGAATTGCACTTCTTTCATCATCATTAAATAGGGCTCATGGCGCTCTTCAAGAGTCGTTGTCCGTTGCAACTTCTCTCCTGGATCTCATTGGCCCGTGTCGAGACTTGGGGTTGAGCATTGACGCGGCTGTTCACATGGAGGCAGCCGATGCTTTGTGGGATCAAGGGGAGATGAGTTCCTCCATAGGCATGCTACAGGCCATAGACAAAGCAGCTTCTTCAAAAAATCAGACTATCCCAATTGGCCGGTCTCGTCTTCTATCAAAAATCGGGCACCAGGTCTCGGTAGCTCGACTCGAGAAGCCGGATCGGATCATTGAGAAGTATCTCAAACCAGCTCTTAAGGATTTAAAAGGAAGGAGCGAAGGCAACGAGGCCGGTCAAGTATATCATCGATTTGCTGTGTTCTGCGACCAGCAGCTTCAAGACCCTGACGGATTGGAAGACCTCGAACGCTTAAGGAATTTGAGCGAGTCGAGAGCAAACGAAGTTGCTGACCTGGAGAGTATGCTAAGAACTAGTAGGGGAGATGAGAGGAAGAAATACTACAATCATCTGACCAAAGCTAGAACCTGGTTGAAGCTCGACGAACAAGAATTGCAGCGACATTGCTCAAGCAGAGATGAGTTTCTGCGTCAATGCTTGGAAAATTACCTTCTCGCGCTGAGTGCCTCTGATGAACATGATAGCAACGCTCTTCGATTCACAGCTTTATGGCTGAAACACTCCGGGGAGCAATTCGCCAACGAAGCTGTTGCCAATCACTTGCACCGAGTCCCAAGTCGAAAGTTTGCGACTTTAATGAACCAGCTTACTTCTCGACTACTAGACCAGGTGGTGAAATTTCAAGAATTGCTTTTCGCTCTCGTTCTTCGGATTTGTACAGAACATCCATACCACGGCATGTACTCGATTTATGCAGGAACGAACAACCGCCCAAATCCAAAAGATGATGTAGCCTTGTCAAGAACCCAGGCTACTTCAAATGTCGCAAAACGGTTAGGAAACGACGTTAAGGCTGGCCCAATTTGGCATGCCATTCATCTCACAAACAAATGGTATTGCAACCTCGCCGGAGAAAAAGACGACCAGAAATATAAGGCTGGGAGAAAAATACGACTCAAAGATTCGCCTTCTGGAAGCAGATTGTTGGGCCTTGTTCAGATTGAGAAGAATCGGATTCCTCCGCAAACCATGCAAATAGACTTGCTGGCGAGTTGCGACTATTCCAATGTGCCCAAAATGTGTGAATTCGAACCCCTCATGTCAATAGCATCAGGGGTTAGCGCGCCAAAAATCATTACAGCCAAGGCTACCAATGGAATAGAATACAAGCAACTAGTATGGCAGACTCCTATGTAATCTTTTCAAGATTTAACTAATATCGAATAGGTTAAAGGAGGCAATGATGACTTGCGCCAAGATGCAATCATGGAACAAGTATTTGCACAAGTCAACGAGCTTCTCGGAGCGGATAAATCAACTCGTCAACGAAATCTAAGCATTAGGACATATAAAGTATTACCACTAACTGCTTCTGCTGGAGTCATTGAATTTGTTCGTAATACCACCCCACTGCACGACTATCTCATGCCGGCTCACGAACGATTCTACCCCAAAGATTTGAAAGGAAGTCAATGCAGAAAAGAAATTCACGACGTGTCGGATCAAACTCTTGACGCTAGAATCAAGAAATATCGAAGCGTAACGGAAAGATTTCACCCAGTCATGAGATACTTTTTCATAGAGCACTTCAATGATCCCGATGAGTGGTTTATTAAGAGACTAGCGTATACACGGAGCACAGCCGCGATCTCTATCCTTGGTCATGTGCTTGGTCTTGGAGATAGGCATGGCCACAACATCTTGCTAGATACCAAAAGTGGCGAAGCCGTCCATATTGATCTAGGTGTTGCTTTTGAAACGGGCCGAGTGCTCCCCGTGCCTGAGTTAGTGCCATTTCGATTGACGCGCGATATTGTCGATGGGATGGGAATTACCAAGACTGAGGGTGTCTTCCGTCGATGCTGCGAATTTACTCTAGAGGCGTTGCGTAAGGAGGTTTATAGTATCATGACCATTCTAGACGTACTTCGATACGACCCTTTGTATAACTGGTCCATCTCTCCAGTAAGATTGGCCAAACTACAAGAGGCACATAGCATGGCCCCTGAAGCTGCACATAGAGTTGGTGGAGCTGCGGGTGAGAAGACAAAAGAGAACGTAAATCAGCCGGGCGAAGCAGACAGAGCCTTAACTGTTGTAAACAAGAAACTATCGAAGACGTTAAGTGTGACTGCGACTGTCAATGACCTCATCAATCAAGCCGTGGACGAGAGGAATCTAGCTGTATTATACTCAGGTAAGCTTACCTTACTGCCCAGAAGATCAAAGCTAATGCGAGTAGGATGGGCTGCATATGCATAAATGATCCCTCTGCACATATTGGAGGTATATAGAAGTTGGAGGATCTGACACACATGAATTATGCCCACTGTTGATAATGCGACCACCACATAATTTGCAGATTGGAATTAGGTAGCTGGCGACTATTTTTGTCTATGTACTATAGTAACTTTGAAGTGCTAATGACATTTAAGCAAGAAGCGAGGACCTTTTGGCCGCAATGACAACTCTCCCTAGAATATTAGATTTTGTGGATTTGGCTTGACAAACAAACGCTCCTTGTACCCGACAAGCCCATAGAGCTTGTACCTCCAAAGGCGTTTCTCACGAAAGTAATTCTTATAAAAAATCACCCTTTTCTCTTGTCAACATTACCCCTTATGATTAAATTTGTAACAAAATTTCTTCAATTTCTATACCTCAATAGAGCCATTCAATTATAAGCAGACTCTTCTTTCCTACAAACTACTCAGATTCGAGCCATTTTCATGCTTATTTCATCCCAACTTCATCTTCTCACTAGACAAGAGCAGCTTTCGTAGTGGGTCTGTTTTATTAGACAATTTTTGCCGGTTTGTTTTCTATTGCTTGTTTTCTATTGCTTATTTTCTATTGCTTATTTTCTATTGCTTGTTTCCTATTGCTTGTTTCCTTTGACTCCTTTCGATGGTAGCAGGATGGCTGACTTCTGACTGGGGCAAGAGATATATATTGTAGAAACCAAAGCTAGTGGTGGTATCGACATCTAGAAGAGCTGTTAATCATTAAGTACAAGCCAATGACTCTTATTCGTACATTTCGATGTTCATCGCTTCTAAATCATTCTTCAGTTTTCTTGTGAGAACTTATTTCTCACCTTTAACATCAACCTCTTCTCCACAATCACTCTGCCTCCTGGAGTAATCCCTGCTATCATGACAACATCGAGGAGAATTTGTGCAGGGCAGTAGTGGTGGGTAAGCCGAAATTTACTAGAAGCTGAGTGTGGTCTTCAATTCAAGCAAATTTACTTGCAATATCAAAGATTTAACTTTCATCTCATGATTAATTCCGTTGAAATTTATCGCCGTTTTCCATTCAATTTTTTATTGGCTAAAAATGGACACTGATTTCACACTGTCTCAAGTTCCCCAGCAGCCACTAAAATCACCAATCCCAGCCTTCAGAGCAGTTCAAACATTTCCTTCCTCGTCTTCAAATCCTTTAAAGCTACTATGATTCTAACACACCTCCTATTTCTTCAGGTGACCGATTTAGAAATACACGATCCTCGACTCGAGGAACTAGGTCGTTGTAAATCGCAGCGTACTTTTTGTTGCATTCGAAAATGGCCCATTTCTTTGTTGTAGAGGTCACGCATCCGCTGTTAGTTGTGAAGATGCGTGTTTCTGTGCTCAATTTGGGGCTGATGCTCGTGGTGTTTTTTATTATTTCAGGGGAACTATGTTGGAGATAAACTATAAACACTAGATGAAAGAGAGGGGGCAATAAATTCAAGGATTTACTGGAGATAGATGTGATTCAAGGTTGACTCGATAGACTGATGACTATTCTCTACATCTAGGCTTCTCTCCATATAGAATGAATAACACGGATATCCCCATGATTGCGCATACTAGGATGTCCTCAAAAACACACCACACCAGACATGTCAATTCCAAATGAATCACTACTATCTATTCATCCTCAATACCCAAAGCACGTCCAAATTCTCCCACCTCTATAAACCAATCCACCAAAAAACATAAACACTACCAAATCAAAAACCAAAAAACCAAGCCAAAAATATGTCTCGAACCAAACATCACTTACAACCCACTGTCCCTACCACGGCACATCCATCCACCCTTGCACCTCTATAAGTTCTAAAACCCACTTTAAATTTGTCCACAACCTCACCGACCTCGCCTCTCATTTCGAAATCGACAAATATGATTTCGAGCATTCCGTAGATTATACGACTTATTTGCAGTATGAGCTTGAAGAGGGAGGTTTGTGGTACGGAGAGAGATGGGGAGTGTTTGTATTTGTATTGTTGGGAAGGGGAGGAGGTTAAAGGGATTAGTGATGGCGAGGTATCAGGGTCCTGATGATGCGGGCAGGTGAGTGGGGACGAAAGGGGGGATTTAGGTGATGGTAGTTTAGGGATAGAAGGGATGGTGGGGTTATTGGTATCGATGTCTCTCGTCTCGCGTGGAAAGTTCGCCGACTTGAAGAAGAATAACATTTCCTGATTTCAATCACTTGCTTGACTTGAAAGAACACCCCACAATATTAAAAGTTGCGGAGCCCATCTAGATGTCTAGGTGGAATTTGAAGAATTTGAAGATACATATCTCATAACCAAAGCCCAAAAGAAGTTTATCATTCCTCTCCCCAACTTATCCCTAGTTCCATGCCAACAACTTTTTTCGAAGTTTTATTACCCCCCTGCGTTCTATCCACAAATACCTGCCTTTTAAGAAGAACCCCCTAATTACCTACTCCCTAAATACTAGAC